>OX596028.1:83830039-84430039 GCA_951394125.1 Epistrophe eligans | reverse complement strand
TTCGATGGGTTTTGGAAACATTTAATTTTTGGGGTAAAAATTAGCAAAGGGGGTAGTACATGCTTTCTTCAAAAAGTCAATAAAAATTTATTTGTTGAATTGTGCTAAAATTTTTACATTAACGGAAAGGTCTGTGAATTTCCAATTCAGCGCTGAAAACCGCAACCACTTACGAGTCTCGATTGCGGAAATATCGCCATCCAAACATTTTTGATTGAATTGGGTTAAAATAAAGTAATATCACTTTGGATGAAGATATTTCGAGAACCAGAGGTCGTAAAATTTTTTGGTTTTCAGTTCTGGAAAGATCTTAAAAAACTAAAAGACGTTTTTGAAACTTTCAACCATCTACGAGTCTTGATTGTGGAAATATCACCATCCAAACAGTTTTGTTCGAACAATTTTAATTAAATTTGTTCGAAATAAGGCAATATCACTTTGGATGAAGATATTTCGAGAACCAGAGGTCGTAAAATTTTTTGGTTTTCAGTTTTGGAAAGATCTTAAAAAACTAAAAAACGTTTTTGAAACTTTCAACCGTCTACGAGTCTCGATTGCAGAAATATCGCCATCCAAACAATTTTTTGGGTTGGTTTTTGAAATTGGGTCCAAATAGAACTTTGGATGTAAATATTTTGAAAACCGGACCACGTAGAAAATTTTTGCTTACACGTGCGAATAGGGTTTTTAAATACCTTTCTTTTGATGTATATTTCGATGGGTTTTGGAAACATTTAATTTTTGGGGTAAAAATTAGCAAAGGGGGTAGTACATGCTTTCTTCAAAAAGTCAATAAAAATTTATTTGTTGAATTGTGCTAAAGTTTTTCATTGACGGAAAGGTCTGTGAATTTCCAATTCAGCGCTGAAAACCGCAACCACTTACGAGTCTCGATTGCGGAAATATCGCCATCCAAACATTTTTGATTTTATTGGGTTAAAATAAAGTAATATCACTTTGGATGAAGATATTTCGAGAACCAGAGGTCGTAAAATTTTTTGGTTTTCAGTTTTGGAAAGATCTTAAAAAACTAAAAGACGTTTTTGAAACTTTCAACCGTCTACGAGTCTCGATTGCGGAAATATCGCCATCCAAACAATTTTTTGGGTTGGTTTTTGAAATTGGGTCCAAATAGAACTTTGGATGTAAATATTTTGAAAACCGGACCACGTAGAAAATGTTTGCTTACACGTGCGAATAGGGTTTTTAAATACCTTTCTTTTGATGTATATTTCGATGGGTTTTGGAAACATTTAATTTTTGGGGTAAAAATTAGCAAAGGGGGTAGTACATGCTTTCTTCAAAAAGTCAATAAAAATTTATTTGTTGAATTGTGCTAAAGTTTTTACATTGACGGAAAGGTCTGTGAATTTCCAATTCAGCGCTGAAAACCGCAACCACTTACGAGTCTCGATTGCGGAAATATCGCCATCCAAACATTTTTGATTGAATTGGGTTAAAATAAAGTAATATCACTTTGGATGAAGATATTTCGAGAACCAGAGGTCGTAAAATTTTTTGGTTTTCAGTTCTGGAAAGATCTTAAAAAACTAAAAGACGTTTTTAAAACTTTCAACCATCTACGAGTCTTGATTGTGGAAATATCACCATCCAAACAGTTTTGTTCGAACAATTTTAATTAAATTTGTTCGAAATAAGGCAATATCACTTTGGATGAAGATATTTCGAGAACCAGAGGTCGTAAAATTTTTTGGTTTTCAGTTTTGGAAAGATCTTAAAAAACTAAAAAACGTTTTTGAAACTTTCAACCGTCTACGAGTCTCGATTGCAGAAATATCGCCATCCAAACAATTTTTTGGGTTGGTTTTTGAAATTGGGTCCAAATAGAACTTTGGATGTAAATATTTTGAAAACCGGACCACGTAGAAAATTTTTGCTTACACGTGCGAATAGGGTTTTTAAATACCTTTCTTTTGATGTATATTTCGATGGGTTTTGGAAACATTTAATTTTTGGGGTAAAAATTAGCAAAGGGGGTAGTACATGCTTTCTTCAAAAAGTCAATAAAAATTTATTTGTTGAATTGTGCTAAAATTTTTACATTAACGGAAAGGTCTGTGAATTTCCAATGCAGCGCTGAAAACCGCAACCACTTACGAGTCTCGATTGCGGAAATATCGCCATCCAAACATTTTTGATTGAATTGGGTTAAAATAAAGTAATATCACTTTGGATGAAGATATTTCGAGAACCAGAGGTCGTAAAATTTTTTGGTTTTCAGTTCTGGAAAGATCTTAAAAAACTAAAAGACGTTTTTGAAACTTTCAACCATCTACGAGTCTTGATTGTGGAAATATCACCATCCAAACAGTTTTGTTCGAACAATTTTAATTAAATTTGTTCGAAATAAGGCAATATCACTTTGGATGAAGATATTTCGAGAACCAGAGGTCGTAAAATTTTTTGGTTTTCAGTTTTGGAAAGATCTTAAAAAACTAAAAAACGTTTTTGAAACTTTCAACCGTCTACGAGTCTCGATTGCAGAAATATCGCCATCCAAACAATTTTTTGGGTTGGTTTTTGAAATTGGGTCCAAATAGAACTTTGGATGTAAATATTTTGAAAACCGGACCACGTAGAAAATTTTTGCTTACACGTGCGAATAGGGTTTTTAAATACCTTTCTTTTGATGTATATTTCAACATTTAATTTTTGGGGTAAAAATTAGCAAAGGGGGTAGTACATGCTTTCTTCAAAAAGTCAATAAAAATTTATTTGTTGAATTGTGCTAAAATTTTTACATTAACGGAAAGGTCTGTGAATTTCCAATTCAGCGCTGAAAACCGCAACCACTTACGAGTCTCGATTGCGGAAATATCGCCATCCAAACATTTTTGATTGAATTGGGTTAAAATAAAGTAATATCACTTTGGATGAAGATATTTCGAGAACCAGAGGTCGTAAAATTTTTTGGTTTTCAGTTTTGGAAAGATCTTAAAAAACTAAAAGACGTTTTTGAAACTTTCAACCGTCTACGAGTCTCGATTGCGGAAATATCGCCATCCAAACAATTTTTTGGGTTGGTTTTTGAAATTGGGTCCAAATAGAACTTTGGATGTAAATATTTTGAAAACCGGACCACGTAGAAAATTTTTGCTTACACGTGCGAATAGGGTTTTTAAATACCTTTCTTTTGATGTATATTTCGATGGGTTTTGGAAACATTTAATTTTTGGGGTAAAAATTAGCAAAGGGGGTAGTACATGCTTTCTTCAAAAAGTCAATAAAAATTTATTTGTTGAATTGTGCTAAAATTTTTACATTAACGGAAAGGTCTGTGAATTTCCAATTCAGCGCTGAAAACCGCAACCACTTACGAGTCTCGATTGCGGAAATATCGCCATCCAAACATTTTTGATTGAATTGGGTTAAAATAAAGTAATATCACTTTGGATGAAGATATTTCGAGAACCAGAGGTCGTAAAATTTTTTGGTTTTCAGTTCTGGAAAGATCTTAAAAAACTAAAAGACGTTTTTGAAACTTTCAACCATCTACGAGTCTTGATTGTGGAAATATCACCATCACCAGAGAACAGTCTCGATTGCGGAAATATCGCCATCCAAACATTTTTGATTGAATTGGGTTAAAATAAAGTAATATCACTTTGGATGAAGATATTTCGAGAACCAGAGGTCGTAAAATTTTTTGGTTTTCAGTTCTGGAAAGATCTTAAAAAACTAAAAGACGTTTTTGAAACTTTCAACCATCTACGAGTCTTGATTGTGGAAATATCACCATCCAAACAGTTTTGTTCGAACAATTTTAATTAAATTTGTTCGAAATAAGGCAATATCACTTTGGATGAAGATATTTCGAGAACCAGAGGTCGTAAAATTTTTTGGTTTTCAGTTTTGGAAAGATCTTAAAAAACTAAAAAACGTTTTCGAAACTTTCAACCGTCTACGAGTCTCGATTGCAGAAATATCGCCATCCAAACAATTTTTTGGGTTGGTTTTTGAAATTGGGTCCAAATAGAACTTTGGATGTAAATATTTTGAAAACCGGACCACGTAGAAAATTTTTGCTTACACGTGCGAATAGGGTTTTTAAATACCTTTCTTTTGATGTATATTTCGATGGGTTTTGGAAACATTTAATTTTTGGGGTAAAAATTAGCAAAGGGGGTAGTACATGCTTTCTTCAAAAAGTCAATAAAAATTTATTTGTTGAATTGTGCTAAAATTTTTACATTAACGGAAAGGTCTGTGAATTTCCAATTCAGCGCTGAAAACCGCAACCACTTACGAGTCTCGATTGCGGAAATATCGCCATCCAAACATTTTTGATTGAATTGGGTTAAAATAAAGTAATATCACTTTGGATGAAGATATTTCGAGAACCAGAGGTCGTAAAATTTTTTGGTTTTCAGTTCTGGAAAGATCTTAAAAAACTAAAAGACGTTTTTGAAACTTTCAACCATCTACGAGTCTTGATTGTGGAAATATCACCATCCAAACAGTTTTGTTCGAACAATTTTAATTAAATTTGTTCGAAATAAGGCAATATCACTTTGGATGAAGATATTTCGAGAACCAGAGGTCGTAAAATTTTTTGGTTTTCAGTTTTGGAAAGATCTTAAAAAACTAAAAAACGTTTTTGAAACTTTCAACCGTCTACGAGTCTCGATTGCAGAAATATCGCCATCCAAACAATTTTTTGGGTTGGTTTTTGAAATTGGGTCCAAATAGAACTTTGGATGTAAATATTTTGAAAACCGGACCACGTAGAAAATTTTTGCTTACACGTGCGAATAGGGTTTTTAAATACCTTTCTTTTGATGTATATTTCGATGGGTTTTGGAAACATTTAATTTTTGGGGTAAAAATTAGCAAAGGGGGTAGTACATGCTTTCTTCAAAAAGTCAATAAAAATTTATTTGTTGAATTGTGCTAAAGTTTTTCATTGACGGAAAGGTCTGTGAATTTCCAATTCAGCGCTGAAAACCGCAACCACTTACGAGTCTCGATTGCGGAAATATCGCCATCCAAACATTTTTGATTTTATTGGGTTAAAATAAAGTAATATCACTTTGGATGAAGATATTTCGAGAACCAGAGGTCGTAAAATTTTTTGGTTTTCAGTTTTGGAAAGATCTTAAAAAACTAAAAGACGTTTTTGAAACTTTCAACCGTCTACGAGTCTCGATTGCGGAAATATCGCCATCCAAACAATTTTTTGGGTTGGTTTTTGAAATTGGGTCCAAATAGAACTTTGGATGTAAATATTTTGAAAACCGGACCACGTAGAAAATGTTTGCTTACACGTGCGAATAGGGTTTTTAAATACCTTTCTTTTGATGTATATTTCGATGGGTTTTGGAAACATTTAATTTTTGGGGTAAAAATTAGCAAAGGGGGTAGTACATGCTTTCTTCAAAAAGTCAATAAAAATTTATTTGTTGAATTGTGCTAAAGTTTTTACATTGACGGAAAGGTCTGTGAATTTCCAATTCAGCGCTGAAAACCGCAACCACTTACGAGTCTCGATTGCGGAAATATCGCCATCCAAACATTTTTGATTGAATTGGGTTAAAATAAAGTAATATCACTTTGGATGAAGATATTTCGAGAACCAGAGGTCGTAAAATTTTTTGGTTTTCAGTTCTGGAAAGATCTTAAAAAACTAAAAGACGTTTTTAAAACTTTCAACCATCTACGAGTCTTGATTGTGGAAATATCACCATCCAAACAGTTTTGTTCGAACAATTTTAATTAAATTTGTTCGAAATAAGGCAATATCACTTTGGATGAAGATATTTCGAGAACCAGAGGTCGTAAAATTTTTTGGTTTTCAGTTTTGGAAAGATCTTAAAAAACTAAAAAACGTTTTCGAAACTTTCAACCGTCTACGAGTCTCGATTGCAGAAATATCGCCATCCAAACAATTTTTTGGGTTGGTTTTTGAAATTGGGTCCAAATAGAACTTTGGATGTAAATATTTTGAAAACCGGACCACGTAGAAAATTTTTGCTTACACGTACGAATAGGGTTTTTAAATACCTTTCTTTTGATGTATATTTCGATGGGTTTTGGAAACATTTAATTTTTGGGGTAAAAATTAGCAAAGGGGGTAGTACATGCTTTCTTCAAAAAGTCAATAAAAATTTATTTGTTGAATTGTGCTAAAATTTTTACATTAACGGAAAGGTCTGTGAATTTCCAATTCAGCGCTGAAAACCGCAACCACTTACGAGTCTCGATTGCGGAAATATCGCAAAATTTTTTGGTTTTCAGTTCTGGAAAGATCTTAAAAAACTAAAAGACGTTTTTGAAACTTTCAACCATCTACGAGTCTTGATTGTGGAAATATCACCATCCAAACAGTTTTGTTCGAACAATTTTAATTAAATTTGTTCGAAATAAGGCAATATCACTTTGGATGAAGATATTTCGAGAACCAGAGGTCGTAAAATTTTTTGGTTTTCAGTTTTGGAAAGATCTTAAAAAACTAAAAAACGTTTTTGAAACTTTCAACCGTCTACGAGTCTCGATTGCAGAAATATCGCCATCCAAACAATTTTTTGGGTTGGTTTTTGAAATTGGGTCCAAATAGAACTTTGGATGTAAATATTTTGAAAACCGGACCACGTAGAAAATTTTTGCTTACACGTGCGAATAGGGTTTTTAAATACCTTTCTTTTGATGTATATTTCGATGGGTTTTGGAAACATTTAATTTTTGGGGTAAAAATTAGCAAAGGGGGTAGTACATGCTTTCTTCAAAAAGTCAATAAAAATTTATTTGTTGAATTGTGCTAAAGTTTTTACATTGACGGAAAGGTCTGTGAATTTCCAATTCAGCGCTGAAAACCGCAACCACTTACGAGTCTCGATTGCGGAAATATCGCAAAATTTTTTGGTTTTCAGTTCTGGAAAGATCTTAAAAAACTAAAAGACGTTTTTGAAACTTTCAACCATCTACGAGTCTTGATTGTGGAAATATCACCATCCAAACAGTTTTGTTCGAACAATTTTAATTAAATTTGTTCGAAATAAGGCAATATCACTTTGGATGAAGATATTTCGAGAACCAGAGGTCGTAAAATTTTTTGGTTTTCAGTTTTGGAAAGATCTTAAAAAACTAAAAAACGTTTTTGAAACTTTCAACCGTCTACGAGTCTCGATTGCAGAAATATCGCCATCCAAACAATTTTTTGGGTTGGTTTTTGAAATTGGGTCCAAATAGAACTTTGGATGTAAATATTTTGAAAACCGGACCACGTAGAAAATTTTTGCTTACACGTGCGAATAGGGTTTTTAAATACCTTTCTTTTGATGTATATTTCGATGGGTTTTGGAAACATTTAATTTTTGGGGTAAAAATTAGCAAAGGGGGTAGTACATGCTTTCTTCAAAAAGTCAATAAAAATTTATTTGTTGAATTGTGCTAAAATTTTTACATTAACGGAAAGGTCTGTGAATTTCCAATTCAGCGCTGAAAACCGCAACCACTTACGAGTCTCGATTGCGGAAATATCGCCATCCAAACATTTTTGATTGAATTGGGTTAAAATAAAGTAATATCACTTTGGATGAAGATATTTCGAGAACCAGAGGTCGTAAAATTTTTTGGTTTTCAGTTCTGGAAAGATCTTAAAAAACTAAAAGACGTTTTTGAAACTTTCAACCATCTACGAGTCTTGATTGTGGAAATATCACCATCCAAACAGTTTTGTTCGAACAATTTTAATTAAATTTGTTCGAAATAAGGCAATATCACTTTGGATGAAGATATTTAGAGAACCAGAGGTCGTAAAATTTTTTGGTTTTCAGTTTTGGAAAGATCTTAAAAAACTAAAAAACGTTTTTGAAACTTTCAACCGTCTACGAGTCTCGATTGCAGAAATATCGCCATCCAAACAATTTTTTGGGTTGGTTTTTGAAATTGGGTCCAAATAGAACTTTGGATGTAAATATTTTGAAAACCGGACCACGTAGAAAATTTTTGCTTACACGTGCGAATAGGGTTTTTAAATACCTTTCTTTTGATGTATATTTCGATGGGTTTTGGAAACATTTAATTTTTGGGGTAAAAATTAGCAAAGGGGGTAGTACATGCTTTCTTCAAAAAGTCAATAAAAATTTATTTGTTGAATTGTGCTAAAATTTTTACATTAACGGAAAGGTCTGTGAATTTCCAATTCAGCGCTGAAAACCGCAACCACTTACGAGTCTCGATTGCGGAAATATCGCCATCCAAACATTTTTGATTGAATTGGGTTAAAATAAAGTAATATCACTTTGGATGAAGATATTTCGAGAACCAGAGGTCGTAAAATTTTTTGGTTTTCAGTTCTGGAAAGATCTTAAAAAACTAAAAGACGTTTTTGAAACTTTCAACCATCTACGAGTCTTGATTGTGGAAATATCACCATCCAAACAGTTTTGTTCGAACAATTTTAATTAAATTTGTTCGAAATAAGGCAATATCACTTTGGATGAAGATATTTCGAGAACCAGAGGTCGTAAAATTTTTTGGTTTTCAGTTTTGGAAAGATCTTAAAAAACTAAAAAACGTTTTTGAAACTTTCAACCGTCTACGAGTCTCGATTGCAGAAATATCGCCATCCAAACAATTTTTTGGGTTGGTTTTTGAAATTGGGTCCAAATAGAACTTTGGATGTAAATATTTTGAAAACCGGACCACGTAGAAAATTTTTGCTTACACGTGCGAATAGGGTTTTTAAATACCTTTCTTTTGATGTATATTTCGATGGGTTTTGGAAACATTTAATTTTTGGGGTAAAAATTAGCAAAGGGGGTAGTACATGCTTTCTTCAAAAAGTCAATAAAAATTTATTTGTTGAATTGTGCTAAAGTTTTTACATTGACGGGAAGGTCTGTGAATTTCCAATTCAGCGCTGAAAACCGCAACCACTTACGAGTCTCGATTGCGGAAATATCGCCATCCAAACATTTTTGATTTTATTGGGTTAAAATAAAGTAATATCACTTTGGATGAAGATATTTCGAGAACCAGAGGTCGTAAAATTTTTTGGTTTTCAGTTTTGGAAAGATCTTAAAAAACTAAAAGACGTTTTTGAAACTTTCAACCGTCTACGAGTCTCGATTGCGGAAATATCGCCATCCAAACAATTTTTTGGGTTGGTTTTTGAAATTGGGTCCAAATAGAACTTTGGATGTAAATATTTTGAAAACCGGACCACGTAGAAAATTTTTGCTTACACGTGCGAATAGGGTTTTTAAATACCTTTCTTTTGATGTATATTTCGATGGGTTTTGGAAACATTTAATTTTTGGGGTAAAAATTAGCAAAGGGGGTAGTACATGCTTTCTTCAAAAAGTCAATAAAAATTTATTTGTTGAATTGTGCTAAAGTTTTTACATTGACGGAAAGGTCTGTGAATTTCCAATTCAGCGCTGAAAACCGCAACCACTTACGAGTCTCGATTGCGGAAATATCGCCATCCAAACATTTTTGATTGAATTGGGTTAAAATAAAGTAATATCACTTTGGATGAAGATATTTCGAGAACCAGAGGTCGTAAAATTTTTTGGTTTTCAGTTTTGGAAAGATCTTAAAAAACTAAAAAACGTTTTTGAAACTTTCAACCGTCTACGAGTCTCGATTGCAGAAATATCGCCATCCAAACAATTTTTTGGGTTGGTTTTTGAAATTGGGTCCAAATAGAACTTTGGATGTAAATATTTTGAAAACCGGACCACGTAGAAAATTTTTGCTTACACGTGCGAATAGGGTTTTTAAATACCTTTCTTTTGATGTATATTTCGATGGGTTTTGGAAACATTTAATTTTTGGGGTAAAAATTAGCAAAGGGGGTAGTACATGCTTTCTTCAAAAAGTCAATAAAAATTTATTTGTTGAATTGTGCTAAAATTTTTACATTAACGGAAAGGTCTGTGAATTTCCAATTCAGCGCTGAAAACCGCAACCACTTACGAGTCTCGATTGCGGAAATATCGCCATCCAAACATTTTTGATTGAATTGGGTTAAAATAAAGTAATATCACTTTGGATGAAGATATTTCGAGAACCAGAGGTCGTAAAATTTTTTGGTTTTCAGTTCTGGAAAGATCTTAAAAAACTAAAAGACGTTTTTGAAACTTTCAACCATCTACGAGTCTTGATTGTGGAAATATCACCATCCAAACAGTTTTGTTCGAACAATTTTAATTAAATTTGTTCGAAATAAGGCAATATCACTTTGGATGAAGATATTTAGAGAACCAGAGGTCGTAAAATTTTTTGGTTTTCAGTTTTGGAAAGATCTTAAAAAACTAAAAAACGTTTTTGAAACTTTCAACCGTCTACGAGTCTCGATTGCAGAAATATCGCCATCCAAACAATTTTTTGGGTTGGTTTTTGAAATTGGGTCCAAATAGAACTTTGGATGTAAATATTTTGAAAACCGGACCACGTAGAAAATTTTTGCTTACACGTGCGAATAGGGTTTTTAAATACCTTTCTTTTGATGTATATTTCGATGGGTTTTGGAAACATTTAATTTTTGGGGTAAAAATTAGCAAAGGGGGTAGTACATGCTTTCTTCAAAAAGTCAATAAAAATTTATTTGTTGAATTGTGCTAAAATTTTTACATTAACGGAAAGGTCTGTGAATTTCCAATTCAGCGCTGAAAACCGCAACCACTTACGAGTCTCGATTGCGGAAATATCGCCATCCAAACATTTTTGATTGAATTGGGTTAAAATAAAGTAATATCACTTTGGATGAAGATATTTCGAGAACCAGAGGTCGTAAAATTTTTTGGTTTTCAGTTCTGGAAAGATCTTAAAAAACTAAAAGACGTTTTTGAAACTTTCAACCATCTACGAGTCTTGATTGTGGAAATATCACCATCCAAACAGTTTTGTTCGAACAATTTTAATTAAATTTGTTCGAAATAAGGCAATATCACTTTGGATGAAGATATTTCGAGAACCAGAGGTCGTAAAATTTTTTGGTTTTCAGTTTTGGAAAGATCTTAAAAAACTAAAAAACGTTTTTGAAACTTTCAACCGTCTACGAGTCTCGATTGCAGAAATATCGCCATCCAAACAATTTTTTGGGTTGGTTTTTGAAATTGGGTCCAAATAGAACTTTGGATGTAAATATTTTGAAAACCGGACCACGTAGAAAATTTTTGCTTACACGTGCGAATAGGGTTTTTAAATACCTTTCTTTTGATGTATATTTCGATGGGTTTTGGAAACATTTAATTTTTGGGGTAAAAATTAGCAAAGGGGGTGGTAGTACATGCTTTCTTCAAAAAGTCAATAAAAATTTATTTGTTGAATTGTGCTAAAATTTTTACATTAACGGAAAGGTCTGTGAATTTCCAATTCAGCGCTGAAAACCGCAACCACTTACGAGTCTCGATTGCGGAAATATCGCCATCCAAACATTTTTGATTGAATTGGGTTAAAATAAAGTAATATCACTTTGGATGAAGATATTTCGAGAACCAGAGGTCGTAAAATTTTTTGGTTTTCAGTTCTGGAAAGATCTTAAAAAACTAAAAAACGTTTTTGAAACTTTCAACCGTCTACGAGTCTCGATTGCAGAAATATCGCCATCCAAACAATTTTTTGGGTTGGTTTTTGAAATTGGGTCCAAATAGAACTTTGGATGTAAATATTTTGAAAACCGGACCACGTAGAAAATTTTTGCTTACACGTGCGAATAGGGTTTTTAAATACCTTTCTTTTGATGTATATTTCGATGGGTTTTGGAAACATTTAATTTTTGGGGTAAAAATTAGCAAAGGGGGTAGTACATGCTTTCTTCAAAAAGTCAATAAAAATTTATTTGTTGAATTGTGCTAAAGTTTTTCATTGACGGAAAGGTCTGTGAATTTCCAATTCAGCGCTGAAAACCGCAACCACTTACGAGTCTCGATTGCGGAAATATCGCCATCCAAACATTTTTGATTTTATTGGGTTAAAATAAAGTAATATCACTTTGGATGAAGATATTTCGAGAACCAGAGGTCGTAAAATTTTTTGGTTTTCAGTTTTGGAAAGATCTTAAAAAACTAAAAGACGTTTTTGAAACTTTCAACCGTCTACGAGTCTCGATTGCAGAAATATCGCCATCCAAACAATTTTTTGGGTTGGTTTTTGAAATTGGGTCCAAATAGAACTTTGGATGTAAATATTTTGAAAACCGGACCACGTAGAAAATTTTTGCTTACACGTGCGAATAGGGTTTTTAAATACCTTTCTTTTGATGTATATTTCGATGGGTTTTGGAAACATTTAATTTTTGGGGTAAAAATTAGCAAAGGGGGTAGTACATGCTTTCTTCAAAAAGTCAATAAAAATTTATTTGTTGAATTGTGCTAAAATTTTTACATTAACGGAAAGGTCTGTGAATTTCCAATTCAGCGCTGAAAACCGCAACCACTTACGAGTCTCGATTGCGGAAATATCGCCATCCAAACATTTTTGATTGAATTGGGTTAAAATAAAGTAATATCACTTTGGATGAAGATATTTCGAGAACCAGAGGTCGTAAAATTTTTTGGTTTTCAGTTCTGGAAAGATCTTAAAAAACTAAAAGACGTTTTTGAAACTTTCAACCATCTACGAGTCTTGATTGTGGAAATATCACCATCCAAACAGTTTTGTTCGAACAATTTTAATTAAATTTGTTCGAAATAAGGCAATATCACTTTGGATGAAGATATTTCGAGAACCAGAGGTCGTAAAATTTTTTGGTTTTCAGTTTTGGAAAGATCTTAAAAAACTAAAAAACGTTTTCGAAACTTTCAACCGTTTTCTTCAAAAAGTCAATAAAAATTTATTTGTTGAATTGTGCTAAAATTTTTACATTAACGGAAAGGTCTGTGAATTTCCAATTCAGCGCTGAAAACCGCAACCACTTACGAGTCTCGATTGCGGAAATATCGCCATCCAAACATTTTTGATTGAATTGGGTTAAAATAAAGTAATATCACTTTGGATGAAGATATTTCGAGAACCAGAGGTCGTAAAATTTTTTGGTTTTCAGTTCTGGAAAGATCTTAAAAAACTAAAAGACGTTTTTGAAACTTTCAACCATCTACGAGTCTTGATTGTGGAAATATCACCATCCAAACAGTTTTGTTCGAACAATTTTAATTAAATTTGTTCGAAATAAGGCAATATCACTTTGGATGAAGATATTTCGAGAACCAGAGGTCGTAAAATTTTTTGGTTTTCAGTTTTGGAAAGATCTTAAAAAACTAAAAAACGTTTTTGAAACTTTCAACCGTCTACGAGTCTCGATTGCAGAAATATCGCCATCCAAACAATTTTTTGGGTTGGTTTTTGAAATTGGGTCCAAATAGAACTTTGGATGTAAATATTTTGAAAACCGGACCACGTAGAAAATTTTTGCTTACACGTGCGAATAGGGTTTTTAAATACCTTTCTTTTGATGTATATTTCGATGGGTTTTGGAAACATTTAATTTTTGGGGTAAAAATTAGCAAAGGGGGTAGTACATGCTTTCTTCAAAAAGTCAATAAAAATTTATTTGTTGAATTGTGCTAAAGTTTTTCATTGACGGAAAGGTCTGTGAATTTCCAATTCAGCGCTGAAAACCGCAACCACTTACGAGTCTCGATTGCGGAAATATCGCCATCCAAACATTTTTGATTTTATTGGGTTAAAATAAAGTAATATCACTTTGGATGAAGATATTTCGAGAACCAGAGGTCGTAAAATTTTTTGGTTTTCAGTTTTGGAATGATCTTAAAAAACTAAAAGACGTTTTTGAAACTTTCAACCGTCTACGAGTCTCGATTGCGGAAATATCGCCATCCAAACAATTTTTTGGGTTGGTTTTTGAAATTGGGTCCAAATAGAACTTTGGATGTAAATATTTTGAAAACCGGACCACGTAGAAAATTTTTGCTTACACGTGCGAATAGGGTTTTTAAATACCTTTCTTTTGATGTATATTTCGATGGGTTTTGGAAACATTTAATTTTTGGGGTAAAAATTAGCAAAGGGGGTAGTACATGCTTTCTTCAAAAAGTCAATAAAAATTTATTTGTTGAATTGTGCTAAAGTTTTTACATTGACGGAAAGGTCTGTGAATTTCCAATTCAGCGCTGAAAACCGCAACCACTTACGAGTCTCGATTGCGGAAATATCGCCATCCAAACATTTTTGATTGAATTGGGTTAAAATAAAGTAATATCACTTTGGATGAAGATATTTCGAGAACCAGAGGTCGTAAAAGTTTTTGGTTTTCAGTTCTGGAAAGATCTTAAAAAACTAAAAGACGTTTTTGAAACTTTCAACCATCTACGAGTCTTGATTGTGGAAATATCACCATCCAAACAGTTTTGTTCGAACAATTTTAATTAAATTTGTTCGAAATAAGGCAATATCACTTTGGATGAAGATATTTCGAGAACCAGAGGTCGTAAAATTTTTTGGTTTTCAGTTTTGGAAAGATCTTAAAAAACTAAAAGACGTTTTTGAAACTTTCAACCGTCTACGAGTCTCGATTGCGGAAATATCGCCATCCAAACAATTTTTTGGGTTGGTTTTTGAAATTGGGTCCAAATAGAACTTTGGATGTAAATATTTTGAAAACCGGACCACGTAGAAAATTTTTGCTTACACGTGCGAATAGGGTTTTTAAATACCTTTCTTTTGATGTATATTTCGTATATATGTATATATGGGTTTTGGAAACATTTAATTTTTGGGGTAAAAATTAGCAAAGGGGGTAGTACATGCTTTCTTCAAAAAGTCAATAAAAATTTATTTGTTGAATTGTGCTAAAGTTTTTACATTGACGGAAAGGTCTGTGAATTTCCAATTCAGCGCTGAAAACCGCAACCACTTACGAGTCTCGATTGCGGAAATATCGCCATCCAAACATTTTTGATTGAATTGGGTTAAAATAAAGTAATATCACTTTGGATGAAGATATTTCGAGAACCAGAGGTCGTAAAATTTTTTGGTTTTCAGTTCTGGAAAGATCTTAAAAAACTAAAAGACGTTTTTGAAACTTTCAACCATCTACGAGTCTTGATTGTGGAAATATCACCATCCAAACAGTTTTGTTCGAACAATTTTAATTAAATTTGTTCGAAATAAGGCAATATCACTTTGGATGAAGATATTTCGAGAACCAGAGGTCGTAAAATTTTTTGGTTTTCAGTTTTGGAAAGATCTTAAAAAACTAAAAAACGTTTTTGAAACTTTCAACCGTCTACGAGTCTCGATTGCAGAAATATCGCCATCCAAACAATTTTTTGGGTTGGTTTTTGAAATTGGGTCCAAATAGAAATTTGGATGTAAATATTTTGAAAACCGGACCACGTAGAAAATTTTTGCTTACACGTGCGAATAGGGTTTTTAAATACCTTTCTTTTGATGTATATTTCGATGGGTTTTGGAAACATTTAATTTTTGGGGTAAAAATTAGCAAAGGGGGTAGTACATGCTTTCTTCAAAAAGTCAATAAAAATTTATTTGTTAAATTGTGCTAAAATTTTTACATTAACGGAAAGGTCTGTGAATTTCCAATTCAGCGCTGAAAACCGCAACCACTTACGAGTCTCGATTGCGGAAATATCGCCATCCAAACATTTTTGATTGAATTGGGTTAAAATAAATCAATATCACTTTGGATGAAGATATTTCGAGAACCAGAGGTCGTAAAAGTTTTTGGTTTTCAGTTCTGGAAAGATCTTAAAAAACTAAAAGACGTTTTTGAAACTTTCAACCATCTACGAGTCTTGATTGTGGAAATATCACCATCCAAACAGTTTTGTTCGAACAATTTTAATTAAATTTGTTCGAAATAAGGCAATATCACTTTGGATGAAGATATTTCGAGAACCAGAGGTCGTAAAATTTTTTGGTTTTCAGTTTTGGAAAGATCTTAAAAAACTAAAAGACGTTTTTGAAACTTTCAACCGTCTACGAGTCTCGATTGCGGAAATATCGCCATCCAAACAATTTTTTGGGTTGGTTTTTGAAATTGGGTCCAAATAGAACTTTGGATGTAAATATTTTGAAAACCGGACCACGTAGAAAATTTTTGCTTACACGTGCGAATAGGGTTTTTAAATACCTTTCTTTTGATGTATATTTCGATGGGTTTTGGAAACATTTAATTTTTGGGGTAAAAATTAGCAAAGGGGGTAGTACATGCTTTCTTCAAAAAGTCAATAAAAATTTATTTGTTGAATTGTGCTAAAGTTTTTCATTGACGGAAAGGTCTGTGAATTTCCAATTCAGCGCTGAAAACCGCAACCACTTACGAGTCTCGATTGCGGAAATATCGCCATCCAAACATTTTTGATTTTATTGGGTTAAAATAAAGTAATATCACTTTGGATGAAGATATTTCGAGAACCAGAGGTCGTAAAATTTTTTGGTTTTCAGTTTTGGAAAGATCTTAAAAAACTAAAAGACGTTTTAGAAACTTTCAACCATCTACGAGTCTTGATTGTGGAAATATCACCATCCAAACAGTTTTTTTCGAACAATTTTAATTAAATTTGTTCGAAATAAGGCAATATCAATTTGGATGAAGATATTTCGAGAACCAGAGGTCGTAAAATTTTTTGGTTTTCAGTTTTGGAAAGATCTTAAAAAACTAAAAAACGTTTTTGAAACTTTCAACCGTCTACGAGTCTCGATTGCAGAAATATCGCCATCCAAACAATTTTTTGGGTTGGTTTTTGAAATTGGGTCCAAATAGAACTTTGGATGTAAATATTTTGAAAACCGGACCACGTAGAAAATTTTTGCTTACACGTGCGAATAGGGTTTTTAAATACCTTTCTTTTGATGTATATTTCGATGGGTTTTGGAAACATTTAATTTTTGGGGTAAAAATTAGCAAAGGGGGTAGTACATGCTTTCTTCAAAAAGTCAATAAAAATTTATTTGTTGAATTGTGCTAAAGTTTTTCATTGACGGAAAGGTCTGTGAATTTCCAATTCAGCGCTGAAAACCGCAACCACTTACGAGTCTCGATTGCGGAAATATCGCCATCCAAACATTTTTGATTTTATTGGGTTAAAATAAAGTAATATCACTTTGGATGAAGATATTTCGAGAACCAGAGGTCGTAAAATTTTTTGGTTTTCAGTTTTGGAAAGATCTTAAAAAACTAAAAGACGTTTTTGAAACTTTCAACCGTCTACGAGTCTCGATTGCAGAAATATCGCCATCCAAACAATTTTTTGGGTTGGTTTTTGAAATTGGGTCCAAATAGAACTTTGGATGTAAATATTTTGAAAACCGGACCACGTAGAAAATTTTTGCTTACACGTGCGAATAGGGTTTTTAAATACCTTTCTTTTGATGTATATTTCGATGGGTTTTGGAAACATTTAATTTTTGGGGTAAAAATTAGCAAAGGGGGTAGTACATGCTTTCTTCAAAAAGTCAATAAAAATTTATTTGTTGAATTGTGCTAAAATTTTTACATTAACGGAAAGGTCTGTGAATTTCCAATTCAGCGCTGAAAACCGCAACCACTTACGAGTCTCGATTGCGGAAATATCGCCATCCAAACATTTTTGATTGAATTGGGTTAAAATAAAGTAATATCACTTTGGATGAAGATATTTCGAGAACCAGAGGTCGTAAAATTTTTTGGTTTTCAGTTCTGGAAAGATCTTAAAAAACTAAAAGACGTTTTTGAAACTTTCAACCATCTACGAGTCTTGATTGTGGAAATATCACCATCCAAACAGTTTTGTTCGAACAATTTTAATTAAATTTGTTCGAAATAAGGCAATATCACTTTGGATGAAGATATTTCGAGAACCAGAGGTCGTAAAATTTTTTGGTTTTCAGTTTTGGAAAGATCTTAAAAAACTAAAAAACGTTTTTGAAACTTTCAACCGTCTACGAGTCTCGATTGCAGAAATATCGCCATCCAAACAATTTTTTGGGTTGGTTTTTGAAATTGGGTCCAAATAGAACTTTGGATGTAAATATTTTGAAAACCGGACCACGTAGAAAATTTTTGCTTACACGTGCGAATAGGGTTTTTAAATACCTTTCTTTTGATGTATATTTCGATGGGTTTTGGAAACATTTAATTTTTGGGGTAAAAATTAGCAAAGGGGGTAGTACATGCTTTCTTCAAAAAGTCAATAAAAATTTATTTGTTGAATTGTGCTAAAATTTTTACATTAACGGAAAGGTCTGTGAATTTCCAATTCAGCGCTGAAAACCGCAACCACTTACGAGTCTCGATTGCGGAAATATCGCCATCCAAACATTTTTGATTGAATTGGGTTAAAATAAAGTAATATCACTTTGGATGAAGATATTTCGAGAACCAGAGGTCGTAAAATTTTTTGGTTTTCAGTTCTGGAAAGATCTTAAAAAACTAAAAAACGTTTTTGAAACTTTCAACCGTCTACGAGTCTCGATTGCAGAAATATCGCCATCCAAACAATTTTTTGGGTTGGTTTTTGAAATTGGGTCCAAATAGAACTTTGGATGTAAATATTTTGAAAACCGGACCACGTAGAAAATTTTTGCTTACACGTGCGAATAGGGTTTTTAAATACCTTTCTTTTGATGTATATTTCGATGGGTTTTGGAAACATTTAATTTTTGGGGTAAAAATTAGCAAAGGGGGTAGTACATGCTTTCTTCAAAAAGTCAATAAAAATTTATTTGTTGAATTGTGCTAAAATTTTTACATTAACGGAAAGGTCTGTGAATTTCCAATTCAGCGCTGAAAACCGCAACCACTTACGAGTCTCGATTGCGGAAATATCGCCATCCAAACATTTTTGATTGAATTGGGTTAAAATAAAGTAATATCACTTTGGATGAAGATATTTCGAGAACCAGAGGTCGTAAAATTTTTTGGTTTTCAGTTCTGGAAAGATCTTAAAAAACTAAAAGACGTTTTTGAAACTTTCAACCATCTACGAGTCTTGATTGTGGAAATATCACCATCCAAACAGTTTTGTTCGAACAATTTTAATTAAATTTGTTCGAAATAAGGCAATATCACTTTGGATGAAGATATTTCGAGAACCAGAGGTCGTAAAATTTTTTGGTTTTCAGTTTTGGAAAGATCTTAAAAAACTAAAAAACGTTTTTGAAACTTTCAACCGTCTACGAGTCTCGATTGCAGAAATATCGCCATCCAAACAATTTTTTGGGTTGGTTTTTGAAATTGGGTCCAAATAGAACTTTGGATGTAAATATTTTGAAAACCGGACCACGTAGAAAATTTTTGCTTACACGTGCGAATAGGGTTTTTAAATACCTTTCTTTTGATGTATATTTCGATGGGTTTTGGAAACATTTAATTTTTGGGGTAAAAATTAGCAAAGGGGGTAGTACATGCTTTCTTCAAAAAGTCAATAAAAATTTATTTGTTGAATTGTGCTAAAATTTTTACATTAACGGAAAGGTCTGTGAATTTCCAATTCAGCGCTGAAAACCGCAACCACTTACGAGTCTCGATTGCGGAAATATCGCCATCCAAACATTTTTGATTGAATTGGGTTAAAATAAAGTAATATCACTTTGGATGAAGATATTTCGAGAACCAGAGGTCGTAAAATTTTTTGGTTTTCAGTTCTGGAAAGATCTTAAAAAACTAAAAAACGTTTTTGAAACTTTCAACCGTCTACGAGTCTCGATTGCAGAAATATCGCCATCCAAACAATTTTTTGGGTTGGTTTTTGAAATTGGGTCCAAATAGAACTTTGGATGTAAATATTTTGAAAACCGGACCACGTAGAAAATTTTTGCTTACACGTGCGAATAGGGTTTTTAAATACCTTTCTTTTGATGTATATTTCGATGGGTTTTGGAAACATTTAATTTTTGGGGTAAAAATTAGCAAAGGGGGTAGTACATGCTTTCTTCAAAAAGTCAATAAAAATTTATTTGTTGAATTGTGCTAAAATTTTTACATTAACGGAAAGGTCTGTGAATTTCCAATTCAGCGCTGAAAACCGCAACCACTTACGAGTCTCGATTGCGGAAATATCGCCATCCAAACATTTTTGATTGAATTGGGTTAAAATAAAGTAATATCACTTTGGATGAAGATATTTCGAGAACCAGAGGTCGTAAAATTTTTTGGTTTTCAGTTCTGGAAAGATCTTAAAAAACTAAAAAACGTTTTTGAAACTTTCAACCATCTACGAGTCTTGATTGTGGAAATATCACCATCCAAACAGTTTTGTTCGAACAATTTTAATTAAATTTGTTCGAAATAAGGCAATATCACTTTGGATGAAGATATTTCGAGAACCAGAGGTCGTAAAATTTTTTGGTTTTCAGTTTTGGAAAGATCTTAAAAAACTAAAAAACGTTTTCGAAACTTTCAACCGTCTACGAGTCTCGATTGCAGAAATATCGCCATCCAAACAATTTTTTGGGTTGGTTTTTGAAATTGGGTCCAAATAGAACTTTGGATGTAAATATTTTGAAAACCGGACCACGTAGAAAATGTTTGCTTACACGTGCGAATAGGGTTTTTAAATACCTTTCTTTTGATGTATATTTCGATGGGTTTTGGAAACATTTAATTTTTGGGGTAAAAATTAGCAAAGGGGGTAGTACATGCTTTCTTCAAAAAGTCAATAAAAATTTATTTGTTGAATTGTGCTAAAATTTTTACATTAACGGAAAGGTCTGTGAATTTCCAATTCAGCGCTGAAAACCGCAACCACTTACGAGTCTCGATTGCGGAAATATCGCCATCCAAACATTTTTGATTGAATTGGGTTAAAATAAAGTAATATCACTTTGGATGAAGATATTTCGAGAACCAGAGGTCGTAAAATTTTTTGGTTTTCAGTTCTGGAAAGATCTTAAAAAACTAAAAGACGTTTTTGAAACTTTCAACCATCTACGAGTCTTGATTGTGGAAATATCACCATCCAAACAGTTTTGTTCGAACAATTTTAATTAAATTTGTTCGAAATAAGGCAATATCAATTTGGATGAAGATATTTCGAGAACCAGAGGTCGTAAAATTTTTTGGTTTTCAGTTTTGGAAAGATCTTAAAAAACTAAAAAACGTTTTTGAAACTTTCAACCGTCTACGAGTCTCGATTGCAGAAATATCGCCATCCAAACAATTTTTTGGGTTGGTTTTTGAAATTGGGTCCAAATAGAACTTTGGATGTAAATATTTTGAAAACCGGACCACGTAGAAAATTTTTGCTTACACGTGCATATAGGGTTTTTAAATACCTTTCTTTTGATGTATATTTCGATGGGTTTTGGAAACATTTAATTTTTGGGGTAAAAATTAGCAAAGGGGGTAGTACATGCTTTCTTCAAAAAGTCAATAAAAATTTATTTGTTGAATTGTGCTAAAATTTTTACATTAACGGAAAGGTCTGTGAATTTCCAATTCAGCGCTGAAAACCGCAACCACTTACGAGTCTCGATTGCGGAAATATCGCCATCCAAACATTTTTGATTGAATTGGGTTAAAATAAAGTAATATCACTTTGGATGAAGATATTTCGAGAACCAGAGGTCGTAAAATTTTTTGGTTTTCAGTTCTGGAAAGATCTTAAAAAACTAAAAGACGTTTTTGAAACTTTCAACCATCTACGAGTCTTGATTGTGGAAATATCACCATCCAAACAGTTTTGTTCGAACAATTTTAATTAAATTTGTTCGAAATAAGGCAATATCACTTTGGATGAAGATATTTCGAGAACCAGAGGTCGTAAAATTTTTTGGTTTTCAGTTTTGGAAAGATCTTAAAAAACTAAAAAACGTTTTTGAAACTTTCAACCGTCTACGAGTCTCGATTGCAGAAATATCGCCATCCAAACAATTTTTTGGGTTGGTTTTTGAAATTGGGTCCAAATAGAACTTTGGATGTAAATATTTTGAAAACCGGACCACGTAGAAAATTTTTGCTTACACGTGCATATAGGGTTTTTAAATACCTTTCTTTTGATGTATATTTCGATGGGTTTTGGAAACATTTAATTTTTGGGGTAAAAATTAGCAAAGGGGGTAGTACATGCTTTCTTCAAAAAGTCAATAAAAATTTATTTGTTGAATTGTGCTAAAATTTTTACATTAACGGAAAGGTCTGTGAATTTCCAATTCACCGCTGAAAACCGCAACCACTTACGAGTCTCGATTGCGGAAATATCGCCATCCAAACATTTTTGATTGAATTGGGTTAAAATAAAGTAATATCACTTTGGATGAAGATATTTCGAGAACCAGAGGTCGTAAAATTTTTTGGTTTTCAGTTCTGGAAAGATCTTAAAAAACTAAAAGACGTTTTTGAAACTTTCAACCATCTACGAGTCTTGATTGTGGAAATATCACCATCCAAACAGTTTTGTTCGAACAATTTTAATTAAATTTGTTCGAAATAAGGCAATATCACTTTGGATGAAGATATTTCGAGAACCAGAGGTCGTAAAATTTTTTGGTTTTCAGTTTTGGAAAGATCTTAAAAAACTAAAAAACGTTTTCGAAACTTTCAACCGTCTACGAGTCTCGATTGCAGAAATATCGCCATCCAAACAATTTTTTGGGTTGGTTTTTGAAATTGGGTCCAAATAGAACTTTGGATGTAAATATTTTGAAAACCGGACCACGTAGAAAATGTTTGCTTACACGTGCGAATAGGGTTTTTAAATACCTTTCTTTTGATGTATATTTCGATGGGTTTTGGAAACATTTAATTTTTGGGGTAAAAATTAGCAAAGGGGGTAGTACATGCTTTCTTCAAAAAGTCAATAAAAATTTATTTGTTGAATTGTGCTAAAATTTTTACATTAACGGAAAGGTCTGTGAATTTCCAATTCAGCGCTGAAAACCGCAACCACTTACGAGTCTCGATTGCGGAAATATCGCCATCCAAACATTTTTGATTGAATTGGGTTAAAATAAAGTAATATCACTTTGGATGAAGATATTTCGAGAACCAGAGGTCGTAAAATTTTTTGGTTTTCAGTTCTGGAAAGATCTTAAAAAACTAAAAGACGTTTTTGAAACTTTCAACCATCTACGAGTCTTGATTGTGGAAATATCACCATCCAAACAGTTTTGTTCGAACAATTTTAATTAAATTTGTTCGAAATAAGGCAATATCAATTTGGATGAAGATATTTCGAGAACCAGAGGTCGTAAAATTTTTTGGTTTTCAGTTTTGGAAAGATCTTAAAAAACTAAAAAACGTTTTTGAAACTTTCAACCGTCTACGAGTCTCGATTGCAGAAATATCGCCATCCAAACAATTTTTTGGGTTGGTTTTTGAAATTGGGTCCAAATAGAACTTTGGATGTAAATATTTTGAAAACCGGACCACGTAGAAAATTTTTGCTTACACGTGCATATAGGGTTTTTAAATACCTTTCTTTTGATGTATATTTCGATGGGTTTTGGAAACATTTAATTTTTGGGGTAAAAATTAGCAAAGGGGGTAGTACATGCTTTCTTCAAAAAGTCAATAAAAATTTATTTGTTGAATTGTGCTAAAATTTTTACATTAACGGAAAGGTCTGTGAATTTCCAATTCAGCGCTGAAAACCGCAACCACTTACGAGTCTCGATTGCGGAAATATCGCCATCCAAACATTTTTGATTGAATTGGGTTAAAATAAAGTAATATCACTTTGGATGAAGATATTTCGAGAACCAGAGGTCGTAAAATTTTTTGGTTTTCAGTTCTGGAAAGATCTTAAAAAACTAAAAGACGTTTTTGAAACTTTCAACCATCTACGAGTCTTGATTGTGGAAATATCACCATCCAAACAGTTTTGTTCGAACAATTTTAATTAAATTTGTTCGAAATAAGGCAATATCACTTTGGATGAAGATATTTCGAGAACCAGAGGTCGTAAAATTTTTTGGTTTTCAGTTTTGGAAAGATCTTAAAAAACTAAAAAACGTTTTCGAAACTTTCAACCGTCTACGAGTCTCGATTGCAGAAATATCGCCATCCAAACAATTTTTTGGGTTGGTTTTTGAAATTGGGTCCAAATAGAACTTTGGATGTAAATATTTTGAAAACCGGACCACGTAGAAAATGTTTGCTTACACGTGCGAATAGGGTTTTTAAATACCTTTCTTTTGATGTATATTTCGATGGGTTTTGGAAACATTTAATTTTTGGGGTAAAAATTAGCAAAGGGGGTAGTACATGCTTTCTTCAAAAAGTCAATAAAAATTTATTTGTTGAATTGTGCTAAAATTTTTACATTAACGGAAAGGTCTGTGAATTTCCAATTCAGCGCTGAAAACCGCAACCACTTACGAGTCTCGATTGCGGAAATATCGCCATCCAAACATTTTTGATTGAATTGGGTTAAAATAAAGTAATATCACTTTGGATGAAGATATTTCGAGAACCAGAGGTCGTAAAATTTTTTGGTTTTCAGTTCTGGAAAGATCTTAAAAAACTAAAAGACGTTTTTGAAACTTTCAACCATCTACGAGTCTTGATTGTGGAAATATCACCATCCAAACAGTTTTGTTCGAATAATTTTAATTAAATTTGTTCGAAATAAGGCAATATCACTTTGGATGAAGATATTTCGAGAACCAGAGGTCGTAAAATTTTTTGGTTTTCAGTTTTGGAAAGATCTTAAAAAACTAAAAGACGTTTTTGAAACTTTCAACCGTCTACGAGTCTCGATTGCGGAAATATCGCCATCCAAACAATTTTTTGGGTTGGTTTTTGAAATTGGGTCCAAATAGAACTTTGGATGTAAATATTTTGAAAACCGGACCACGTAGAAAATTTTTGCTTACACGTGCGAATAGGGTTTTTAAATACCTTTCTTTTGATGTATATTTCGATGGGTTTTGGAAACATTTAATTTTTGGGGTAAAAATTAGCAAAGGGGGTAGTACATGCTTTCTTCAAAAAGTCAATAAAAATTTATTTGTTGAATTGTGCTAAAGTTTTTCATTGACGGAAAGGTCTGTGAATTTCCAATTCAGCGCTGAAAACCGCAACCACTTACGAGTCTCGATTGCGGAAATATCGCCATCCAAACATTTTTGATTGAATTGGGTTAAAATAAAGTAATATCACTTTGGATGAAGATATTTCGAGAACTAGAGGTCGTAAAATTTTTTGGTTTTCAGTTCTGGAAAGATCTTAAAAAACTAAAAGACGTTTTTGAAACTTTCAACCATCTACGAGTCTTGATTGCGGAAATATCACCATCCAAACAGTTTTGTTCGAACAATTTTAATTAAATTTGTTCGAAATAAGGCAATATCACTTTGGATGAAGATATTTCGAGAACCAGAGGTCGTAAAATTTTTTGGTTTTCAGTTTTGGAAAGATCTTAAAAAACTAAAAAACGTTTTTGAAACTTTCAACCGTCTACGAGTCTCGATTGCAGAAATATCGCCATCCAAACAATTTTTTGGGTTGGTTTTTGAAATTGGGTCCAAATAGAACTTTGGATGTAAATATTTTGAAAACCGGACCACGTAGAAAATTTTTGCTTACACGTGCGAATAGGGTTTTTAAATACCTTTCTTTTGATGTATATTTCGATGGGTTTTGGAAACATTTAATTTTTGGGGTAAAAATTAGCAAAGGGGGTAGTACATGCTTTCTTCAAAAAGTCAATAAAAATTTATTTGTTGAATTGTGCTAAAATTTTTACATTAACGGAAAGGTCTGTGAATTTCCAATTCAGCGCTGAAAACCGCAACCACTTACGAGTCTCGATTGCGGAAATATCGCCATCCAAATATTTTTGATTGAATTGGGTTAAAATAAAGTAATATCACTTTGGATGAAGATATTTCGAGAACCAGAGGTCGTAAAATTTTTTGGTTTTCAGTTTTGGAAAGATCTTAAAAAACTAAAAAACGTTTTTGAAACTTTCAACCGTCTACGTACATGCTTTCTTCAAAAAGTCAATAAAAATTTATTTGTTGAATTGTGCTAAAATTTTTACATTAACGGAAAGGTTGATTGTGGAAATATCACCATCCAAACAGTTTTGTTCGAATAATTTTAATTAAATTTGTTCGAAATAAGGCAATATCACTTTGGATGAAGATATTTCGAGAACCAGAGGTCGTAAAATTTTTTGGTTTTCAGTTTTGGAAAGATCTTAAAAAACTAAAAGACGTTTTTGAAACTTTCAACCGTCTACGAGTCTCGATTGCGGAAATATCGCCATCCAAACAATTTTTTGGGTTGGTTTTTGAAATTGGGTCCAAATAGAACTTTGGATGTAAATATTTTGAAAACCGGACCACGTAGAAAATTTTTGCTTACACGTGCGAATAGGGTTTTTAAATACCTTTCTTTTGATGTATATTTCGATGGGTTTTGGAAACATTTAATTTTTGGGGTAAAAATTAGCAAAGGGGGTAGTACATGCTTTCTTCAAAAAGTCAATAAAAATTTATTTGTTGAATTGTGCTAAAGTTTTTCATTGACGGAAAGGTCTGTGAATTTCCAATTCAGCGCTGAAAACCGCAACCACTTACGAGTCTCGATTGCGGAAATATCGCCATCCAAACATTTTTGATTGAATTGGGTTAAAATAAAGTAATATCACTTTGGATGAAGATATTTCGAGAACTAGAGGTCGTAAAATTTTTTGGTTTTCAGTTCTGGAAAGATCTTAAAAAACTAAAAGACGTTTTTGAAACTTTCAACCATCTACGAGTCTTGATTGCGGAAATATCACCATCCAAACAGTTTTGTTCGAACAATTTTAATTAAATTTGTTCGAAATAAGGCAATATCACTTTGGATGAAGATATTTCGAGAACCAGAGGTCGTAAAATTTTTTGGTTTTCAGTTTTGGAAAGATCTTAAAAAACTAAAAAACGTTTTTGAAACTTTCAACCGTCTACGAGTCTCGATTGCAGAAATATCGCCATCCAAACAATTTTTTGGGTTGGTTTTTGAAATTGGGTCCAAATAGAACTTTGGATGTAAATATTTTGAAAACCGGACCACGTAGAAAATTTTTGCTTACACGTGCGAATAGGGTTTTTAAATACCTTTCTTTTGATGTATATTTCGATGGGTTTTGGAAACATTTAATTTTTGGGGTAAAAATTAGCAAAGGGGGTAGTACATGCTTTCTTCAAAAAGTCAATAAAAATTTATTTGTTGAATTGTGCTAAAATTTTTACATTAACGGAAAGGTCTGTGAATTTCCAATTCAGCGCTGAAAACCGCAACCACTTACGAGTCTCGATTGCGGAAATATCGCCATCCAAATATTTTTGATTGAATTGGGTTAAAATAAAGTAATATCACTTTGGATGAAGATATTTCGAGAACCAGAGGTCGTAAAATTTTTTGGTTTTCAGTTTTGGAAAGATCTTAAAAAACTAAAAAACGTTTTTGAAACTTTCAACCGTCTACGTACATGCTTTCTTCAAAAAGTCAATAAAAATTTATTTGTTGAATTGTGCTAAAATTTTTACATTAACGGAAAGGTCTGTGAATTTCCAATTCAGCGCTGAAAACCGCAACCACTTACGAGTCTCGATTGCGGAAATATCGCCATCCAAACATTTTTGATTGAATTGGGTTAAAATAAAGTAATATCACTTTGGATGAAGATATTTCGAGAACCAGAGGTCGTAAAATTTTTTGGTTTTCAGTTCTGGAAAGATCTTAAAAAACTAAAAGACGTTTTTGAAACTTTCAACCATCTACGAGTCTTGATTGTGGAAATATCACCATCCAAACAGTTTTGTTCGAACAATTTTAATTAAATTTGTTCGAAATAAGGCAATATCACTTTGGATGAAGATATTTCGAGAACCAGAGGTCGTAAAATTTTTTGGTTTTCAGTTTTGGAAAGATCTTAAAAAACTAAAAAACGTTTTTGAAACTTTCAACCGTCTACGAGTCTCGATTGCAGAAATATCGCCATCCAAACAATTTTTTGGGTTGGTTTTTGAAATTGGGTCCAAATAGAACTTTGGATGTAAATATTTTGAAAACCGGACCACGTAGAAAATTTTTGCTTACACGTGCGAATAGGGTTTTTAAATACCTTTCTTTTGATGTATATTTCGATGGGTTTTGGAAACATTTAATTTTTGGGGTAAAAATTAGCAAAGGGGGTAGTACATGCTTTCTTCAAAAAGTCAATAAAAATTTATTTGTTGAATTGTGCTAAAATTTTTACATTAACGGAAAGGTCTGTGAATTTCCAATTCAGCGCTGAAAACCGCAACCACTTACGAGTCTCGATTGCGGAAATATCGCCATCCAAATATTTTTGATTGAATTGGGTTAAAATAAAGTAATATCACTTTGGATGAAGATATTTCGAGAACCAGAGGTCGTAAAATTTTTTGGTTTTCAGTTTTGGAAAGATCTTAAAAAACTAAAAAACGTTTTTGAAACTTTCAACCGTCTACGTACATGCTTTCTTCAAAAAGTCAATAAAAATTTATTTGTTGAATTGTGCTAAAATTTTTACATTAACGGAAAGGTCTGTGAATTTCCAATTCAGCGCTGAAAACCGCAACCACTTACGAGTCTCGATTGCGGAAATATCGCCATCCAAACATTTTTGATTGAATTGGGTTAAAATAAAGTAATATCACTTTGGATGAAGATATTTCGAGAACCAGAGGTCGTAAAATTTTTTGGTTTTCAGTTCTGGAAAGATCTTAAAAAACTAAAAGACGTTTTTGAAACTTTCAACCATCTACGAGTCTTGATTGTGGAAATATCACCATCCAAACAGTTTTGTTCGAACAATTTTAATTAAATTTGTTCGAAATAAGGCAATATCACTTTGGATGAAGATATTTCGAGAACCAGAGGTCGTAAAATTTTTTGGTTTTCAGTTTTGGAAAGATCTTAAAAAACTAAAAAACGTTTTTGAAACTTTCAACCGTCTACGAGTCTCGATTGCAGAAATATCGCCATCCAAACAATTTTTTGGGTTGGTTTTTGAAATTGGGTCCAAATAGAACTTTGGATGTAAATATTTTGAAAACCGGACCACGTAGAAAATTTTTGCTTACACGTGCGAATAGGGTTTTTAAATACCTTTCTTTTGATGTATATTTCGATGGGTTTTGGAAACATTTAATTTTTGGGGTAAAAATTAGCAAAGGGGGTAGTACATGCTTTCTTCAAAAAGTCAATAAAAATTTATTTGTTGAATTGTGCTAAAATTTTTACATTAACGGAAAGGTCTGTGAATTTCCAATTCAGCGCTGAAAACCGCAACCACTTACGAGTCTCGATTGCGGAAATATCGCCATCCAAACATTTTTGATTGAATTGGGTTAAAATAAAGTAATATCACTTTGGATGAAGATATTTCGAGAACCAGAGGTCGTAAAATTTTTTGGTTTTCAGTTCTGGAAAGATCTTAAAAAACTAAAAGACGTTTTTGAAACTTTCAACCATCTACGAGTCTTGATTGCGGAAATATCACCATCCAAACAGTTTTGTTCGAACAATTTTAATTAAATTTGTTCGAAATAAGGCAATATCACTTTGGATGAAGATATTTCGAGAACCAGAGGTCGTAAAATTTTTTGGTTTTCAGTTCTGGAAAGATCTTAAAAAACTGAAAAAGTTTTTGAATTTTTCAACCATCTACGAGTCTTAATTGCGGAAATATCACCATCCAAACAGTTTTGTTCGAACAATTTTAATTAAATTTGTTCGAAATAAGGCAATATAACTTTGGATGAAGATATTTCGAGAACCAGAGGTCGTAAAATTTTTTGGTTTTCAGTTTTGGAAAGATCTTAAAAAACTAAAAAACGTTTTTGAAACTTTCAACCGTCTACGTACATGCTTTCTTCAAAAAGTCAATAAAAATTTATTTGTTGAATTGTGCTAAAATTTTTACATTAACGGAAAGGTCTGTGAATTTCCAATTCAGCGCTGAAAACCGCAACCACTTACGAGTCTCGATTGCGGAAATATCGCCATCCAAACATTTTTGATTGAATTGGGTTAAAATAAAGTAATATCACTTTGGATGAAGATATTTCGAGAACCAGAGGTCGTAAAATTTTTTGGTTTTCAGTTCTGGAAAGATCTTAAAAAACTAAAAGACGTTTTTGAAACTTTCAACCATCTACGAGTCTTGATTGCGGAAATATCACCATCCAAACAGTTTTGTTCGAACAATTTTAATTAAATTTGTTCGAAATAAGGCAATATCACTTTGGATGAAGATATTTCGAGAACCAGAGGTCGTAAAATTTTTTGGTTTTCAGTTCTGGAAAGATCTTAAAAAACTGAAAAAGTTTTTGAATTTTTCAACCATCTACGAGTCTTAATTGCGGAAATATCACCATCCAAACAGTTTTGTTCGAACAATTTTAATTAAATTTGTTCGAAATAAGGCAATATAACTTTGGATGAAGATATTTCGAGAACCAGAGGTCGTAAAATTTTTTGGTTTTCAGTTCTGGAAAGATCTTAAAAAACTAAAAGACGTTTTTGAAACTTTCAACCATCTACGAGTCTTGATTGCGGAAATATCACCATCCAAACAGTTTTGTTCGAACAATTTTAATTAAATTTGTTCGAAATAAGGCAATATCACTTTGGATGAAGATATTTCGAGAACCAGAGGTCGTAAAATTTTTTGGTTTTCAGTTCTGGAAAGATCTTAAAAAACTGAAAAAGTTTTTGAATTTTTCAACCATCTACGAGTCTTAATTGCGGAAATATCACCATCCAAACAGTTTTGTTCGAACAATTTTAATTAAATTTGTTCGAAATAAGGCAATATAACTTTGGATGAAGATATTTCGAGAACCAGAGGTCGTAAAATTTTTTGGTTTTCAGTTTTGGAAAGATCTTAAAAAACTAAAAAACGTTTTTGAAACTTTCAACCGTCTACGTACATGCTTTCTTCAAAAAGTCAATAAAAATTTATTTGTTGAATTGTGCTAAAATTTTTACATTAACGGAAAGGTCTGTGAATTTCCAATTCAGCGCTGAAAACCGCAACCACTTACGAGTCTCGATTGCGGAAATATCGCCATCCAAACATTTTTGATTGAATTGGGGTAAAATAAAGTAATATCACTTTGGATGAAGATATTTCGAGAACCAGAGGTCGTAAAATTTTTTGGTTTTCAGTTTTGGAAAGATCTTAAAAAACTGAAAAAGTTTTTGAATTTTTCAACCATCTACGAGTCTTAATTGCGGAAATATCACCATCCAAACAGTTTTGTTCGAACAATTTTAATTAAATTTGTTCGAAATAAGGCAATATAACTTTGGATGAAGATATTTCGAGAACCAGAGGTCGTAAAATTTTTTGGTTTTCAGTTTTGGAAAGATCTTAAAAAACTAAAAAACGTTTTTGAAACTTTCAACCGTCTACGTACATGCTTTCTTCAAAAAGTCAATAAAAATTTATTTGTTGAATTGTGCTAAAATTTTTACATTAACGCCATCCAAACATTTTTGATTGAATTGGGTTAAAATAAAGTAATATCACTTTGGATGAAGATATTTCGAGAAACAGAGGTCGTAAAATTTTTTGGTTTTCAGTTCTGGAAAGATCTTAAAAAACTAAAAGACGTTTTTGAAACTTTCAACCATCTACGAGTCTTGATTGTGGAAATATCACCATCCAAACAGTTTTGTTCGAACAATTTTAATTAAATTTGTTCGAAATAAGGCAATATCACTTTGGATGAAGATATTTCGAGAACCAGAGGTCGTAAAATTTTTTGGTTTTCAGTTTTGGAAAGATCTTAAAAAACTAAAAAACGTTTTTGAAACTTTCAACCGTCTACGAGTCTCGATTGCAGAAATATCGCCATCCAAACAATTTTTTGGGTTGGTTTTTGAAATTGGGTCCAAATAGAACTTTGGATGTAAATATTTTGAAAACCGGACCACGTAGAAAATTTTTGCTTACACGTGCGAATAGGGTTTTTAAATACCTTTCTTTTGATGTATATTTCGATGGGTTTTGGAAACATTTAATTTTTGGGGTAAAAATTAGCAAAGGGGGTAGTACATGCTTTCTTCAAAAAGTCAATAAAAATTTATTTGTTGAATTGTGCTAAAGTTTTTCATTGACGGAAAGGTCTGTGAATTTCCAATTCAGCGCTGAAAACCGCAACCACTTACGAGTCTCGATTGCGGAAATATCGCCATCCAAACATTTTTGATTTTATTGGGTTAAAATAAAGTAATATCACTTTGGATGAAGATATTTCGAGAACCAGAGGTCGTAAAATTTTTTGGTTTTCAGTTTTGGAAAGATCTTAAAAAACTAAAAAACGTTTTTGAAACTTTCAACCGTCTACGTACATGCTTTCTTCAAAAAGTCAATAAAAATTTATTTGTTGAATTGTGCTAAAATTTTTACATTAACGGAAGGGTCTGTGAATTTCCAATTCAGCGCTGAAAACCGCAACCACTTACGAGTCTCGATTGCGGAAATATCGCCATCCAAACATTTTTGATTGAATTGGGTTAAAATAAAGTAATATCACTTTGGATGAAGATATTTCGAGAACCAGAGGTCGTAAAATTTTTTGGTTTTCAGTTCTGGAAAGATCTTAAAAAACTAAAAGACGTTTTTGAAACTTTCAACCATCTACGAGTCTTGATTGCGGAAATATCACCATCCAAACAGTTTTGTTCGAACAATTTTAATTAAATTTGTTCGAAATAAGGCAATATCACTTTGGATGAAGATATTTCGAGAACCAGAGGTTGTAAAATTTTTTGGTTTTCAGTTCTGGAAAGATCTTAAAAAACTAAAAGACGTTTTTGAAACTTTCAACCGTCTACGAGTCTCGATTGCAGAAATATCGCCATCCAAACAATTTTTTGGGTTGGTTTTTTGGTTTTCAGTTTTGGAAAGATCTTAAAAAACTAAAAAACGTTTTTGAAACTTTCAACCGTCTACGAGTCTCGATTGCAGAAATATCGCCATCCAAACAATTTTTTGGGTTGGTTTTTGAAATTGGGTCCAAATAGAACTTTGGATGTAAATATTTTGAAAACCGGACCACGTAGAAAATTTTTGCTTACACGTGCGAATAGGGTTTTTAAATACCTTTCTTTTGATGTATATTTCGATGGGTTTTGGAAACATTTAATTTTTGGGGTAAAAATTAGCAAAGGGGGTAGTACATGCTTTCTTCAAAAAGTCAATAAAAATTTATTTGTTGAATTGTGCTAAAATTTTTACATTAACGGAGAGGTCTATGAATTTCCAATTCAGCGCTGAAAACCGCAACCACTTACGAGTCTCGATTGCGGAAATATCGCCATCCAAACATTTTTGATTGAATTGGGGTAAAATAAAGTAATTTCAATTTGGATGAAGATATTTCGAGAACCAGAGGTCGTAAAATTTTTTGGTTTTCAGTTCTGGAAAGATCTTAAAAAACTAAAAGACGTTTTTGAAACTTTCAACCATCTACGAGTCTTGATTGCGGAAATATCACCATCCAAACAGTTTTGTTCGAACAATTTTAATTAAATTTGTTCGAAATAAGGCAATATCACTTTGGATGAAGATATTTCGAGAACCAGAGGTCGTAAAATTTTTTGGTTTTCAGTTTTGGAAAGATCTTAAAAAACTAAAAAACGTTTTTGAAACTTTCAACCGTCTACGTACATGCTTTCTTCAAAAAGTCAATAAAAATGTATTTGTTGAATTGTGCTAAAATTTTTACATTAACGGAAAGGTCTGTGAATTTCCAATTCAGCGCTGAAAACCGCAACCACTTACGAGTCTCGATTGCGGAAATATCGCCATCCAAACATTTTTGATTGAATTGGGGTAAAATAAAGTAATATCACTTTGGATGAAGATATTTCGAGAACCAGAGGTCGTAAAATTTTTTGGTTTTCAGTTCTGGAAAGATCTTAAAAAACTTTGAAACTTTCAACCATCTACGAGTCTTGATTGCGGAAATATCGCCATCCAAACAATTTTTTGGGTTGGTTTTTGAAATTGGGTCCAAATAGAACTTTGGATGTAAATATTTTGAAAACCGGACCACGTAGAAAATTTTTGCTTACACGTGCGAATAGGGTTTTTAAATACCTTTCTTTTGATGTATATTTCGATGGGTTTTGGAAACATTTAATTTTTGGGGTAAAAATTAGCAAAGGGGGTAGTACATGCTTTCTTCAAAAAGTCAATAAAAATTTATTTGTTGAATTGTGCTAAAATTTTTACATTAACGGAAAGGTCTGTGAATTTCCAATTCAGCGCTGAAAACCGCAACCACTTACGAGTCTCGATTGCGGAAATATCGCCATCCAAACATTTTTGATTGAATTGGGTTAAAATAAAGTAATATCACTTTGGATGAAGATATTTCGAGAACCAGAGGTCGTAAAATTTTTTGGTTTTCAGTTCTGGAAAGATCTTAAAAAACTAAAAGACGTTTTTGAAACTTTCAACCATCTACGAGTCTTGATTGTGGAAATATCACCATCCAAACAGTTTTGTTCGAACAATTTTAATTAAATTTGTTCGAAATAAGGCAATATCACTTTGGATGAAGATATTTCGAGAACCAGAGGTCGTAAAATTTTTTGGTTTTCAGTTTTGGAAAGATCTTAAAAAACTAAAAAACGTTTTTGAAACTTTCAACCGTCTACGAGTCTCGATTGCAGAAATATCGCCATCCAAACAATTTTTTGGGTTGGTTTTTGAAATTGGGTCCAAATAGAACTTTGGATGTAAATATTTTGAAAACCGGACCACGTAGAAAATTTTTGCTTACACGTGCGAATAGGGTTTTTAAATACCTTTCTTTTGATGTATATTTCGATGGGTTTTGGAAACATTTAATTTTTGGGGTAAAAATTAGCAAAGGGGGTAGTACATGCTTTCTTCAAAAAGTCAATAAAAATTTATTTGTTGAATTGTGCTAAAATTTTTACATTAACGGAAAGGTCTGTGAATTTCCAATTCAGCGCTGAAAACCGCAACCACTTACGAGTCTCGATTGCGGAAATATCGCCATCCAAACATTTTTGATTGAATTGGGTTAAAATAAAGTAATATCACTTTGGATGAAGATATTTCGAGAACCAGAGGTCGTAAAATTTTTTGGTTTTCAGTTCTGGAAAGATCTTTAAAAACTTAATGACGTTTTTGAAACTTTCAACCATCTACGAGTCTTGATTGCGGAAATATCGCCATCCAAACAATTTTTTGGGTTGGTTTTTGAAATTGGGTCCAAATAGAACTTTGGATGTAAATATTTTGAAAACCGGACCACGTAGAAAATTTTTGCTTACACGTGCGAATAGGGTTTTTAAATACCTTTCTTTTGATGTATATTTCGATGGGTTTTGGAAACATTTAATTTTTGGGGTAAAAATTAGCAAAGGGGGTAGTACATGCTTTCTTCAAAAAGTCAATAAAAATTTATTTGTTGAATTGTGCTAAAATTTTTACATTAACGGAAAGGTCTGTGAATTTCCAATTCAGCGCTGAAAACCGCAACCACTTACGAGTCTCGATTGCGGAAATATCGCCATCCAAACATTTTTGATTGAATTGGGTTAAAATAAAGTAATATCACTTTGGATGAAGATATTTCGAGAACCAGAGGTCGTAAAATTTTTTGGTTTTCAGTTCTGGAAAGATCTTAAAAAACTAAAAGACGTTTTTGAAACTTTCAACCATCTACGAGTCTTGATTGCGGAAATATCACCATCCAAACAGTTTTGTTCGAACAATTTTAATTAAATTTGTTCGAAATAAGGCAATATCACTTTGGATGAAGATATTTCGAGAACCAGAGGTCGTAAAATTTTTTGGTTTTCAGTTCTGGAAAGATCTTAAAAAACTAAATGACGTTTTTGAAACTTTCAACCATCTACGAGTCTTGATTGCGGAAATATCGCCATCCAAACAATTTTTTGGGTTGGTTTTTGAAATTGGGTCCAAATAGAACTTTGGATGTAAATATTTTGAAAACCGGACCACGTAGAAAATTTTTGCTTACACGTGCGAATAGGGTTTTTAAATACCTTTCTTTTGATGTATATTTCGATGGGTTTTGGAAACATTTAATTTTTGGGGTAAAAATTAGCAAAGGGGGTAGTACATGCTTTCTTCAAAAAGTCAATAAAAATTTATTTGTGCTAAAATTTTTACATTAACGGAAAGGTCTGTGAATTTCCAATTCAGCGCTGAAAACCGCAACCACTTACGAGTCTCGATTGCGGAAATATCGCCATCCAAACATTTTTGATTGAATTGGGTTAAAATAAAGTAATATCACTTTGGATGAAGATATTTCGAGAACCAGAGGTCGTAAAATTTTTTGGTTTTCAGTTCTGGAAAGATCTTAAAAAACTAAAAGACGTTTTTGAAACTTTCAACCATCTACGAGTCTTGATTGTGGAAATATCACCATCCAAACAGTTTTGTTCGAACAATTTTAATTAAATTTGTTCGAAATAAGGCAATATCACTTTGGATGAAGATATTTCGAGAACCAGAGGTCGTAAAATTTTTTGGTTTTCAGTTTTGGAAAGATCTTAAAAAACTAAAAAACGTTTTTGAAACTTTCAACCGTCTACGAGTCTCGATTGCAGAAATATCGCCATCCAAACAATTTTTTGGGTTGGTTTTTGAAATTGGGTCCAAATAGAACTTTGGATGTAAATATTTTGAAAACCGGACCACGTAGAAAATTTTTGCTTACACGTGCGAATAGGGTTTTTAAATACCTTTCTTTTGATGTATATTTCGATGGGTTTTGGAAACATTTAATTTTTGGGGTAAAAATTAGCAAAGGGGGTAGGTAGTACATGCTTTCTTCAAAAAGTCAATAAAAATTTATTTGTTGAATTGTGCTAAAATTTTTACATTAACGGAAAGGTCTGTGAATTTCCAATGCAGCGCTGAAAACCGCAACCACTTACGAGTCTCGATTGCGGAAATATCGCCATCCAAACATTTTTGATTGAATTGGGTTAAAATAAAGTAATATCACTTTGGATGAAGATATTTCGAGAACCAGAGGTCGTAAAATTTTTTGGTTTTCAGTTCTGGAAAGATCTTAAAAAACTAAAAGACGTTTTTGAAACTTTCAACCGTCTACGAGTCTCGATTGCGGAAATATCGCCATCCAAACAATTTTTTGGGTTGGTTTTTGAAATTGGGTCCAAATAGAACTTTGGATGTAAATATTTTGAAAACCGGACCACGTAGAAAATTTTTGCTTACACGTGCGAATAGGGTTTTTAAATACCTTTCTTTTGATGTATATTTCGATGGGTTTTGGAAACATTTAATTTTTGGGGTAAAAATTAGCAAAGGGGGTAGTACATGCTTTCTTCAAAAAGTCAATAAAAATTTATTTGTTGAATTGTGCTAAAATTTTTACATTAACGGAAAGGTCTGTGAATTTCCAATTCAGCGCTGAAAACCGCAACCACTTACGAGTCTCGATTGCGTAAATATCGCCATCCAAACATTTTTGATTGAATTGGGTTAAAATAAAGTAATATCACTTTGGATGAAGATATTTCGAGAACCAGAGGTCGTAAAATTTTTTGGTTTTCAGTTCTGGAAAGATCTTAAAAAACTAAAAGACGTTTTTGAAACTTTCAACCATCTACGAGTCTTGATTGTGGAAATATCACCATCCAAACAGTTTTGTTCGAACAATTTTAATTAAATTTGTTCGAAATAAGGCAATATCAATTTGGATGAAGATATTTCGAGAACCAGAGGTCGTAAAATTTTTTGGTTTTCAGTTTTGGAAAGATCTTAAAAAACTAAAAAACGTTTTTGAAACTTTCAACCGTCTACGAGTCTCGATTGCAGAAATATCGCCATCCAAACAATTTTTTGGGTTGGTTTTTGAAATTGGGTCCAAATAGAACTTTGGATGTAAATATTTTGAAAACCGGACCACGTAGAAAATTTTTGCTTACACGTGCAAATAGGGTTTTTAAATACCTTTCTTTTGATGTATATTTCGATGGGTTTTGGAAACATTTAATTTTTGGGGTAAAAATTAGCAAAGGGGGTAGTACATGCTTTCTTCAAAAAGTCAATAAAAATTTATTTGTTGAATTGTGCTAAAATTTTTACATTAACGGAAAGGTCTGTGAATTTCCAATTCAGCGCTGAAAACCGCAACCACTTACGAGTCTCGATTGCGGAAATATCGCCATCCAAACATTTTTGATTGAATTGGGTTAAAATAAAGTAATATCACTTTGGATGAAGATATTTCGAGAACCAGAGGTCGTAAAATTTTTTGGTTTTCAGTTCTGGAAAGATCTTAAAAAACTAAAAGACGTTTTTGAAACTTTCAACCATCTACGAGTCTTGATTGTGGAAATATCACCATCCAAACAGTTTTGTTCGAACAATTTTAATTAAATTTGTTCGAAATAAGGCAATATCACTTTGGATGAAGATATTTCGAGAACCAGAGGTCGTAAAATTTTTTGGTTTTCAGTTTTGGAAAGATCTTAAAAAACTAAAAAACGTTTTTGAAACTTTCAACCGTCTACGAGTCTCGATTGCAGAAATATCGCCATCCAAACAATTTTTTGGGTTGGTTTTTGAAATTGGGTCCAAATAGAACTTTGGATGTAAATATTTTGAAAACCGGACCACGTAGAAAATTTTTGCTTACACGTGCGAATAGGGTTTTTAAATACCTTTCTTTTGATGTATATTTCGATGGGTTTTGGAAACATTTAATTTTTGGGGTAAAAATTAGCAAAGGGGGTAGTACATGCTTTCTTCAAAAAGTCAATAAAAATTTATTTGTTGAATTGTGCTAAAATTTTTACATTAACGGAAAGGTCTGTGAATTTCCAATTCAGCGCTGAAAACCGCAACCACTTACGAGTCTCGATTGCGGAAATATCGCCATCCAAACATTTTTGATTGAATTGGGTTAAAATAAAGTAATATCACTTTGGATGAAGATATTTCGAGAACCAGAGGTCGTAAAATTTTTTGGTTTTCAGTTCTGGAAAGATCTTAAAAAATTAAAAACGTTTTTGAAACTTTCAACCGTCTACGAGTCTCGATTGCAGAAATATCGCCATCCAAACAATTTTTTGGGTTGGTTTTTGAAATTGGGTCCAAATAGAACTTTGGATGTAAATATTTTGAAAACCGGACCACGTAGAAAATTTTTGCTTACACGTGCGAATAGGGTTTTTAAATACCTTTCTTTTGATGTATATTTCGATGGGTTTTGGAAACATTTAATTTTTGGGGTAAAAATTAGCAAAGGGGGTAGTACATGCTTTCTTCAAAAAGTCAATAAAAATTTATTTGTTGAATTGTGCTAAAATTTTTACATTAACGGAAAGGTCTGTGAATTTCCAATGCAGCGCTGAAAACCGCAACCACTTACGAGTCTCGATTGCGGAAATATCGCCATCCAAACATTTTTGATTGAATTGGGTTAAAATAAAGTAATATCACTTTGGATGAAGATATTTCGAGAACCAGAGGTCGTAAAATTTTTTGGTTTTCAGTTCTGGAAAGATCTTAAAAAACTAAAAGACGTTTTTGAAACTTTCAACCATCTACGAGTCTTGATTGTGGAAATATCACCATCCAAACAGTTTTGTTCGAACAATTTTAATTAAATTTGTTCGAAATAAGGCAATATCACTTTGGATGAAGATATTTCGAGAACCAGAGGTCGTAAAATTTTTTGGTTTTCAGTTTTGGAAAGATCTTAAAAAACTAAAAAACGTTTTTGAAACTTTCAACCGTCTACGAGTCTCGATTGCAGAAATATCGCCATCCAAACAATTTTTTGGGTTGGTTTTTGAAATTGGGTCCAAATAGAACTTTGGATGTAAATATTTTGAAAACCGGACCACGTAGAAAATTTTTGCTTACACGTGCGAATAGGGTTTTTAAATACCTTTCTTTTGATGTATATTTCGATGGGTTTTGGAAACATTTAATTTTTGGGGTAAAAATTAGCAAAGGGGGTAGTACATGCTTTCTTCAAAAAGTCAATAAAAATTTATTTGTTGAATTGTGCTAAAATTTTTACATTAACGGAAAGGTCTGTGAATTTCCAATTCAGCGCTGAAAACCGCAACCACTTACGAGTCTCGATTGCGGAAATATCGCCATCCAAACATTTTTGATTGAATTGGGTTAAAATAAAGTAATATCACTTTGGATGAAGATATTTCGAGAACCAGAGGTCGTAAAATTTTTTGGTTTTCAGTTCTGGAAAGATCTTAAAAAACTAAAAGACGTTTTTGAAACTTTCAACCATCTACGAGTCTTGATTGTGGAAATATCACCATCCAAACAGTTTTGTTCGAACAATTTTAATTAAATTTGTTCGAAATAAGGCAATATCACTTTGGATGAAGATATTTCGAGAACCAGAGGTCGTAAAATTTTTTGGTTTTCAGTTTTGGAAAGATCTTAAAAAACTAAAAAACGTTTTCGAAACTTTCAACCGTCTACGAGTCTCGATTGCAGAAATATCGCCATCCAAACAATTTTTTGGGTTGGTTTTTGAAATTGGGTCCAAATAGAACTTTGGATGTAAATATTTTGAAAACCGGACCACGTAGAAAATTTTTGCTTACACGTGCGAATAGGGTTTTTAAATACCTTTCTTTTGATGTATATTTCGATGGGTTTTGGAAACATTTAATTTTTGGGGTAAAAATTAGCAAAGGGGGTAGTACATGCTTTCTTCAAAAAGTCAATAAAAATTTATTTGTTGAATTGTGCTAAAATTTTTACATTAACGGAAAGGTCTGTGAATTTCCAATTCAGCGCTGAAAACCGCAACCACTTACGAGTCTCGATTGCGGAAATATCGCCATCCAAACATTTTTGATTGAATTGGGTTAAAATAAAGTAATATCACTTTGGATGAAGATATTTCGAGAACCAGAGGTCGTAAAATTTTTTGGTTTTCAGTTTTGGAAAGATCTTAAAAAACTAAAAGACGTTTTTGAAACTTTCAACCGTCTACGAGTCTCGATTGCGGAAATATCGCCATCCAAACAATTTTTTGGGTTGGTTTTTGAAATTGGGTCCAAATAGAACTTTGGATGTAAATATTTTGAAAACCGGACCACGTAGAAAATTTTTGCTTACACGTGCGAATAGGGTTTTTAAATACCTTTCTTTTGATGTATATTTCGATGGGTTTTGGAAACATTTAATTTTTGGGGTAAAAATTAGCAAAGAGTTTTGTTCGAACAATTTTAATTAAATTTGTTCGAAATAAGGCAATATCACTTTGGATGAAGATATTTCGAGAACCAGAGGTCGTAAAATTTTTTGGTTTTCAGTTTTGGAAAGATCTTAAAAAACTAAAAAACGTTTTTGAAACTTTCAACCATCTACGAGTCTTGATTGTGGAAATATCACCATCCAAACAGTTTTGTTCGAACAATTTTAATTAAATTTGTTCGAAATAAGGCAATATCACTTTGGATGAAGATATTTCGAGAACCAGAGGTCGTAAAATTTTTTGGTTTTCAGTTTTGGAAAGATCTTAAAAAACTAAAAAACGTTTTTGAAACTTTCAACCGTCTACGAGTCTCGATTGCAGAAATATCGCCATCCAAACAATTTTTTGGGTTGGTTTTTGAAATTGGGTCCAAATAGAACTTTGGATGTAAATATTTTGAAAACCGGACCACGTAGAAAATTTTTGCTTACACGTGCGAATAGGGTTTTTAAATACCTTTCTTTTGATGTATATTTCGATGGGTTTTGGAAACATTTAATTTTTGGGGTAAAAATTAGCAAAGGGGGTAGTACATGCTTTCTTCAAAAAGTCAATAAAAATTTATTTGTTGAATTGTGCTAAAGTTTTTCATTGACGGAAAGGTCTGTGAATTTCCAATTCAGCGCTGAAAACCGCAACCACTTACGAGTCTCGATTGCGGAAATATCGCCATCCAAACATTTTTGATTGAATTGGGTTAAAATAAAGTAATATCACTTTGGATGAAGATATTTCGAGAACCAGAGGTCGTAAAATTTTTTGGTTTTCAGTTTTGGAAAGATCTTAAAAAACTAAAAGACGTTTTTGAAACTTTCAACCGTCTACGAGTCTCGATTGCGGAAATATCGCCATCCAAACAATTTTTTGGGTTGGTTTTTGAAATTGGGTCCAAATAGAACTTTGGATGTAAATATTTTGAAAACCGGACCACGTAGAAAATTTTTGCTTACACGTGCGAATAGGGTTTTTAAATACCTTTCTTTTGATGTATATTTCAACATTTAATTTTTGGGGTAAAAATTAGCAAAGGGGGTAGTACATGCTTTCTTCAAAAAGTCAATAAAAATTTATTTGTTGAATTGTGCTAAAATTTTTACATTAACGGAAAGGTCTGTGAATTTCCAATTCAGCGCTGAAAACCGCAACCACTTACGAGTCTCGATTGCGGAAATATCGCCATCCAAACATTTTTGATTGAATTGGGTTAAAATAAAGTAATATCACTTTGGATGAAGATATTTCGAGAACCAGAGGTCGTAAAATTTTTTGGTTTTCAGTTTTGGAAAGATCTTAAAAAACTAAAAGACGTTTTTGAAACTTTCAACCGTCTACGAGTCTCGATTGCGGAAATATCGCCATCCAAACAATTTTTTGGGTTGGTTTTCGAAATTGGGTCCAAATAGAACTTTGGATGTAAATATTTTGAAAACCGGACCACGTAGAAAATTTTTGCTTACACGTGCGAATAGGGTTTTTAAATACCTTTCTTTTGATGTATATTTCAACATTTAATTTTTGGGGTAAAAATTAGCAAAGGGGGTAGTACATGCTTTCTTCAAAAAGTCAATAAAAATTTATTTGTTGAATTGTGCTAAAATGTTTACATTAACGGAAAGGTCTGTGAATTTCCAATTCAGCGCTGAAAACCGCAACCACTTACGAGTCTCGATTGCGGAAATATCGCCATCCAAACATTTTTGATTGAATTGGGTTAAAATAAAGTAATATCACTTTGGATGAAGATATTTCGAGAACCAGAGGTCGTAAAATTTTTTGGTTTTCAGTTTTGGAAAGATCTTAAAAAACTAAAAAACGTTTTCGAAACTTTCAACCGTCTACGAGTCTCGATTGCAGAAATATCGCCATCCAAACAATTTTTTGGGTTGGTTTTTGAAATTGGGTCCAAATAGAACTTTGGATGTAAATATTTTGAAAACCGGACCACGTAGAAAATTTTTGCTTACACGTGCGAATAGGGTTTTTAAATACCTTTCTTTTGATGTATATTTCGATGGGTTTTGGAAACATTTAATTTTTGGGGTAAAAATTAGCAAAGGGGGTAGTACATGCTTTCTTCAAAAAGTCAATAAAAATTTATTTGTTGAATTGTGCTAAAATTTTTACATTAACGGAAAGGTCTGTGAATTTCCAATTCAGCGCTGAAAACCGCAACCACTTACGAGTCTCGATTGCGGAAATATCGCCATCCAAACATTTTTGATTGAATTGGGTTAAAATAAAGTAATATCACTTTGGATGAAGATATTTCGAGAACCAGAGGTCGTAAAATTTTTTGGTTTTCAGTTCTGGAAAGATCTTAAAAAACTAAAAGACGTTTTTGAAACTTTCAACCATCTACGAGTCTTGATTGTGGAAATATCACCATCACCAGAGAACAGTCTCGATTGCGGAAATATCGCCATCCAAACATTTTTGATTGAATTGGGTTAAAATAAAGTAATATCACTTTGGATGAAGATATTTCGAGAACCAGAGGTCGTAAAATTTTTTGGTTTTCAGTTCTGGAAAGATCTTAAAAAACTAAAAGACGTTTTTGAAACTTTCAACCATCTACGAGTCTTGATTGTGGAAATATCACCATCACCAGAGAACAGTCTCGATTGCGGAAATATCGCCATCCAAACATTTTTGATTGAATTGGGTTAAAATAAAGTAATATCACTTTGGATGAAGATATTTCGAGAACCAGAGGTCGTAAAATTTTTTGGTTTTCAGTTCTGGAAAGATCTTAAAAAACTAAAAGACGTTTTTGAAACTTTCAACCATCTACGAGTCTTGATTGTGGAAATATCACCATCCAAACAGTTTTGTTCGAACAATTTTAATTAAATTTGTTCGAAATAAGGCAATATCACTTTGGATGAAGATATTTCGAGAACCAGAGGTCGTAAAATTTTTTGGTTTTCAGTTTTGGAAAGATCTTAAAAAACTAAAAAACGTTTTCGAAACTTTCAACCGTCTACGAGTCTCGATTGCAGAAATATCGCCATCCAAACAATTTTTTGGGTTGGTTTTTGAAATTGGGTCCAAATAGAACTTTGGATGTAAATATTTTGAAAACCGGACCACGTAGAAAATTTTTGCTTACACGTGCGAATAGGGTTTTTAAATACCTTTCTTTTGATGTATATTTCGATGGGTTTTGGAAACATTTAATTTTTGGGGTAAAAATTAGCAAAGGGGGTAGTACATGCTTTCTTCAAAAAGTCAATAAAAATTTATTTGTTGAATTGTGCTAAAATTTTTACATTAACGGAAAGGTCTGTGAATTTCCAAATCAGCGCTGAAAACCGCAACCACTTACGAGTCTCGATTGCGGAAATATCGCCATCCAAACATTTTTGATTGAATTGGGTTAAAATAAAGTAATATCACTTTGGATGAAGATATTTCGAGAACCAGAGGTCGTAAAATTTTTTGGTTTTCAGTTTTGGAAAGATCTTAAAAAACTAAAAGACGTTTTTGAAACTTTCAACCATCTACGAGTCTTGATTGTGGAAATATCACCATCCAAACAGTTTTGTTCGAACAATTTTAATTAAATTTGTTCGAAATAAGGCAATATCACTTTGGATGAAGATATTTCGAGAACCAGAGGTCGTAAAATTTTTTGGTTTTCAGTTTTGGAAAGATCTTAAAAAACTAAAAAACGTTTTCGAAACTTTCAACCGTCTACGAGTCTCGATTGCAGAAATATCGCCATCCAAACAATTTTTTGGGTTGGTTTTTGAAATTGGGTCCAAATAGAACTTTGGATGTAAATATTTTGAAAACCGGACCACGTAGAAAATTTTTGCTTACACGTGCGAATAGGGTTTTTAAATACCTTTCTTTTGATGTATATTTCGATGGGTTTTGGAAACATTTAATTTTTGGGGTAAAAATTAGCAAAGGGGGTAGTACATGCTTTCTTCAAAAAGTCAATAAAAATTTATTTGTTGAATTGTGCTAAAATTTTTACATTAACGGAAAGGTCTGTGAATTTCCAATTCAGCGCTGAAAACCGCAACCACTTACGAGTCTCGATTGCGGAAATATCGCCATCCAAACATTTTTGATTGAATTGGGTTAAAATAAAGTAATATCACTTTGGATGAAGATATTTCGAGAACCAGAGGTCGTAAAATTTTTTGGTTTTCAGTTCTGGAAAGATCTTAAAAAACTAAAAGACGTTTTTGAAACTTTCAACCATCTACGAGTCTTGATTGTGGAAATATCACCATCCAAACAGTTTTGTTCGAACAATTTTAATTAAATTTGTTCGAAATAAGGCAATATCACTTTGGATGAAGATATTTCGAGAACCAGAGGTCGTAAAATTTTTTGGTTTTCAGTTTTGGAAAGATCTTAAAAAACTAAAAAACGTTTTTGAAACTTTCAACCGTCTACGAGTCTCGATTGCAGAAATATCGCCATCCAAACAATTTTTTGGGTTGGTTTTTGAAATTGGGTCCAAATAGAACTTTGGATGTAAATATTTTGAAAACCGGACCACGTAGAAAATTTTTGCTTACACGTGCGAATAGGGTTTTTAAATACCTTTCTTTTGATGTATATTTCGATGGGTTTTGGAAACATTTAATTTTTGGGGTAAAAATTAGCAAAGGGGGTAGTACATGCTTTCTTCAAAAAGTCAATAAAAATTTATTTGTTGAATTGTGCTAAAATTTTTACATTAACGGAAAGGTCTGTGAATTTCCAATTCAGCGCTGAAAACCGCAACCACTTACGAGTCTCGATTGCGGAAATATCGCCATCCAAACATTTTTGATTGAATTGGGTTAAAATAAAGTAATATCACTTTGGATGAAGATATTTCGAGAACCAGAGGTCGTAAAATTTTTTGGTTTTCAGTTCTGGAAAGATCTTAAAAAACTAAAAGACGTTTTTGAAACTTTCAACCATCTACGAGTCTTGATTGTGGAAATATCACCATCCAAACAGTTTTGTTCGAACAATTTTAATTAAATTTGTTCGAAATAAGGCAATATCACTTTGGATGAAGATATTTCGAGAACCAGAGGTCGTAAAATTTTTTGGTTTTCAGTTTTGGAAAGATCTTAAAAAACTAAAAAACGTTTTTGAAACTTTCAACCGTCTACGAGTCTCGATTGCAGAAATATCGCCATCCAAACAATTTTTTGGGTTGGTTTTTGAAATTGGGTCCAAATAGAACTTTGGATGTAAATATTTTGAAAACCGGACCACGTAGAAAATTTTTGCTTACACGTGCGAATAGGGTTTTTAAATACCTTTCTTTTGATGTATATTTCGATGGGTTTTGGAAACATTTAATTTTTGGGGTAAAAATTAGCAAAGGGGGTAGTACATGCTTTCTTCAAAAAGTCAATAAAAATTTATTTGTTGAATTGTGCTAAAATTTTTACATTAACGGAAAGGTCTGTGAATTTCCAATTCAGCGCTGAAAACCGCAACCACTTACGAGTCTCGATTGCGGAAATATCGCCATCCAAACATTTTTGATTGAATTGGGTTAAAATAAAGTAATATCACTTTGGATGAAGATATTTCGAGAACCAGAGGTCGTAAAATTTTTTGGTTTTCAGTTCTGGAAAGATCTTAAAAAACTAAAAGACGTTTTTGAAACTTTCAACCATCTACGAGTCTTGATTGTGGAAATATCACCATCCAAACAGTTTTGTTCGAACAATTTTAATTAAATTTGTTCGAAATAAGGCAATATCACTTTGGATGAAGATATTTCGAGAACCAGAGGTCGTAAAATTTTTTGGTTTTCAGTTTTGGAAAGATCTTAAAAAACTAAAAAACGTTTTTGAAACTTTCAACCGTCTACGAGTCTCGATTGCAGAAATATCGCCATCCAAACAATTTTTTGGGTTGGTTTTTGAAATTGGGTCCAAATAGAACTTTGGATGTAAATATTTTGAAAACCGGACCACGTAGAAAATTTTTGCTTACACGTGCGAATAGGGTTTTTAAATACCTTTCTTTTGATGTATATTTCGATGGGTTTTGGAAACATTTAATTTTTGGGGTAAAAATTAGCAAAGGGGGTAGTACATGCTTTCTTCAAAAAGTCAATAAAAATTTATTTGTTGAATTGTGCTAAAATTTTTACATTAACGGAAAGGTCTGTGAATTTCCAATTCAGCGCTGAAAACCGCAACCACTTACGAGTCTCGATTGCGGAAATATCGCCATCCAAACATTTTTGATTGAATTGGGTTAAAATAAAGTAATATCACTTTGGATGAAGATATTTCGAGAACCAGAGGTCGTAAAATTTTTTGGTTTTCAGTTCTGGAAAGATCTTAAAAAACTAAAAGACGTTTTTGAAACTTTCAACCATCTACGAGTCTTGATTGTGGAAATATCACCATCCAAACAGTTTTGTTCGAACAATTTTAATTAAATTTGTTCGAAATAAGGCAATATCACTTTGGATGAAGATATTTCGAGAACCAGAGGTCGTAAAATTTTTTGGTTTTCAGTTTTGGAAAGATCTTAAAAAACTAAAAAACGTTTTTGAAACTTTCAACCGTCTACGAGTCTCGATTGCAGAAATATCGCCATCCAAACAATTTTTTGGGTTGGTTTTTGAAATTGGGTCCAAATAGAACTTTGGATGTAAATATTTTGAAAACCGGACCACGTAGAAAATTTTTGCTTACACGTGCGAATAGGGTTTTTAAATACCTTTCTTTTGATGTATATTTCGATGGGTTTTGGAAACATTTAATTTTTGGGGTAAAAATTAGCAAAGGGGGTAGTACATGCTTTCTTCAAAAAGTCAATAAAAATTTATTTGTTGAATTGTGCTAAAATTTTTACATTAACGGAAAGGTCTGTGAATTTCCAATTCAGCGCTGAAAACCGCAACCACTTACGAGTCTCGATTGCGGAAATATCGCCATCCAAACATTTTTGATTGAATTGGGTTAAAATAAAGTAATATCACTTTGGATGAAGATATTTCGAGAACCAGAGGTCGTAAAATTTTTTGGTTTTCAGTTCTGGAAAGATCTTAAAAAACTAAAAGACGTTTTTGAAACTTTCAACCATCTACGAATCTTGATTGTGGAAATATCACCATCCAAACAGTTTTGTTCGAACAATTTTAATTAAATTTGTTCGAAATAAGGCAATATCACTTTGGATGAAGATATTTCGAGAACCAGAGGTCGTAAAATTTTTTGGTTTTCAGTTTTGGAAAGATCTTAAAAAACTAAAAAACGTTTTTGAAACTTTCAACCGTCTACGAGTCTCGATTGCAGAAATATCGCCATCCAAACAATTTTTTGGGTTGGTTTTTGAAATTGGGTCCAAATAGAACTTTGGATGTAAATATTTTGAAAACCGGACCACGTAGAAAATTTTTGCTTACACGTGCGAATAGGGTTTTTAAATACCTTTCTTTTGATGTATATTTCGATGGGTTTTGGAAACATTTAATTTTTGGGGTAAAAATTAGCAAAGGGGGTAGTACATGCTTTCTTCAAAAAGTCAATAAAAATTTATTTGTTGAATTGTGCTAAAGTTTTTCATTGACGGAAAGGTCTGTGAATTTCCAATTCAGAGCTGAAAACCGCAACCACTTACGAGTCTCGATTGCGGAAATATCGCCATCCAAACATTTTTGATTTTATTGGGTTAAAATAAAGTAATATCACTTTGGATGAAGATATTTCGAGAACCAGAGGTCGTAAAATTTTTTGGTTTTCAGTTTTGGAAAGATCTTAAAAAACTAAAAGACGTTTTTGAAACTTTCAAACGTCTACGAGTCTCGATTGCGGAAATATCGCCATCCAAACAATTTTTTGGGTTGGTTTTTGAAATTGGGTCCAAATAGAACTTTGGATGTAAATATTTTGAAAACCGGACCACGTAGAAAATGTTTGCTTACACGTGCGAATAGGGTTTTTAAATACCTTTCTTTTGATGTATATTTCGATGGGTTTTGGAAACATTTAATTTTTGGGGTAAAAATTAGCAAAGGGGGTAGTACATGCTTTCTTCAAAAAGTCAATAAAAATTTATTTGTTGAATTGTGCTAAAGTTTTTACATTGACGGAAAGGTCTGTGAATTTCCAATTCAGCGCTGAAAACCGCAACCACTTACGAGTCTCGATTGCGGAAATATCGCCATCCAAACATTTTTGATTGAATTGGGTTAAAATAAAGTAATATCACTTTGGATGAAGATATTTCGAGAACCAGAGGTCGTAAAATTTTTTGGTTTTCAGTTCTGGAAAGATCTTAAAAAACTAAAAGACGTTTTTAAAACTTTCAACCATCTACGAGTCTTGATTGTGGAAATATCACCATCCAAACAGTTTTGTTCGAACAATTTTAATTAAATTTGTTCGAAATAAGGCAATATCACTTTGGATGAAGATATTTCGAGAACCAGAGGTCGTAAAATTTTTTGGTTTTCAGTTTTGGAAAGATCTTAAAAAACTAAAAAACGTTTTCGAAACTTTCAACCGTCTACGAGTCTCGATTGCAGAAATATCGCCATCCAAACAATTTTTTGGGTTGGTTTTTGAAATTGGGTCCAAATAGAACTTTGGATGTAAATATTTTGAAAACCGGACCACGTAGAAAATTTTTGCTTACACGTGCGAATAGGGTTTTTAAATACCTTTCTTTTGATGTATATTTCGATGGGTTTTGGAAACATTTAATTTTTGGGGTAAAAATTAGCAAAGGGGGTAGTACATGCTTTCTTCAAAAAGTCAATAAAAATTTATTTGTTGAATTGTGCTAAAGTTTTTCATTGACGGAAAGGTCTGTGAATTTCCAATTCAGCGCTGAAAACCGCAACCACTTACGAGTCTCGATTGCGGAAATATCGCCATCCAAACATTTTTGATTTTATTGGGTTAAAATAAAGTAATATCACTTTGGATGAAGATATTTCGAGAACCAGAGGTCGTAAAATTTTTTGGTTTTCAGTTTTGGAAAGATCTTAAAAAACTAAAAGACGTTTTTGAAACTTTCAACCGTCTACGAGTCTCGATTGCGGAAATATCGCCATCCAAACAATTTTTTGGGTTGGTTTTTGAAATTGGGTCCAAATAGAACTTTGGATGTAAATATTTTGAAAACCGGACCACGTTGAAAATTTTTGCTTACACGTGCGAATAGGGTTTTTAAATACCTTTCTTTTGATGTATATTTCGATGGGTTTTGGAAACATTTAATTTTTGGGGTAAAAATTAGCAAAGGGGGTAGTACATGCTTTCTTCAAAAAGTCAATAAAAATTTATTTGTTGAATTGTGCTAAAATTTTTACATTAACGGAAAGGTCTGTGAATTTCCAATTCAGCGCTGAAAACCGCAACCACTTACGAGTCTCGATTGCGGAAATATAGCCATCCAAACATTTTTGATTGAATTGGGTTAAAATAAAGTAATATCACTTTGGATGAAGATATTTCGAGAACCAGAGGTCGTAAAATTTTTTGGTTTTCAGTTCTGGAAAGATCTTAAAAAACTAAAAGACGTTTTTGAAACTTTCAACCATCTACGAGTCTTGATTGTGAAAATATCACCATCACCAGAGAACAGTCTCGATTGCGGAAATATCGCCATCCAAACATTTTTGATTGAATTGGGTTAAAATAAAGTAATATCACTTTGGATGAAGATATTTCGAGAACCAGAGGTCGTAAAATTTTTTGGTTTTCAGTTCTGGAAAGATCTTAAAAAACTAAAAGACGTTTTTGAAACTTTCAACCATCTACGAGTCTTGATTGTGGAAATATCACCATCCAAACAGTTTTGTTCGAACAATTTTAATTAAATTTGTTCGAAATAAGGCAATATCACTTTGGATGAAGATATTTCGAGAACCAGAGGTCGTAAAATTTTTTGGTTTTCAGTTTTGGAAAGATCTTAAAAAACTAAAAAACGTTTTTGAAACTTTCAACCGTCTACGAGTCTCGATTGCAGAAATATCGCCATCCAAACAATTTTTTGGGTTGGTTTTTGAAATTGGGTCCAAATAGAACTTTGGATGTAAATATTTTGAAAACCGGACCACGTAGAAAATTTTTGCTTACACGTGCGAATAGGGTTTTTAAATACCTTTCTTTTGATGTATATTTCGATGGGTTTTGGAAACATTTAATTTTTGGGGTAAAAATTAGCAAAGGGGGTAGTACATGCTTTCTTCAAAAAGTCAATAAAAATTTATTTGTTGAATTGTGCTAAAATTTTTACATTAACGGAAAGGTCTGTGAATTTCCAATTCAGCGCTGAAAACCGCAACCACTTACGAGTCTCGATTGCGGAAATATCGCCATCCAAACATTTTTGATTGAATTGGGTTAAAATAAAGTAATATCACTTTGGATGAAGATATTTCGAGAACCAGAGGTCGTAAAATTTTTTGGTTTTCAGTTTTGGAAAGATCTTAAAAAACTAAAAAACGTTTTTGAAACTTTCAACCGTCTACGAGTCTCGATTGCAGAAATATCGCCATCCAAACAATTTTTTGGGTTGGTTTTTGAAATTGGGTCCAAATAGAACTTTGGATGTAAATATTTTGAAAACCGGACCACGTAGAAAATTTTTGCTTACACGTGCGAATAGGGTTTTTAAATACCTTTCTTTTGATGTATATTTCGATGGGTTTTGGAAACATTTAATTTTTGGGGTAAAAATTAGCAAAGGGGGTAGTACATGCTTTCTTCAAAAAGTCAATAAAAATTTATTTGTTGAATTGTGCTAAAGTTTTTCATTGACGGAAAGGTCTGTGAATTTCCAATTCAGAGCTGAAAACCGCAACCACTTACGAGTCTCGATTGCGGAAATATCGCCATCCAAACATTTTTGATTTTATTGGGTTAAAATAAAGTAATATCACTTTGGATGAAGATATTTCGAGAACCAGAGGTCGTAAAATTTTTTGGTTTTCAGTTTTGGAAAGATCTTAAAAAACTAAAAGACGTTTTTGAAACTTTCAAACGTCTACGAGTCTCGATTGCGGAAATATCGCCATCCAAACAATTTTTTGGGTTGGTTTTTGAAATTGGGTCCAAATAGAACTTTGGATGTAAATATTTTGAAAACCGGACCACGTAGAAAATGTTTGCTTACACGTGCGAATAGGGTTTTTAAATACCTTTCTTTTGATGTATATTTCGATGGGTTTTGGAAACATTTAATTTTTGGGGTAAAAATTAGCAAAGGGGGTAGTACATGCTTTCTTCAAAAAGTCAATAAAAATTTATTTGTTGAATTGTGCTAAAGTTTTTACATTGACGGAAAGGTCTGTGAATTTCCAATTCAGCGCTGAAAACCGCAACCACTTACGAGTCTCGATTGCGGAAATATCGCCATCCAAACATTTTTGATTGAATTGGGTTAAAATAAAGTAATATCACTTTGGATGAAGATATTTCGAGAACCAGAGGTCGTAAAATTTTTTGGTTTTCAGTTCTGGAAAGATCTTAAAAAACTAAAAGACGTTTTTAAAACTTTCAACCATCTACGAGTCTTGATTGTGGAAATATCACCATCCAAACAGTTTTGTTCGAACAATTTTAATTAAATTTGTTCGAAATAAGGCAATATCACTTTGGATGAAGATATTTCGAGAACCAGAGGTCGTAAAATTTTTTGGTTTTCAGTTTTGGAAAGATCTTAAAAAACTAAAAAACGTTTTTGAAACTTTCAACCGTCTACGAGTCTCGATTGCAGAAATATCGCCATCCAAACAATTTTTTGGGTTGGTTTTTGAAATTGGGTCCAAATAGAACTTTGGATGTAAATATTTTGAAAACCGGACCACGTAGAAAATTTTTGCTTACACGTGCGAATAGGGTTTTTAAATACCTTTCTTTTGATGTATATTTCGATGGGTTTTGGAAACATTTAATTTTTGGGGTAAAAATTAGCAAAGGGGGTAGTACATGCTTTCTTCAAAAAGTCAATAAAAATTTATTTGTTGAATTGTGCTAAAATTTTTACATTAACGGAAAGGTCTGTGAATTTCCAATTCAGCGCTGAAAACCGCAACCACTTACGAGTCTCGATTGCGGAAATATCGCCATCCAAACATTTTTGATTGAATTGGGTTAAAATAAAGTAATATCACTTTGGATGAAGATATTTCGAGAACCAGAGGTCGTAAAAGTTTTTGGTTTTCAGTTCTGGAAAGATCTTAAAAAACTAAAAGACGTTTTTGAAACTTTCAACCATCTACGAGTCTTGATTGTGGAAATATCACCATCCAAACAGTTTTGTTCGAACAATTTTAATTAAATTTGTTCGAAATAAGGCAATATCACTTTGGATGAAGATATTTCGAGAACCAGAGGTCGTAAAATTTTTTGGTTTTCAGTTTTGGAAAGATCTTAAAAAACTAAAAAACGTTTTCGAAACTTTCAACCGTCTACGAGTCTCGATTGCAGAAATATCGCCATCCAAACAATTTTTTGGGTTGGTTTTTGAAATTGGGTCCAAATAGAACTTTGGATGTAAATATTTTGAAAACCGGACCACGTAGAAAATTTTTGCTTACACGTGCGAATAGGGTTTTTAAATACCTTTCTTTTGATGTATATTTCGATGGGTTTTGGAAACATTTAATTTTTGGGGTAAAAATTAGCAAAGGGGGTAGTACATGCTTTCTTCAAAAAGTCAATAAAAATTTATTTGTTGAATTGTGCTAAAGTTTTTCATTGACGGAAAGGTCTGTGAATTTCCAATTCAGCGCTGAAAACCGCAACCACTTACGAGTCTCGATTGCGGAAATATCGCCATCCAAACATTTTTGATTTTATTGGGTTAAAATAAAGTAATATCACTTTGGATGAAGATATTTCGAGAACCAGAGGTCGTAAAATTTTTTGGTTTTCAGTTTTGGAAAGATCTTAAAAAACTAAAAGACGTTTTTGAAACTTTCAACCGTCTACGAGTCTCGATTGCGGAAATATCGCCATCCAAACAATTTTTTGGGTTGGTTTTTGAAATTGGGTCCAAATAGAACTTTGGATGTAAATATTTTGAAAACCGGACCACGTTGAAAATTTTTGCTTACACGTGCGAATAGGGTTTTTAAATACCTTTCTTTTGATGTATATTTCGATGGGTTTTGGAAACATTTAATTTTTGGGGTAAAAATTAGCAAAGGGGGTAGTACATGCTTTCTTCAAAAAGTCAATAAAAATTTATTTGTTGAATTGTGCTAAAATTTTTACATTAACGGAAAGGTCTGTGAATTTCCAATTCAGCGCTGAAAACCGCAACCACTTACGAGTCTCGATTGCGGAAATATAGCCATCCAAACATTTTTGATTGAATTGGGTTAAAATAAAGTAATATCACTTTGGATGAAGATATTTCGAGAACCAGAGGTCGTAAAATTTTTTGGTTTTCAGTTCTGGAAAGATCTTAAAAAACTAAAAGACGTTTTTGAAACTTTCAACCATCTACGAGTCTTGATTGTGAAAATATCACCATCACCAGAGAACAGTCTCGATTGCGGAAATATCGCCATCCAAACATTTTTGATTGAATTGGGTTAAAATAAAGTAATATCACTTTGGATGAAGATATTTCGAGAACCAGAGGTCGTAAAATTTTTTGGTTTTCAGTTCTGGAAAGATCTTAAAAAACTAAAAGACGTTTTTGAAACTTTCAACCATCTACGAGTCTTGATTGTGGAAATATCACCATCCAAACAGTTTTGTTCGAACAATTTTAATTAAATTTGTTCGAAATAAGGCAATATCAATTTGGATGAAGATATTTCGAGAACCAGAGGTCGTAAAATTTTTTGGTTTTCAGTTTTGGAAAGATCTTAAAAAACTAAAAGACGTTTTTGAAACTTTCAACCGTCTACGAGTCTCGATTGCGGAAATATCGCCATCCAAACAATTTTTTGGGTTGGTTTTTGAAATTGGGTCCAAATAGAACTTTGGATGTAAATATTTTGAAAACCGGACCACGTAGAAAATTTTTGCTTACACGTGCATATAGGGTTTTTAAATACCTTTCTTTTGATGTATATTTCGATGGGTTTTGGAAACATTTAATTTTTGGGGTAAAAATTAGCAAAGGGGGTAGTACATGCTTTCTTCAAAAAGTCAATAAAAATTTATTTGTTGAATTGTGCTAAAATTTTTACATTAACGGAAAGGTCTGTGAATTTCCAATTCAGCGCTGAAAACCGCAACCACTTACGAGTCTCGATTGCGGAAATATCGCCATCCAAACATTTTTGATTGAATTGGGTTAAAATAAAGTAATATCACTTTGGATGAAGATATTTCGAGAACCAGAGGTCGTAAAATTTTTTGGTTTTCAGTTTTGGAAAGATCTTAAAAAACTAAAAGACGTTTTTGAAACTTTCAACCGTCTACGAGTCTCGATTGCGGAAATATCGCCATCCAAACAATTTTTTGGGTTGGTTTTTGAAATTGGGTCCAAATAGAACTTTGGATGTAAATATTTTGAAAACCGGACCACGTAGAAAATTTTTGCTTACACGTGCATATAGGGTTTTTAAATACCTTTCTTTTGATGTATATTTCGATGGGTTTTGGAAACATTTAATTTTTGGGGTAAAAATTAGCAAAGGGGGTAGTACATGCTTTCTTCAAAAAGTCAATAAAAATTTATTTGTTGAATTGTGCTAAAATTTTTACATTAACGGAAAGGTCTGTGAATTTCCAATTCAGCGCTGAAAACCGCAACCACTTACGAGTCTCGATTGCGGAAATATCGCCATCCAAACATTTTTGATTGAATTGGGTTAAAATAAAGTAATATCACTTTGGATGAAGATATTTCGAGAACCAGAGGTCGTAAAAGTTTTTGGTTTTCAGTTCTGGAAAGATCTTAAAAAACTTAAAGACGTTTTTGAAACTTTCAACCATCTACGAGTCTTGATTGTGGAAATATCACCATCCAAACAGTTTTGTTCGAACAATTTTAATTAAATTTGTTCGAAATAAGGCAATATCACTTTGGATGAAGATATTTCGAGAACCAGAGGTCGTAAAATTTTTTGGTTTTCAGTTTTGGAAAGATCTTAAAAAACTAAAAAACGTTTTTGAAACTTTCAACCGTCTACGAGTCTCGATTGCAGAAATATCGCCATCCAAACAATTTTTTGGGTTGGTTTTTGAAATTGGGTCCAAATAGAACTTTGGATGTAAATATTTTGAAAACCGGACCACGTAGAAAATTTTTGCTTACACGTGCGAATAGGGTTTTTAAATACCTTTCTTTTGATGTATATTTCGATGGGTTTTGGAAACATTTAATTTTTGGGTTAAAAATTAGCAAAGGGGGTAGTACATGCTTTCTTCAAAAAGTCAATAAAAATTTATTTGTTGAATTGTGCTAAAGTTTTTCATTGACGGAAAGGTCTGTGAATTTCCAATTCAGCGCTGAAAACCGCAACCACTTACGAGTCTCGATTGCGGAAATATCGCCATCCAAACATTTTTGATTTTATTGGGTTAAAATAAAGTAATATCACTTTGGATGAAGATATTTCGAGAACCAGAGGTCGTAAAATTTTTTGGTTTTCAGTTTTGGAAAGATCTTAAAAAACTAAAAGACGTTTTTGAAACTTTCAACCGTCTACGAGTCTCGATTGCGGAAATATCGCCATCCAAACAATTTTTTGGGTTGGTTTTTGAAATTGGGTCCAAATAGAACTTTGGATGTAAATATTTTGAAAACCGGACCACGTTGAAAATTTTTGCTTACACGTGCGAATAGGGTTTTTAAATACCTTTCTTTTGATGTATATTTCGATGGGTTTTGGAAACATTTAATTTTTGGGGTAAAAATTAGCAAAGGGGGTAGTACATGCTTTCTTCAAAAAGTCAATAAAAATTTATTTGTTGAATTGTGCTAAAATTTTTACATTAACGGAAAGGTCTGTGAATTTCCAATTCAGCGCTGAAAACCGCAACCACTTACGAGTCTCGATTGCGGAAATATAGCCATCCAAACATTTTTGATTGAATTGGGTTAAAATAAAGTAATATCACTTTGGATGAAGATATTTCGAGAACCAGAGGTCGTAAAATTTTTTGGTTTTCAGTTCTGGAAAGATCTTAAAAAACTAAAAGACGTTTTTGAAACTTTCAACCATCTACGAGTCTTGATTGTGAAAATATCACCATCACCAGAGAACAGTCTCGATTGCGGAAATATCGCCATCCAAACATTTTTGATTGAATTGGGTTAAAATAAAGTAATATCACTTTGGATGAAGATATTTCGAGAACCAGAGGTCGTAAAATTTTTTGGTTTTCAGTTCTGGAAAGATCTTAAAAAACTAAAAGACGTTTTTGAAACTTTCAACCATCTACGAGTCTTGATTGTGGAAATATCACCATCCAAACAGTTTTGTTCGAACAATTTTAATTAAATTTGTTCGAAATAAGGCAATATCAATTTGGATGAAGATATTTCGAGAACCAGAGGTCGTAAAATTTTTTGGTTTTCAGTTTTGGAAAGATCTTAAAAAACTAAAAAACGTTTTTGAAACTTTCAACCGTCTACGAGTCTCGATTGCAGAAATATCGCCATCCAAACAATTTTTTGGGTTGGTTTTTGAAATTGGGTCCAAATAGAACTTTGGATGTAAATATTTTGAAAACCGGACCACGTAGAAAATTTTTGCTTACACGTGCGAATAGGGTTTTTAAATACCTTTCTTTTGATGTATATTTCGATGGGTTTTGGAAACATTTAATTTTTGGGGTAAAAATTAGCAAAGGGGGTAGTACATGCTTTCTTTGACGGAAAGGTCTGTGAATTTCCAATTCAGCGCTGAAAACCGCAACCACTTACGAGTCTCGATTGCGGAAATATCGCCATCCAAACATTTTTGATTGAATTGGGTTAAAATAAAGTAATATCACTTTGGATGAAGATATTTCGAGAACCAGAGGTCGTAAAATTTTTTGGTTTTCAGTTTTGGAAAGATCTTAAAAAACTAAAAGACGTTTTTGAAACTTTCAACCGTCTACGAGTCTCGATTGCGGAAATATCGCCATCCAAACAATTTTTTGGGTTGGTTTTTGAAATTGGGTCCAAATAGAACTTTGGATGTAAATATTTTGAAAACCGGACCACGTAGAAAATTTTTGCTTACACGTGCATATAGGGTTTTTAAATACCTTTCTTTTGATGTATATTTCGATGGGTTTTGGAAACATTTAATTTTTGGGGTAAAAATTAGCAAAGGGGGTAGTACATGCTTTCTTCAAAAAGTCAATAAAAATTTATTTGTTGAATTGTGCTAAAATTTTTACATTAACGGAAAGGTCTGTGAATTTCCAATTCAGCGCTGAAAACCGCAACCACTTACGAGTCTCGATTGCGGAAATATCGCCATCCAAACATTTTTGATTGAATTGGGTTAAAATAAAGTAATATCACTTTGGATGAAGATATTTCGAGAACCAGAGGTCGTAAAAGTTTTTGGTTTTCAGTTCTGGAAAGATCTTAAAAAACTTAAAGACGTTTTTGAAACTTTCAACCATCTACGAGTCTTGATTGTGGAAATATCACCATCCAAACAGTTTTGTTCGAACAATTTTAATTAAATTTGTTCGAAATAAGGCAATATCACTTTGGATGAAGATATTTCGAGAACCAGAGGTCGTAAAATTTTTTGGTTTTCAGTTTTGGAAAGATCTTAAAAAACTAAAAAACGTTTTTGAAACTTTCAACCGTCTACGAGTCTCGATTGCAGAAATATCGCCATCCAAACAATTTTTTGGGTTGGTTTTTGAAATTGGGTCCAAATAGAACTTTGGATGTAAATATTTTGAAAACCGGACCACGTAGAAAATTTTTGCTTACACGTGCGAATAGGGTTTTTAAATACCTTTCTTTTGATGTATATTTCGATGGGTTTTGGAAACATTTAATTTTTGGGGTAAAAATTAGCAAAGGGGGTAGTACATGCTTTCTTCAAAAAGTCAATAAAAATTTATTTGTTGAATTGTGCTAAAGTTTTTCATTGACGGAAAGGTCTGTGAATTTCCAATTCAGCGCTGAAAACCGCAACCACTTACGAGTCTCGATTGCGGAAATATCGCCATCCAAACATTTTTGATTTTATTGGGTTAAAATAAAGTAATATCACTTTGGATGAAGATATTTCGAGAACCAGAGGTCGTAAAATTTTTTGGTTTTCAGTTTTGGAAAGATCTTAAAAAACTAAAAGACGTTTTTGAAACTTTCAACCGTCTACGAGTCTCGATTGCGGAAATATCGCCATCCAAACAATTTTTTGGGTTGGTTTTTGAAATTGGGTCCAAATAGAACTTTGGATGTAAATATTTTGAAAACCGGACCACGTAGAAAATTTTTGCTTACACGTGCGAATAGGGTTTTTAAATACCTTTCTTTTGATGTATATTTCGATGGGTTTTGGAAACATTTAATTTTTGGGGTAAAAATTAGCAAAGGGGGTAGTACATGCTTTCTTCAAAAAGTCAATAAAAATTTATTTGTTGAATTGTGCTAAAGTTTTTACATTGACGGAAAGGTCTGTGAATTTCCAATTCAGCGCTGAAAACCGCAACCACTTACGAGTCTCGATTGCGGAAATATCGCCATCCAAACATTTTTGATTGAATTGGGTTAAAATAAAGTAATATCACTTTGGATGAAGATATTTCGAGAACCAGAGGTCGTAAAATTTTTTGGTTTTCAGTTCTGGAAAGATCTTAAAAAACTAAAAGACGTTTTTGAAACTTTCAACCATCTACGAGTCTTGATTGTGGAAATATCACCATCCAAACAGTTTTGTTCGAACAATTTTAATTAAATTTGTTCGAAATAAGGCAATATCACTTTGGATGAAGATATTTCGAGAACCAGAGGTCGTAAAATTTTTTGGTTTTCAGTTTTGGAAAGATCTTAAAAAACTAAAAGACGTTTTTGAAACTTTCAACCGTCTACGAGTCTCGATTGCGGAAATATCGCCATCCAAACAATTTTTTGGGTTGGTTTTTGAAATTGGGTCCAAATAGAACTTTGGATGTAAATATTTTGAAAACCGGACCACGTAGAAAATTTTTGCTTACACGTGCGAATAGGGTTTTTAAATACCTTTCTTTTGATGTATATTTCGATGGGTTTTGGAAACATTTAATTTTTGGGGTAAAAATTAGCAAAGGGGGTAGTACATGCTTTCTTCAAAAAGTCAATAAAAATTTATTTGTTGAATTGTGCTAAAGTTTTTCATTGACGGAAAGGTCTGTGAATTTCCAATTCAGCGCTGAAAACCGCAACCACTTACGAGTCTCGATTGCGGAAATATCGCCATCCAAACATTTTTGATTTTATTGGGTTAAAATAAAGTAATATCACTTTGGATGAAGATATTTCGAGAACCAGAGGTCGTAAAATTTTTTGGTTTTCAGTTTTGGAAAGATCTTAAAAAACTAAAAGACGTTTTTGAAACTTTCAACCGTCTACGAGTCTCGATTGCGGAAATATCGCCATCCAAACAATTTTTTGGGTTGGTTTTTGAAATTGGGTCCAAATAGAACTTTGGATGTAAATATTTTGAAAACCGGACCACGTAGAAAATTTTTGCTTACACGTGCGAATAGGGTTTTTAAATACCTTTCTTTTGATGTATATTTCGATGGGTTTTGGAAACATTTAATTTTTGGGGTAAAAATTAGCAAAGGGGGTAGTACATGCTTTCTTCAAAAAGTCAATAAAAATTTATTTGTTGAATTGTGCTAAAGTTTTTCATTGACGGAAAGGTCTGTGAATTTCCAATTCAGCGCTGAAAACCGCAACCACTTACGAGTCTCGATTGCGGAAATATCGCCATCCAAACATTTTTGATTTTATTGGGTTAAAATAAAGTAATATCACTTTGGATGAAGATATTTCGAGAACCAGAGGTCGTAAAATTTTTTGGTTTTCAGTTTTGGAAAGATCTTAAAAAACTAAAAGACGTTTTTGAAACTTTCAACCGTCTACGAGTCTCGATTGCGGAAATATCGCCATCCAAACAATTTTTTGGGTTGGTTTTTGAAATTGGGTCCAAATAGAACTTTGGATGTAAATATTTTGAAAACCGGACCACGTAGAAAATTTTTGCTTACACGTGCGAATAGGGTTTTTAAATACCTTTCTTTTGATGTATATTTCGATGGGTTTTGGAAACATTTAATTTTTGGGGTAAAAATTAGCAAAGGGGGTAGTACATGCTTTCTTCAAAAAGTCAATAAAAATTTATTTGTTGAATTGTGCTAAAGTTTTTCATTGACGGAAAGGTCTGTGAATTTCCAATTCAGCGCTGAAAACCGCAACCACTTACGAGTCTCGATTGCGGAAATATCGCCATCCAAACATTTTTGATTTTATTGGGTTAAAATAAAGTAATATCACTTTGGATGAAGATATTTCGAGAACCAGAGGTCGTAAAATTTTTTGGTTTTCAGTTTTGGAAAGATCTTAAAAAACTAAAAGACGTTTTTGAAACTTTCAACCGTCTACGAGTCTCGATTGCAGAAATATCGCCATCCAAACAATTTTTTGGGTTGGTTTTTGAAATTGGGTCCAAATAGAACTTTGGATGTAAATATTTTGAAAACCGGACCACGTAGAAAATTTTTGCTTACACGTGCGAATAGGGTTTTTAAATACCTTTCTTTTGATGTATATTTCGATGGGTTTTGGAAACATTTAATTTTTGGGGTAAAAATTAGCAAAGGGGGTAGTACATGCTTTCTTCAAAAAGTCAATAAAAATTTATTTGTTGAATTGTGCTAAAATTTTTACATTAACGGAAAGGTCTGTGAATTTCCAATTCAGCGCTGAAAACCGCAACCACTTACGAGTCTCGATTGCGGAAATATCGCCATCCAAACATTTTTGATTGAATTGGGTTAAAATAAAGTAATATCACTTTGGATGAAGATATTTCGAGAACCAGAGGTCGTAAAATTTTTTGGTTTTCAGTTCTGGAAAGATCTTAAAAAACTAAAAGACGTTTTTGAAACTTTCAACCATCTACGAGTCTTGATTGTGGAAATATCACCATCCAAACAGTTTTGTTCGAACAATTTTAATTAAATTTGTTCGAAATAAGGCAATATCACTTTGGATGAAGATATTTCGAGAACCAGAGGTCGTAAAATTTTTTGGTTTTCAGTTTTGGAAAGATCTTAAAAAACTAAAAAACGTTTTTGAAACTTTCAACCGTCTACGAGTCTCGATTGCAGAAATATCGCCATCCAAACAATTTTTTGGGTTGGTTTTTGAAATTGGGTCCAAATAGAACTTTGGATGTAAATATTTTGAAAACCGGACCACGTAGAAAATTTTTGCTTACACGTGCGAATAGGGTTTTTAAATACCTTTCTTTTGATGTATATTTCGATGGGTTTTGGAAACATTTAATTTTTGGGGTAAAAATTAGCAAAGGGGGTAGTACATGCTTTCTTCAAAAAGTCAATAAAAATTTATTTGTTGAATTGTGCTAAAATTTTTACATTAACGGAAAGGTCTGTGAATTTCCAATTCAGCGCTGAAAACCGCAACCACTTACGAGTCTCGATTGCGGAAATATCGCCATCCAAACATTTTTGATTGAATTGGGTTAAAATAAAGTAATATCACTTTGGATGAAGATATTTCGAGAACCAGAGGTCGTAAAATTTTTTGGTTTTCAGTTTTGGAAAGATCTTAAAAAACTAAAAGACGTTTTTGAAACTTTCAACCGTCTACGAGTCTCGATTGCGGAAATATCGCCATCCAAAAAATTTTTTGGGTTGGTTTTTGAAATTGGGTCCAAATAGAACTTTGGATGTAAATATTTTGAAAACCGGACCACGTAGAAAATTTTTGCTTACACGTGCGAATAGGGTTTTTAAATACCTTTCTTTTGATGTATATTTCGATGGGTTTTGGAAACATTTAATTTTTGGGGTAAAAATTAGCAAAGGGGGTAGTACATGCTTTCTTCAAAAAGTCAATAAAAATTTATTTGTTGAATTGTGCTAAAGTTTTTCATTGACGGAAAGGTCTGTGAATTTCCAATTCAGCGCTGAAAACCGCAACCACTTACGAGTCTCGATTGCGGAAATATCGCCATCCAAACATTTTTGATTTTATTGGGTTAAAATAAAGTAATATCACTTTGGATGAAGATATTTCGAGAACCAGAGGTCGTAAAATTTTTTGGTTTTCAGTTTTGGAAAGATCTTAAAAAACTAAAAGACGTTTTTGAAACTTTCAACCGTCTACGAGTCTCGATTGCAGAAATATCGCCATCCAAACAATTTTTTGGGTTGGTTTTTGAAATTGGGTCCAAATAGAACTTTGGATGTAAATATTTTGAAAACCGGACCACGTAGAAAATTTTTGCTTACACGTGCGAATAGGGTTTTTAAATACCTTTCTTTTGATGTATATTTCGATGGGTTTTGGAAACATTTAATTTTTGGGGTAAAAATTAGCAAAGGGGGTAGTACATGCTTTCTTCAAAAAGTCAATAAAAATTTATTTGTTGAATTGTGCTAAAATTTTTACATTAACGGAAAGGTCTGTGAATTTCCAATTCACCGCTGAAAACCGCAACCACTTACGAGTCTCGATTGCGGAAATATCGCCATCCAAACATTTTTGATTGAATTGGGTTAAAATAAAGTAATATCACTTTGGATGAAGATATTTCGAGAACCAGAGGTCGTAAAATTTTTTGGTTTTCAGTTCTGGAAAGATCTTAAAAAACTAAAAGACGTTTTTGAAACTTTCAACCATCTACGAGTCTTGATTGTGGAAATATCACCATCCAAACAGTTTTGTTCGAACAATTTTAATTAAATTTGTTCGAAATAAGGCAATATCACTTTGGATGAAGATATTTCGAGAACCAGAGGTCGTAAAATTTTTTGGTTTTCAGTTTTGGAAAGATCTTAAAAAACTAAAAAACGTTTTTGAAACTTTCAACCGTCTACGAGTCTCGATTGCAGAAATATCGCCATCCAAACAATTTTTTGGGTTGGTTTTTGAAATTGGGTCCAAATAGAACTTTGGATGTAAATATTTTGAAAACCGGACCACGTAGAAAATTTTTGCTTACACGTGCGAATAGGGTTTTTAAATACCTTTCTTTTGATGTATATTTCGATGGGTTTTGGAAACATTTAATTTTTGGGGTAAAAATTAGCAAAGGGGGTAGTACATGCTTTCTTCAAAAAGTCAATAAAAATTTATTTGTTGAATTGTGCTAAAATTTTTACATTAACGGAAAGGTCTGTGAATTTCCAATTCAGCGCTGAAAACCGCAACCACTTACGAGTCTCGATTGCGGAAATATCGCCATCCAAACATTTTTGATTGAATTGGGTTAAAATAAAGTAATATCACTTTGGATGAAGATATTTCGAGAACCAGAGGTCGTAAAATTTTTTGGTTTTCAGTTCTGGAAAGATCTTAAAAAACTAAAAAACGTTTTTGAAACTTTCAACCGTCTACGAGTCTCGATTGCAGAAATATCGCCATCCAAACAATTTTTTGGGTTGGTTTTTGAAATTGGGTCCAAATAGAACTTTGGATGTAAATATTTTGAAAACCGGACCACGTAGAAAATTTTTGCTTACACGTGCGAATAGGGTTTTTAAATACCTTTCTTTTGATGTATATTTCGATGGGTTTTGGAAACATTTAATTTTTGGGGTAAAAATTAGCAAAGGGGGTAGTACATGCTTTCTTCAAAAAGTCAATAAAAATTTATTTGTTGAATTGTGCTAAAATTTTTACATTAACGGAAAGGTCTGTGAATTTCCAATTCACCGCTGAAAACCGCAACCACTTACGAGTCTCGATTGCGGAAATATCGCCATCCAAACATTTTTGATTGAATTGGGTTAAAATAAAGTAATATCACTTTGGATGAAGATATTTCGAGAACCAGAGGTCGTAAAATTTTTTGGTTTTCAGTTCTGGAAAGATCTTAAAAAACTAAAAGACGTTTTTGAAACTTTCAACCATCTACGAGTCTTGATTGTGGAAATATCACCATCCAAACAGTTTTGTTCGAACAATTTTAATTAAATTTGTTCGAAATAAGGCAATATCACTTTGGATGAAGATATTTCGAGAACCAGAGGTCGTAAAATTTTTTGGTTTTCAGTTTTGGAAAGATCTTAAAAAACTAAAAAACGTTTTCGAAACTTTCAACCGTCTACGAGTCTCGATTGCAGAAATATCGCCATCCAAACAATTTTTTGGGTTGGTTTTTGAAATTGGGTCCAAATAGAACTTTGGATGTAAATATTTTGAAAACCGGACCACGTAGAAAATGTTTGCTTACACGTGCGAATAGGGTTTTTAAATACCTTTCTTTTGATGTATATTTCGATGGGTTTTGGAAACATTTAATTTTTGGGGTAAAAATTAGCAAAGGGGGTAGTACATGCTTTCTTCAAAAAGTCAATAAAAATTTATTTGTTGAATTGTGCTAAAGTTTTTCATTGACGGAAAGGTCTGTGAATTTCCAATTCAGCGCTGAAAACCGCAACCACTTACGAGTCTCGATTGCGGAAATATCGCCATCCAAACATTTTTGATTTTATTGGGTTAAAATAAAGTAATATCACTTTGGATGAAGATATTTCGAGAACCAGAGGTCGTAAAATTTTTTGGTTTTCAGTTTTGGAAAGATCTTAAAAAACTAAAAGACGTTTTTGAAACTTTCAACCGTCTACGAGTCTCGATTGCAGAAATATCGCCATCCAAACAATTTTTTGGGTTGGTTTTTGAAATTGGGTCCAAATAGAACTTTGGATGTAAATATTTTGAAAACCGGACCACGTAGAAAATTTTTGCTTACACGTGCGAATAGGGTTTTTAAATACCTTTCTTTTGATGTATATTTCGATGGGTTTTGGAAACATTTAATTTTTGGGGTAAAAATTAGCAAAGGGGGTAGTACATGCTTTCTTCAAAAAGTCAATAAAAATTTATTTGTTGAATTGTGCTAAAATTTTTACATTAACGGAAAGGTCTGTGAATTTCCAATTCAGCGCTGAAAACCGCAACCACTTACGAGTCTCGATTGCGGAAATATCGCCATCCAAACATTTTTGATTGAATTGGGTTAAAATAAAGTAATATCACTTTGGATGAAGATATTTCGAGAACCAGAGGTCGTAAAATTTTTTGGTTTTCAGTTCTGGAAAGATCTTAAAAAACTAAAAGACGTTTTTGAAACTTTCAACCATCTACGAGTCTTGATTGTGGAAATATCACCATCCAAACAGTTTTGTTCGAACAATTTTAATTAAATTTGTTCGAAATAAGGCAATATCACTTTGGATGAAGATATTTCGAGAACCAGAGGTCGTAAAATTTTTTGGTTTTCAGTTTTGGAAAGATCTTAAAAAACTAAAAAACGTTTTTGAAACTTTCAACCGTCTACGAGTCTCGATTGCAGAAATATCGCCATCCAAACAATTTTTTGGGTTGGTTTTTGAAATTGGGTCCAAATAGAACTTTGGATGTAAATATTTTGAAAACCGGACCACGTAGAAAATTTTTGCTTACACGTGCGAATAGGGTTTTTAAATACCTTTCTTTTGATGTATATTTCGATGGGTTTTGGAAACATTTAATTTTTGGGGTAAAAATTAGCAAAGGGGGTAGTACATGCTTTCTTCAAAAAGTCAATAAAAATTTATTTGTTGAATTGTGCTAAAATTTTTACATTAACGGAAAGGTCTGTGAATTTCCAATTCAGCGCTGAAAACCGCAACCACTTACGAGTCTCGATTGCGGAAATATCGCCATCCAAACATTTTTGATTGAATTGGGTTAAAATAAAGTAATATCACTTTGGATGAAGATATTTCGAGAACCAGAGGTCGTAAAATTTTTTGGTTTTCAGTTCTGGAAAGATCTTAAAAAACTAAAAGACGTTTTTGAAACTTTCAACCATCTACGAGTCTTGATTGTGGAAATATCACCATCCAAACAGTTTTGTTCGAACAATTTTAATTAAATTTGTTCGAAATAAGGCAATATCACTTTGGATGAAGATATTTCGAGAACCAGAGGTCGTAAAATTTTTTGGTTTTCAGTTTTGGAAAGATCTTAAAAAACTAAAAAACGTTTTTGAAACTTTCAACCGTCTACGAGTCTCGATTGCAGAAATATCGCCATCCAAACAGTTTTGTTCGAACAATTTTAATTAAATTTGTTCGAAATAAGGCAATATCACTTTGGATGAAGATATTTCGAGAACCAGAGGTCGTAAAATTTTTTGGTTTTCAGTTCTGGAAAGATCTTAAAAAACTAAAAGACGTTTTTGAAACTTTCAACCATCTACGAGTCTTGATTGTGGAAATATCACCATCCAAACAGTTTTGTTCGAACAATTTTAATTAAATTTGTTCGAAATAAGGCAATATCACTTTGGATGAAGATATTTCGAGAACCAGAGGTCGTAAAATTTTTTGGTTTTCAGTTTTGGAAAGATCTTAAAAAACTAAAAAACGTTTTTGAAACTTTCAACCGTCTACGAGTCTCGATTGCAGAAATATCGCCATCCAAACAATTTTTTGGGTTGGTTTTTGAAATTGGGTCCAAATAGAACTTTGGATGTAAATATTTTGAAAACCGGACCACGTAGAAAATTTTTGCTTACACGTGCGAATAGGGTTTTTAAATACCTTTCTTTTGATGTATATTTCGATGGGTTTTGGAAACATTTAATTTTTGGGGTAAAAATTAGCAAAGGGGGTAGTACATGCTTTCTTCAAAAAGTCAATAAAAATTTATTTGTTGAATTGTGCTAAAATTTTTACATTAACGGAAAGGTCTGTGAATTTCCAATTCAGCGCTGAAAACCGCAACCACTTACGAGTCTCGATTGCGGAAATATCGCCATCCAAACATTTTTGATTAAATTGGGTTAAAATAAAGTAATGGGCCCTATCGGGGATCTCCCGGGGAATTTTAGTTCCCACGGAAAGTTTCATTCCCAAGAAATATTTCTAGTTATCGTGAACTTCCCTCGGAATAAATTTTTCCCAGGGAAAAAACTACCAACATTCAAAAGACAAAATTATTTTCGGAGATCAATTTCGAATTGTGTACAGTGTTATCAGAGGATCATAATTAAAAAAAATTAAATTTAAGCTGAAATTCCCTTTACAATAAAACAAAATATCCCAAACAAATTCCCCATCCATGTGAAGAAAGAAATATTGGGTGCGATCATTTCAACTGAATTGTATAAAATTGCATAAAATTGTCCTCTTCGATACCTTGCTAAGGTACAACAAACAAAATAATTGAATTTTTCATGTTGCCAATTATATTTTTCCGTTTGAACGAGGTGTTAAATTTCGCAGAAGAACAAAATTCCTCTATCTGAAAACACTGTCCAGTGTCCACACATCGTCAGGCTTAGTGCATGTCTGCGTTTTTTTTGCTGAAGGTGGGTACCAAAGAGGAGTCGGCAAGGACCACGATGGAGGTCTTGCCCAGTCAACATTCTGTGAAGTTTTGTCGAACTTCCTTAACGTTTTCGAGGAAAAGCTTTGTCCAGAATAGATCAAAATTCAAACCGCGGAAGAGCAAAGAAAGAAAAATTTATATTTTTTCGTAAAATATAAACTGAGTGATCTTTTTCTTGGTTTTGCATTTTTCGTTTTTTGCTGCAGGAAGGTAATCAAAATAAAGATGCATTTCGGCAAAATTTTGCCAAATCTTATTTACCCTGTAGGTAGTAAATCCAGTCTCTATAGTATTCTTTTCCATAATACTGGTTCTATTTTGATTTGATTTGTTGAGTTCGTCCCATAATAAAATTACAAAATTGTGTTTATTTATCAAAAAAGTTTCAATTCCTCCGTCTCGCCTTAATTTCTCCACCAAAATAAATGGGAAAAAATTCCAGAGAAATTACAACAAATTTCCCATGGAAATATTGTTCACGATAGCAATAAATTCCGAGGGGAATTTCGAACACCATTAACGATACGAATTTTTCGAACGTGGGAAATATTTCCCGGGAAATATCGTTCGCGATAGGGCCCAATATCACTTTGGATGAAGATATTTCGAGAACCAGAGGTCGTAAAATTTTTGGTTTTCAGTTCTGGAAAGATCTTAAAAAACTAAAAGACGTTTTTGAAACTTTCAACCATCTACGAGTCTTGATTGTGGAAATATCACCATCCAAACAGTTTTGTTCGAACAATTTTAATTAAATTTGTTCGAAATAAGGCAATATCACTTTGGATGAAGATATTTGGAGAACCAGAGGTCGTAAAATTTTTTGGTTTTCAGTTTTGGAAAGATCTTAAAAAACTAAAAAACGTTTTTGAAACTTTCAACCGTCTACGAGTCTCGATTGCAGAAATATCGCCATCCAAACAATTTTTTGGGTTGGTTTTTGAAATTGGGTCCAAATAGAACTTTGGATGTAAATATTTTGAAAACCGGACCACGTAGAAAATTTTTGCTTACACGTGCGAATAGGGTTTTTAAATACCTTTCTTTTGATGTATATTTCGATGGGTTTTGGAAACATTTAATTTTTGGGGTAAAAATTAGCAAAGGGGGTAGTACATGCTTTCTTCAAAAAGTCAATAAAAATTTATTTGTTGAATTGTGCTAAAATTTTTACATTAACGGAAAGGTCTGTGAATTTCCAATTCACCGCTGAAAACCGCAACCACTTACGAGTCTCGATTGCGGAAATATCGCCATCCAAACATTTTTGATTGAATTGGGTTAAAATAAAGTAATATCACTTTGGATGAAGATATTTCGAGAACCAGAGGTCGTAAAATTTTTTGGTTTTCAGTTCTGGAAAGATCTTAAAAAACTAAAAGACGTTTTTGAAACTTTCAACCATCTACGAGTCTTGATTGTGGAAATATCACCATCCAAACAGTTTTGTTCGAACAATTTTAATTAAATTTGTTCGAAATAAGGCAATATCACTTTGGATGAAGATATTTCGAGAACCAGAGGTCGTAAAATTTTTTGGTTTTCAGTTCTGGAAAGATCTTAAAAAACTAAAAGACGTTTTTGAAACTTTCAACCATCTACGAGTCTTGATTGCGGAAATATCACCATCCAAACAGTTTTGTTCCAACAATTTTAATTAAATTTGTTCGAAATAAGGCAATATCACTTTGGATGAAGATATTTCGAGAACCAGAGGTCGTAAAATTTTTTGATTTTCAGTTCTGGAAAGATCTTAAAAAACTAAAAGACGTTTTTGAAACTTTCAACCGTCTACGAGTCTCAATTGCAGAAATATCGCCATCCAAACAATTTTTTGGGTTGGTTTTTGAAATTGGGTCCAAATAGAACTTTGGATGTAAATATTTTGAAAACCGGACTACGTAGAAAATTTTTGCTTACACGTGCGAATAGGGTTTTTAAATACCTTTCTTTTGATGTATATTTCGATGGGTTTTGGAAACATTTAATTTTTGGGGTAAAAATTAGCAAAGGGGGTAGTACATGCTTTCTTCAAAAAGTCAATAAAAATTTATTTGTTGAATTGTGCTAAAATTTTTACATTAACGGAAAGGTCTGTGAATTTCCAATTCAGCGCTGAAAACCGCAACCACTTACGAGTCTCGATTGCGGAAATATCGCCATCCAAACATTTTTGATTGAATTGGGTTAAAATAAAGTAATATCACTTTGGATGAAGATAATTAGCCTCCCATATATTAATAACGGGTGATTTTTTAAGAGGTTTAGAACTTTTTTAAAAAAAAAAACACAAAAAATTCGAAAAAATGAATGAAATATTTATTTGAATCGATAGTTTGAACCTTGCAATTTAATGTTTAAAGATAATTTCATGCAAATGTTGACCGCGGCTGCGTCTCAGGTAGCCCATCCGCTGAGTCCAATTTTGGCATACTCTTTCACACATATCGGCCGGTATCTCACGAATGAATGCATGGATGTTGGCTTCCAGTGCGTCAATCGAAGTGGGCTTGTCCCTATAGACATTAGCCTTGACATACCCCCACAAAAAATAATCTAATGGTGTCAAATCGCACGATCTAGGCGGCCAATTGACCGGCCCGAAACGTGAAATTAACTGTTCACCAAACTCGCCTCGCAATTGCGCCATTGTTTCGCGTGCTGTGTGGCATGTGGCACCGTCTTGTTGAAACCACATATCATGCAAGTCAAGAACTTCCATTTCGGGCAAAAAAAAGTTTGTTATCATCGCTCGGTAGCGTTCACCATTGACAGTAACGCTGCGATTCGCATCATCTTTGAAGAAATATGGCCCAATAATGCCGCCGGCCCATAAACCGCACCAAACAGTGGCTTTTTCGGGATGCATTGGTAGCTGTTGCAATGCTTCTGGCTGATCTTCACTCCAAATGCGGCAATTTTGCTTATTTACGTACCCATTCAACCAAAAATGAGCCTCATCGATGCCGACCATAAAATGGAAGCAGCGCGCAATGAACATTTCGAACCGAGCACGAATTTTGATAGTAAAATTCAATAATTTGCAAGCGTTGTTCATTTGTAAGACGATCCATGGTTAAATTGCAAACCAAACTGAAGCTGTTTGACAGTGACACAAGGTACTAAACACACGTCAGCTGTCAAAACCAGTGTTGCCAAAACCAAACCAGCTTAAAAATCACCCGTTATTTGCCTCCCTTTATCAATACATAATTACCACCCTTTTTCTGCAAACAACATTTCTCTTTTGTCATTATTCCTAACTCAAAAACTCAGCAAAAATAGTAGTGTCTGCTATTTCGTACATCACTCCGTATTTCGAGCATTTGTATTTCGAGCATTTTGTATTTCGAGCATTTATATTTCGTATATGTGTCGTTTCGAGCATTTTGCTTTTCGAGTATTTTGCTTTTCGAGCATCTGGTTTTCGTACATGTGGTTTTCGTACATCTGTCGTGCGAACATTTTGCTTGAGTAGAAGTGTCGTCTTCGTACATGTGTCGTTGAATACATTTCGATTTCGAGCATGTGTCGTTTCGAACATTTTGTTTTTCATACATTTGGTTTTCGTACATGTGTCGTTCGAACATTTTGTTTTCGTACTTGTGTTACAGTTTCAAAAAATTGGTATGCAGAGTTTTAAAACGGCCAAGCTTGAAAGAAATCGACCCCCATATTTAGGCTGCAGCTGAAAGCACATACAGAATTGCGACACCCACTTTTTTCGACTTCGCTATCATCTCTATGCAAACTTTAATCAATATCTCGATTTCGAGAAAACTGCACCTCACACTTAAACAGACAGAAATACCATTTTTTTTTATTGACCCAATTTATGTATAGGACCAAAATGGATGTTATGCAAATACCCTGTATGCTGATAAATTTTCTGAAAGTTGCCGAGAAATTTATTTACTAGAAAAAACAAATATCTATATTTTGAAACAGCACTATCAAACAAAACTTGTAAACATGTGTTATTTGCATGTCCTCTCTACTTACTGACAAACAAGATATTTTTCTGAAATACAATATGTTCCTATTCAGCCTTATTTTGAGCTTCACTCGAAAAATATTTCACCTTAAAATTTTTTGTTCGCCCGGAATTTTAAAAGCTATTGTAAGTTTCGTCCGAACAAAATAATTGGCCTGTCAATGGCATTACATTCCGCCCGAAATGTATGTTCACAATAATGATAATTTTTAGAACAAAACATTTCGGGTTAAACTCGCAATTGGCGAAAAGTGAAATGTCAAATTTTCCGGGTGGAATGTTGTTCAGATGAAACTTACAATAAGGCTGATTATGGATGATACAAATAAATTAAAGTTGAATTTCCGCAGAGACTGTCATCCTAAAAGCTCAGTAAACTAGGTATATACATTCATGCGTATATAATGGACTTGTTAACGTTATAGTCGTATAATAATGGGATATGGTATTAAGTGAGTAGGAATCTCACTTCTACTTAAAATGTTTCTTATGAATACTTTTGGTCTCCCACAACAAAAAAAGCTTAGACCACATCAGCGTTTTCAGTTAACTTTTATATTTGTTCCGGTTTTTATAATTTGCATGTGTATATTTCTCATCCTGAAAACTGGAATTTTACTTCACCGCTGAAAATATTTGCACATAAAACAAAAACATTTTTGTTCGAATGGAATTTTATTATTTCATTTCTTCTCTTTGTTCCTAAAATATTTGTATACGAAAACAAAAAAAGTATTTTCCGCATGTCAAAATGTAATAAATAATCTACAATTTTTTTTCTACAATCGGAAACGCTTGAATAATTCTGTTTATATTATTGAGGTCTCAGAGATATCCAAGGCCTCTTTAAATAAATACAATTTTCTAGGTCTCCATCAAAATGAATTAGGGAATTTCTTGAGATCTACATAATAATTTCCGTTTGTTACAAATTACGCGGAAAAAAACTAAGCTGAAAATTCTAGTGTGGTCTAAGCCTATAAGAGATTTTTTTTTTTTTTTTTTTTTTAATTTTGTTTATTTTTACGATTAATTGATTTTTTGAAATTCTTTTCGTGTATTGCGCGTCTCGTTGATCTCTTTTTGCGTATATTTTAAATTGTTGGTAGACATCTATGTTTGTATTACATTTTTTGTTCGTATTAGTGTTCCATTAGAGCAGCTGTAAAAAAAAAGAAAGAAAAATTGTATTAAAACATTAAGATTACGGGTTAAATTGATTTACGTGATGGAGTCCGGCATGTTGCGGTTTCATTGGGTGTAAAATTGAGGAAATCCCAAATCAATATTGTATCATCGTGAGAACTGCTTACAATTTGGAATTCATCGAATTGTAAACGGAATACCCGACCAGTGTGCTCCTTAAGAGAATGTGATTTTTAAACGATTATTCATTTTGTAGTTCCAGAGTAAATAAATTAAAAAATATATTCAATATTGATTTTCTGCTGCATCCAGCAAAATTTTTAAATTTTATATTTATTTTTTATTCGTGGTTTTAGTCACAATAATTTAATTGTGTAACACACATATTCCCTGATAGACATTCCGGCTAACGATAAATAGTTTAGTTTCAACTGTATGTTATTAGTTATTTTGCTTCAAATTCAATAGAGAATATATATATAATATTTATTGTTATTTATTTTAGTTTTCTAAAACTATAAAGCTCTCTTTTTAATAATTATAAGAGAGTACGAAGCAGTATACACACTTGAATTCAAATTTTTAAACTATTGCCTTATGTTAACAAGAAAAGTAATCTTTTAAAAGGTCCGTTTCATTAGATAATGTTTGGGAAAAAGTTCGGGCTCGAGAATTTTGATTTTGTTATTATAATTTTTGACCAGAAATTAAAAGTAAAGAAACGCGTTTGGGATGTTTTTGATTTTGATTTTGATTGTATGGGTAAACGTCACATTTGTCAACAGAAATTATTAGTTGTGTGACAAGCAAGAAAAGGAGGGGAAATGAAGTAAAAAAGTCAAAAGGTTTGGCATTTTCGTGCCAGAAAAAAGTTAAGAAAAACACATTTTGAACGATATTTAAATAAAACTAAAATTCAAATATATAAATGAATTGGTAGCAAAAATGTTTTGCTATAGTAACAGCCCAACAAAACAACGTGATTTTATTGGGCTATCATACACTGGCTCAAGCTTGAATCAAATTAACCACAGAGTAACTTTTGCTTTAATCACAAAAAGGATAAACAAAGCTGGCTGAATATTATGAACCGGATTTAATTTTAAATTTTTTTCTTTCGGAGCCCTTTATTTTATATTATTTTGACTGTTCTGAGAGTATCGGTTTTAAGTTTTCAGACATGTTCTTCTATTGTTTTTTACTTATGTCGAATTCCTTTCAACCAATGATTCGATTTTGTTTTGAAATTCTTCTTATTTCGCGGTAACAACAATAAGTTTCATTTAATTTAAAAAATAAGGTACATAATAAACCGATTTTGTTTTGCTTCAAAATCAGCTGTCAAGCACCACACACACATTCACACAAAAATTCGATTCTTTTTTAATTCCATATAATGAAAAATTACAAAATTTAGAATTAAAAAGAGAAAGAAACAAATAAATTAACATCAAACAAACTATGAATGAAAACATTTGTCAGCAAGAAATTAAAGCTTACCACCAATGTGTTAAGGCAAAGTGCATTCGCTTGAGCACGTGGATCTAGCGCGGCAACAAGATCCCACACTTTGATTTTACCATCGTAAGCACCACTAACAATTCGTTTCGAATCGAATCGTATGCAACGTACTAATTCTTCGTGCCCTTCTAGGACACGTAGACAAGCTCCGCATTCAATGTCCCATAATCTGAAAAATAACCAAATATAGATAATAAATTATTGTGAACGTTTTATAAAAACTAATTCAAAAGCAAACCTTATAGAATTATCCGAGCTACCACTGACAACCAAACGATCACGGTATTGAAGACAGGCAATACCACGTTTGTGACCGTTCAGTGTACGTACAAATTCACAGCTTGATGTTGACCAAACTTTTATGGTTCGATCTCCACTTGCCGAAACAATATACTTTTCATCAAAATCAACAACATTGACGGCTGCTCTATGACCAACAAGAACACGTCTCAATGTTATTTCACTGGGCGATGTCATATCCCATACTGCAATGGAACGGTCCTTCGAACAGGTAACCATCATACCATTGTTGAAACGTAAATGTAAAACTGCTTCGCAGTGATGAATCAAGGTGTTGACCATTTCACCAGTATTAACGTCCCAGACGCGAACTGTGGAATCACTTGAACCGCTTATTATTACTTTGTCATCGTACTGCAAACACAAAACAGATCCTGTATGACCAGTTAGAGTCTAAAATTAAAATGTTAACATTTTTGGTTCTAATAAATTATAGAGATTTAAATTGCCTTAACACACTGCAGATCCGTTCTATCCCAAATTTTAATCGTATTATCTCTAAGACCGGAGACAATTTTAACATCATCATACTGCAAACAATAAACACCTTTCGAATTTTCCGATCGACAGTTTATTCGACGTAGCATGTGACGTCCGGTTCTCCAGTTGTTTTCTATGCTTTCAATATCCTTTAAAAAAAAAATACAGAAACAATTATAATTCAATTAAATAAATACTCATCAGTTAAATACAAATGTTAATACAATACTCTATCCAGAACAATTATATCTAACAGATATCTCATCAAATTCGGTTTTTAAGTGTCTTAAAAGTTGTATGTATTTGAAAACTAAATTTTTAATAAAGACAATGCAACAATGTGCATTTTTATCAAAAAAAAAAAAGAGGTACGACCTTTTGCATTAAAAAATGTGTAAAATTCAATTGCAGAGTTTGCTAATATTAAACTCAAAGGATGTTACATGTCTTAAGTCTTTATTTGTGATAGCATTTAGAAAAGGTTTGTCTTCACCCTTAGAAATTAGTATAAAATATACAACCAGTAAAATAGCAAGTAAATTAAGGAGAATACAATAGAAACAGAACAAGTTAAATGCTTAAAACTGTGAAGGCTATTCGATGTCTAAAAATCATTTTAAATCAAGCACAACAAGAATGACGTAACGCATTTTAAGCCAGTCGATCTTTGGAAGTGTACAATTTCCACTGGAATATACTTTTTTGTATTTATTGAGTTATTTTTAGGATTTAGTACCTATCTAGTTGCTGTAGTCCCTACTAAATAACAAGCATTAGTCGCTCTAAATCGATCGGTTGATTGTCAGTTTTTATTCGAAATTTTAATGAGTTAAGCTTTTAACACGTGGTAGATAATTGTGGAAAAACTTAAGATTAAAATAGGCGAGTGTGAAGATATGAAACGAGTATCTATAGCCTTAGGCTTTTATGTATGTATGTCTGTACACAATATGAAAACAAATCTTGTTTTCATTTTTACTTTGCAAACAATTACAGGCATATATGTATATACTAGGTGTGTTTAAAGAACCTTTTCTGCACAAAAAAGTACAGAATTGTGTGTTTCATGAGTATAAAATTTGCCCTAAACTTTCACTTTGTGTTACCTAAAGTAGTCCAGAACAGTTTAGAACAGTGTTTCCCAAAAGGGGGCAATTTAAAATTATGCTGCAGTACACTTCATTCCGAAAAATCTATGCTTCTTGAGTTTTCACCCTTGGAGATATATTTCTGTACGCATCCAGGATCCGTCCTTCATCAAATGCGAATTTAGGGCCAGTTTATTCACAGTGGGTTAAATCTGCACCATCACCCGTTAGAGGCCGTTAACTCTAATTAAATGGCGCTAATCAATAAAAATTGGCTGATTAGCTGATGCACATTCTAGGATTTACCAGTTACAGTAATCCTTGATTAAAGATGATCAAAGTGTGAACAAACTGGTCCTTTAATACCATAAATGGCTTGCTGATAAAAAAAAAATCGTCTGGATTTAAAAAAGGAAATGAAACAGAAGTTTTCTAAATTTTAACCTGACATAAAATCTATTTGCAGGATGCATCTAGCGCAAGGATTTCACTAAACTTTAATATGTAATAGGTACATATTACTATTATTGAATCTTTTTTTCACATTAAACGATAATGTTCATCAACATGCGTCGTGTCGTTAGATTTTTGTAATGTGAAAATCAGTAAGACAACCGAAAATTTAATTTTACATATTCTTTCTATTTTTTTTTTTTTTGTCAAATCAAAAGAGAATAGGTTGAAATAAAAGTAATATAATAAAACGAGAGTGGAAACAAATGAAATTAATGCGCTAGTATTGGTGCAAATAATGAAATTCGCCCCATGTTTAGTCTTTGAAAATTAATTTTCAAATGAATTCTTAACGACAATCGGTTAATGTGAACGCTTCCAAAACGACTCGGGTCGGGCAACACGTCGCGTCCTTGAATATTAACCACCTTTTCAGATTTTGTATTGCTTAAGTAGAAAAATCTCTCACGAGAACTTTTTTCCTCAGAGTTTTGACAGCAAAGCTGAGAAATTTTGCTTTTGAAATTTTGAGTTTTGTTCATTGAACTGAGATTTCTGAGATCTCATTTTCCTGAAAGGTGGAAAGGTTCTGGTGGAACATAGCCAAAAAGAGGTTGGGAAACAGTGATTTAGAACAACATTTTGTGCAACTACCTACTTTAACTTCACCTCTAAAGTGAATTAGAAATATATAGAAAAAATATAATTAAAGAGAGAAAGACCTGGAACCCACAAAAATAGGATTCAAATATATTGATATAAAACTCAATTCGAAAATCATTACAAACAAATTATGTATAATTAAAAAAAAAAAAAAAGCTGTACTTTTCGGTTCTGACAGTTTTCAAACACTTGTGTTATTCAGCTTTGTTCTCATCTGAGTTTTCTTCATTAAACACAGCTACTTACAAACATGAAGGTTTTTTTTTTAATAATACAAACTCTATATACTACTGAAATACATCAGCCAAGTACAAACATTTTTGTTTGTTATGTTTTAATACACTGTGAGAGGGTGTGTAAGGGCTTAGAGTTTAGCTTGTTCGATTTATTACTACGGGTCATCAGTGTAATTTTGATAAGATTTATATTGGTAATTCAACTTAACTGATATTTTTGTGACTGCAATATTAAAAAAATCAATTTTTAAAAAATTTTTGTTGTCAAAGTGTGTGTAATCCTAATTCAAATTAGTTCGGAAGGTGTAAAATTACTTACAACCGTTTTTACATGAAAAATTAAAAATCACCACAACAGTGACAGCTATTTTTGCGTCATTCCTTTTAAATTTATAAATTTGTTAACTTATCATATACTTCCTCAACTTTACAACCGGAATACGAATTCCTTTAAAAAAAAAAAAACAAAACATAACATTATGTTTAGAATTTTCCACTGCAATTACGATGATTTCGATTTGTGTTGTATTGTGTTAAAATATAATAAAAAAGCATAACTATTCAATTATACTGTCAGGAAATTGAATTACTGAATCTTTCATCGTATATCGTGGGTGACCTAGGGCTTACGAGATAAACTTAAACGCCAATTAACGCTTTTGGAGCCAGGCGTTTTACTGTCTTTTTCGTAAAGCACCTTTCGAAATAAAGGTTAATCTAATTGTTCTAATTGTTAATTATTTCTTTTTTTGTGGTTAACGGTCTTAGATATTAATATAAATCACATACATTCATGATTTTCGGAAATAGTTCACGATAGAACGAATGTGGGCGATGTGTTGAACCTGGGCGCGGTTTAAAAAGATACTGTATCCAGCCACGTCGTTCGGCTAAACCACGCCACAGTGAATCCGTTCGAACTTTACGTTCAATTAGTTTTTTCCATAGCATACCCTCCGATAGAACGCGAAGCCATTCTTTACAAACCAACTCGGCTGCTTTAAGGGAATCCGCATCGAGATACGATAATATGTTTTCAGCTATGTGATCCAATCCCTTTTCTGGAATTGAGAAAAAAATATAAGTTAGAGCAAAATTTATAAATCTATGTAAAAGTTATATTGAATGATTATACACATCGAAAAAAAAACCCGGATCGATTTTTTTTTCTAATTGTTACGGTTATATTTTTTGGCAGTAACATAAAAAATTAAACAGAAAGAAGTATTAGCAATTCTTAAAACCACCTTAGATGCATTAAATAGCAAAGCAAATTTATTAAAGAAACAATATGTTGCATGAAGCCTTTTTAAAAAAACTAATCTAATTTGTTTATTTAATCAAAATATTAATTTTTTTAAATTTTTGTCAACTTTTTCTTTGAGATTGAGACACACTTTTTTACTTGTACGTCAAACCCTTTTGGATACTTCACAAAAATATATATTGTTTCATAAAGTCAATATTTAAACGCAAATTTTAAGCCCTAAATATTTTCCTAGTTATACCTAAAGAAATATGTACTTAAACATATTTTAAAATTACAACTTTTTGTATTTTTTAATCTAGAAATTGGTTTTATGTGCAATCAATTGGTCGCTGCTCTGTTCCACTTCATTATCATTCCGGTGTTTTTGCATTTTCTCTTCCTCCTTTTTCTATTTGCTTTTTTTTCTGTCCACTCAATTCCTCTCTGTGCTACAAAACTGTTCACTGTTTTAACTGGCGTGCGATATGTACAGTGTTGCCGCTATGCGACCTTTTCAAATTTGTGAGCGGCAACACTGGATATGTAATGGGTGATTTTTTAAGAGGTTTAGAACTTTAAAAAAAAAAAAAAACACAAAAAATTCGAAAAAATGAATGAAATATTTATTTGAATCGATAGTTTGAACCTTGCAATTTAATGTTTAAAGATAATTTCATGCAAATGTTGACCGCGGCTGCGTCTCAGGTAGCCCATCCGCTGAGTCCAATTTTGGCATACTCTTTCACACATATCGGCCGGTATCTCACGAATGAATGCATGGATGTTGGCTTCCAGTGCGTCAATCGAAGCGGGCTTGTCCCTATAGACATTAGCCTTGACATACCCCCACAAAAAATAATCTAATGGTGTCAAATCGCACGATCTAGGCGGCCAATTGACCGGCCCGAAACGTGAAATTAACTGTTCACCAAACTCGCCTCGCAATTGCGCCATTGTTTCGCGTGCTGTGTGGCATGTGGCACCGTCTTGTTGAAACCACATATCATGCAAGTCAAGAACTTCCATTTCGGGCAAAAAAAAGTTTGTTATCATCGCTCGGTAGCGTTCACCATTGACAGTAACGCTGCGATTCGCATCATCTTTGAAGAAATATGGCCCAATAATGCCGCCGGCCCATAAACCGCACCAAACAGTGGCTTTTTCGGGATGCATTGGTAGCTGTTGCAATGCTTCTGGCTGATCTTCACTCCAAATGCGGCAATTTTGCTTATTTACGTACCCATTCAACCAAAAATGAGCCTCATCGCTGAACACAATTTTTCGATAAACAACATTTCGAACCGAGCACGAATTTTGATAGTAAAATTCAATAATTTGCAAGCGTTGTTCATTTGTAAGACGATCCATGGTTAAATTGCAAACCAAACTGAAGCTGTTTGATAGTGACACATGGTACTAAACACACGTCAGCTGTCAAAACCAGTGTTGCCAAAACCAAACCAGCTTAAAAATCACCCGTTATGTACATACGTGTAAGAACTATAATAGGGGCAAGGCAATTAATGGATTCGTTAAAAAATGTGAGACGGAGAACATGAAAAAATGGATGCTGTTGTGTATGTGTCTGTCAATCGACTTGGGATAACAAACAAAAATTTTAGAAATTTTAGTGGAAGCGAAGCAATGCAAAAATGAGCCGAGTGAAAGGCTGAAGAGGAAGACAAATAGAATAAATATTGAAGTTGAGTCGATTTTGGATTTACTCTTCCTTCGACATCTTTTTCCGTTTTTGCTAAATTTCCTGATTCCACTCAGTTGTTGGCTCTTTTTTTTATAATAGCACAGCGCAGTAGGTAGGTACGTAACGTATTTGTTTTTTTTCTTCTGCACACCTACTGAAGAATTATAAGGGCAATACATTTTAAAGGGCAATCAAGTTAAAAACAAATTTAACGGGAAATAGCAATCGAACATGGCATTATGATGATAAAGAAAAGAAAAAAAGGGGGTGCAAGGATTCTGTTCGTCTGTCGAACATGAACCTACCTAACAAAAAAAAAAAAAAAAAAAATATGTACACATAGGGTGTCCCGTAAGTCAACGTCAAGCGGGTACTGGGTGATAGGGTAGCTTGTACCTGTACTGGGAAAAATAATAAAAAATAATCTATCTCGCTTGGTTAAGTAATAATAGCAATATTTAGAAAAATAATAAAAATCGATACCCTAGGCCACATTTTTAGGTACTGTGTTCACAATTTTCTAAATTTTGCGGTGTTTTTATTTTTTACGTAATCCTTAATAACCATGCTATTTATTCCAATCAAAAATTCAAAAATAAATATTGTCAGTTTCGTAAGAAAAATAAAGTTCGACTGAGTCATGGTTCAAAAAAATTTTGTAACTTACTTTTGTAACTTTGACACTTCATAAAGGGTGATTTTTTAAGAGGTTTAGAACTTTAAAAAAAAAAAAAAAACACAAAAAATTCGAAAAAATGAATGAAATATTTATTTGTCCCTATAGACATTAGCCTTGACATACCCCCACAAAAAATAATCTAATGGTGTCAAATCGCACGATCTAGGCGGCCAATTGACCGGCCCGAAACGTGAAATTAACTGTTCACCAAACTCGCCTCGCAATTGCGCCATTGTTTCGCGTGCTGTGTGGCATGTGGCACCGTCTTGTTGAAACCACATATCATGCAAGTCAAGAACTTCCATTTCGGGCAAAAAAAAGTTTGTTATCATCGCTCGGTAGCGTTTACCATTGACAGTAACGCTGCGATTCGCATCATCTTTGAAGAAATATGGCCCAATAATGCCGCCGGCCCATAAACCGCACCAAACAGTGGCTTTTTCGGGATGCATTGGTAGCTGTTGCAATGCTTCTGGCTGATCTTCACTCCAAATGCGGCAATTTTGCTTATTTACGTACCCATTCAACCAAAAATGAGCCTCATCGCTGAACACAATTTTTCGATAAACAACATTTCGAACCGAGCACGAATTTTGATAGTAAAATTCAATAATTTGCAAGCGTTGTTCATTTGTAAGACGATCCATGGTTAAATTGCAAACCAAACTGAAGCTGTTTGACAGTGACACAAGGTACTAAACACACGTCAGCTGTCAAAACCAGTGTTGCCAAAACCAAACCAGCTTAAAAATCACCCGTTATATTAAAAACAATGTACTACTCTACCCTCGGCAAGTTGTTTTAAAAGTTGGCCCGTTTCATCAAGATTTCAAAATGGTACAACACTTGCTACTTATTCCATCATAAGAAATATTATTGATTTTTTATTTGCAAAAAGGACCTCAATTCAGTACAGTCACTTTTACGTTTTATTCACGTAAAAATGATTGTGTTGAATTTTTTTTTTGTACTCAAACATCGGTTTTACCGATGTATGATAAACAGGGACACTAATAATAAAACTCCATTTGTCGTAAATTAGAGGGAGACAGATCTACATTACATATGGTACGCTACGTTCCTTCTTTTACTCGCAACTTCTCTTTTTCTTGAGCTTTTGTTTTACCGTTATCGTTATCGTTTGTTTTTCGGTTACCTTGGACTAGATTAGTGTAGTGAAAATTGTGTAAGTTAGTTTCTAATAATAGATAATCATCGTGTACGGGATTACCTGAATACGGAGTATCCCGATAGGTGGATTGGACGCCTATAAATTTTGTGGCCCCCTCCTTCTCCGGATCTAAACCCTCTCGTTTACTTTTACTGGGGCTGTATATTTTCAAACCAATTGAAAATAGACAAGAACTACGCCAAAAAATTTTTGAAGCAGGAAAAATAAATACAAGGAGATTCGGGCGCCTAATGAACAGATCTTTTCTGCGGCGGTGCAGACCCTGTATTCGTGCCGAGGGTAGACAATTTGAGCATTTGCTTTAGATTTATCTAAATTAAATTTATTAATTAAATTAAAGTTTTCCAGAATACATCAATAGGGTAAATTTCCAATTTTTTAGTCAGAATTTTAAATGCTCCAAAACGTTTTAAATATTGATAATATTTTTTACGGTGGAATAAGTAGCAAGTGTTGTACCATTTTGAAATCTTGATGAAACGGGCCAACTTTTAAAACAACTTGCCGAGGGTAGAGTAGTACATTTTTTTTTAAGATATGAAGTGTCAAATGTAAGGTTACATAATGTATGTACAAAATATGATCAAGAGTAGGAAATTTGAACATCACTCAATAAAATATTAGTTGTAATTGTAACTGATAGCATTCTTCGTTTTTTATACCTATTAAAAAACTGACAGCAAAAGTGTCATTCCTTGCGTACGAGAACATGTCAGGAAGAATCTACCTATCCCAAAATTACAAAAATATTATCCTATACGAATAGCTTTGGATAGTTTTTCGAAGGTGACCATTCAAATGTCAGTGCTGCCAAGAAAAAAACACACCTTTTGTAATAAGTAACTTCAATAAATATTTTTTTTTAATTGGATTAATCGAAATAACTGTGCAATACAGTCCTTATAAGGTCAATATTACTTGATATTGAGCTATAGTTTTGTCGGTTGTAAGGCTTTTGTTAAAAGGAACACTGATTCGATGTGTAGACGCACTACCCGCATATGCATCGGTATCTCCTTTTAAATCCTATCCTATTTCCCTAAACACTCGTACTGTGTTATAACATTTTAAAAAGAATATAAGTAAAAATTGAAATTTTTTCACTAAAATCACTTATTCGGCATGCTTGCTAATAAGAAAGATGTGTACCCAGAAATAATTTGTCAAAAAATTAATGAAGTATGTATGTATTTTCTCAACTTGTAGAAGCACTTAGTATTGGATGGATAAAATAACTTACTGGGCAAGAGAGATATAAAATCCCTCTGTAGCATCGGCTTCAAATACGCATTTATGTGGCCATGTTGGTAATGACACATCCGGGACAGCAACTGCTCAACAAAATCAACTTGATCTGCTTCGTTCCATTGTGAGAAGTATGTTAAGCAGGTGTCTCGTTCGGTTTGAAATGATGGTGATGATTCTTTCTTACGGACAGGATCATATAGCATTGTTGCTGTGAACTGCAAAGAAGAAAAAAAAAATTATTAGTTTAAGCTTATACTCTGTTAAAGTGGTATTAAATTAGCATATGTACATTTTATGACCAATTATTTCATATAAAATATGCAATATATGTACATATGTATATACATGATAGATTCTGTGCCACTATTTGGCTAACTTCCTTCTCAGTCAAACTTATATTAAACTCCAGAAGCACAGATTCTCCTTTTTATACAATTTTTATCTGACTTATCAAACAAAATATTTCTTCAAAGTTTAATCGATCATTTTAAAAATGATCAAACAGAGTAAATAAGCACAAAGTACTTTTCATCTATAACATACATATGTACATACATACATGTGATCAATTTATATAAAGGATGTGACTAAAGAAAATTTCATTAAAATTAGTAAGAGCGTGAGAGTCAGAAACAAAATATGTATGGATTTATGGCAGATGCCGTTGGTTTTGGTACTAACACAAATATTTATATTTTCTGGACGTGCAAAAAAAAAACAAAAGTTTATGGGGAATCTAATCCCTTCGTCTGCCAAAATGTACTGTTTTCAAGAAAGAGTGCATCATTTCTGAAAATGAATGAATTTGTGGAAATGTTAATTCAGCACATCTCACTAGCCTCGACTCTCTTACTATGAATTACCTTATGACAGAACCACCCGTCCAAAACACTTTAGGGTTAACAACCCGCAATTGCGGGTTGAATTCCTTCCAACCAAAGAATCGATATTTTTTTCTAAACGTAATTGATTTTTTTCTGTCATTAAAAGGAATTTGAAGAATGACTCTTATCTGTTGACTTCTTTCATTAAAAATAAAAAACAAAAATGATCAACCTTAAACCTTTTACATAGAAAATAAATCAAAAATGGTTGTAATGATAGATAAATTATGTTATTTTTTATTTTCAAATAAATAAATATAAAATAAAATTATTTCAGACAAAAAGGTGTGACCAATATAAAGGGTATTTATATATCGAAGCCTAAATCGTAAGAGAGTGTGTCTATTTCCGCCCACAACAACCCCCTAACCCCTTAGGTGTGAGGTGCAATTTTCCATAAAATCGACCCGGCAACACTTACACTGTCATTTTATACCTTTTTTAAGATCCAGAAATCCATCGATCAATTCTACTTTTGAATAAAATTGTTCAAATTAACAGTTTTGGAAAAATACATTTTCAAACTCAAAAAAAAAATTACCAAAATGAAATCATCTGTTTTCTAGAAACACCGCAACTTTTAATTTGACTTATTAGAGATGAATCACATCATATAACCGCAAGATTGGTATACATAGTTGCCACGTTTTTTCAAAATAAATTTCCGACTTTCCCTGACTTTACCTGACTAATTTTAAAATTTTCCCTGACCAAATGTTAAAAAAAAAATTAAAACAGTCACTCTTTGGGAAACATTTTAAATACTTGGTATTATTTATAAACGTTGTCTAACTTTAGACAACTGTCCAATTTTGGAAAATGTGATCCAAAACCTTGTTTATTGTTGTCTTACAGCTGCCTAACACAAGAGTAGATTGCCTTAACCGTGAATAATGTGATATTTATTTTTATTAAATAAAGCATATTTCCACGAATTTGAAAATAGGGCACGAGTACGATAACTTGGATGCCATCCGGATAACGGATTTTTGTAGAGGGGTCAAATACAAACATTTTTTAATATGGAATGGGGGGTCTATCTCGCTCCGTTTAGGAGGCAGTTGCGATTTTCGAAAAAAACGACTTAAATTGAAAAAAAAAATATTAAAAAAACGGCAATAATTTAAATGCAAAACAATAACGGTTTTTAAAACCAAAAGTCTATTCTTTAATCCTACATTTAAATTATATTATTTGTGTTAATAGTTTTCAAAAAATTTGCATTCAAACTCAAAATTTTGATTAAAAACGCAAAAAAAAAATTATTTGGATCAATTTTTCTCAAAATTGTGAAAAGGAAAACTAAAATTTCTCTTTGTGGTCAATGCACATATCAATTCTGAATAAAACACAAAAATCCGAAAGCTTGACAGATCAATTAAATAAAACTTATTGTTAATATCGCCAAATGTATTCTTTTGCTAATTTAAAAAGAGCGCACAAATATTTAATGTATATAATTATGAATGAAATTAAAATTAGTTGCAACCAAAACACAGTGAAATTAAATTTGAGATTTTCTAAATGTAGACAAAATTCGATTCTTTTTCTAAACAGAATCGAATCTTTGGTTGAAAGGAAGTCCACATAAACCTTCTTCCCATTCTTTCTTTGCACAAATTCAATGGTAGTATTTAATGAGCTTGCTAAATACACATAGTTTTTGGCCCAAAAATGTGGGAAGAGTTCAACGAAATATTTATTTAATTTATTTCATTATGAAAATAATCTCAGCTGAAAATTTTTTCCCTGACCAATTTTGAAATTCCCTGACTTTTCCTGACTTTCCCTGACCAAATTTGCGTTCCCTGACTTTCCCTGACTTTCCAGTTGAGTGGCAACTATGGTATAAGGTATAATTTAGTTTTTGTAACAGCTTTCAAAACTCACATGTATTGTTATAGTTAGTGTAAATTTTGGCTTTCCTTTCGTAAAAAGCATTCTTATTTTAGTATAACAAAGTCAAAGGTTTTTAATTAATACAAATCTCCTACCACGCCCCTTTGAATTCTTCATCTACTTTAAATTGTCATAACTTTAATTAAAATAATAAGGGATTAAATATAAAAAATATCCCATTTGTATATAATTGATAATTATTATTAATCTATTATTAATTTTATTTTTCATAATTTTACAATTTTAAATGCTTAGCAATTGAGAGTGTTACAAAAATTATCTACCTCTATGATATTACATATATATTTATATCAACTCATTGACTTTATTATTAATTCTGTTAGCGTACTGTCCAGTTGAAATCAATACAATGGAGCCGAGGCTAAGCGCTAGATATTTTTTAATTTAAATAATCACGCACTCCAATTTGAACAAAACGCAATTTACTGCCTTCAGTTTGACATAAGAACATCCAGCTCTATCGAGGTATCCGTTCGCGTTCGGAAGAAAATTTTTTCCGATCTGTTCGAAATCGTAGAATTTTCGATCGAGGTATCCGTTCAGATTGACACATCGGTTAGATCTTCCGGAAAAATTTAACGCGACACAATGCGTAAAGTAAAGAATTTTTGACAGCTGCGCGTTAAATTTCTTCTGACGGTATCCGATAAGAAATAGTTGCGGAGGTAAAATGAAACAAACATGTCAAATGAACGCGATTGGGCGTTTTTTCTTTTTTAGTTCAGAGCAGAGCCTGAACTGTCAATAAAAAAATCGTGTTTCTTTTTTAGCTCTGAGCATTCAGAGCTCCAATTTTGTGTTTCTTTTTTTCGCTCTGAGCATGTTCAGAGCATGTTCAGAGCGCGCTCTATGAGCTCAGAATAAAACAGAAAAAAACATCAAAACAGTAAAAATGGCTGACGAGAATAGTCGACCTGCAAAAGAAGGTAAAATAATTTAATAAATTTACTAATAATAATAAAATTATTGTTTTCAATCGTTTACATTTATTACAGGCTTGAAATGAACCTCTGCAATGACGAAAATGCTGATTGTTTGTGGTTAAGAAAATAAAAAATGAAAAAGTGACTGCTGGTGAGACGTGTTTCTTTAAATAATTCTGAACACTCAGAGCAGAGCACGCTCAGTTCAGAGATCGCTCAGAGTGTGTTCGGAGTGTTCAGACTCTGTTCAGAGCTCTATTCTGAACCAAAAAAGAAAAACGCCCATTGTAGGCTTCACTTATTTTGTTCCGAAACATATACCTCGAACGCTATCTAAGTTACGATCGGACTTAACTTTTGTATCGGAATTTCTTCCAAACAGATACCTAACTCTGTAAATACCTGTTCTCTGTAAATGTTTTAAATGCCATGTTTTGGTGAAAGTGTGAAGCCAGCTCAGCAAAAAAAGATCCAAGTTTGGAAATTATTAAAAATTACCAACGAAATGGCAACTTTAAGATCGGGAACTCCAACTTTCGGTGGCCTTTCTTTGATAAAATTCAGTTGAATTTAGACCACTAAAACATCAACAAAACAATACAGTTTCTATTGTTTTGGTTTATTTTTCTTTGTCTCTGATAAAGTTTAAGGTGCTAGACCAAAAGTCAATTAGGCGAATGATAAAAGCTAAAGTGTTAAACCAAAAGAAAACTTCAATTAAAAGTATATTCTTTAAAACGTAGGTAACAATAAGTGACACAAATCAGTTAGGAGAGAAACTTAAGGAATTTTTATTAATAGTGTTGAGAATATGTTGCCTTTTTTAACAACTTCAAAGATATATGGAAGAAAAGCTGTCTGTGGAGGGTTATCTGGTTTTAGGGAAGGTCTCATAGTTACCTCAATTTTGCTGACAAAAAATATCAGTGAATGAATGTATGTAGTAGGTAGCCTTTTCTTTTGAAAAAAAACTGTGCAAATAGGTATAGAATCTGTTCAAATATGGAGTGAAAGATAGAGAAATGAGATGGTTCTAATCATATCTGGACGGGCGTACACACAATGGACGAAAATGGAAGAAGCTGATAGGTACAACAAATTTAAGAATTCCGCAAGGATCTGTTTTAGGAACATTATTATTTGTCAATGAAATGCCTAGAGTAGTTAAATAATATTTTTTTTTTATTATTGCTGATGATCTTTTCTTATAATGGGTGATTTTTTAAGAGGTTTAGAACTTTTTTTAAAAAAAAAACACAAAAAATTCGAAAAAATGAATGAAATATTTATTTGAATCGATAGTTTGAACCTTGCAATTTAATGTTTAAAGATAATTTCATGCAAATGTTGACCGCGGCTGCGTCTCAGGTAGCCCATCCGCTGAGTCCAATTTTGGCATACTCTTTCACACATATCGGCCGGTATCTCACGAATGAATGCATGGATGTTGGCTTCCAGTGCGTCAATCGAAGCGGGCTTGTCCCTAAAGACATTAGCCTTGACATACCCCCACAAAAAATAATCTAATGGTGTCAAATCGCACGATCTAGGCGGCCAATTGACCGGCCCGAAACGTGAAATTAACTGTTCACCAAACTCGCCTCGCAATTGCGCCATTGTTTCGCGTGCTGTGTGGCATGTGGCACCGTCTTGTTGAAACCACATATCATGCAAGTCAAGAACTTCCATTTCGGGCAAAAAAAAGTTTGTTATCATCGCTCGGTAGCGTTCACCATTGACAGTAACGCTGCGATTCGCATCATCTTTGAAGAAATATGGCCCAATAATGCCGCCGGCCCATAAACCGCACCAAACAGTGGCTTTTTCGGGATGCATTGGTAGCTGTTGCAATGCTTCTGGCTGATCTTCACTCCAAATGCGGTAATTTTGCTTATTTACGTACCCATTCAACCAAAAATGAGCCTCATCGCTGAACACAATTTTTCGATAAAAAAGCGGATTCTCGGCCAGCTTTCCAAGAGCCCATTCACCAAAAATTCGGCGTTGTGGTAGGTCGGCTGGATTTAGTTCTTCTTAGAAAGACAATCCATGGTTAAATTGCAAACCAAACTGAAGCTGTTTGACAGTGACACAAGGTACTAAACACACGTCAGCTGTCAAAACCAGTGTTGCCAAAACGAAACCAGCTAAAAAATCACCCGTTATTTTGTAGTCAAAACAAATGTATATTTAAAGCGAAAGTACTTTGTACTTTATACTTTTAAGTAGAAATACAACTCCTGAGTACGTGCTTGTTCCTAAAAATTCCATTACCATTACCTGGACTTCTACTTGTTATTATGATCCCACTATAGTATTTAAACATTTTGCATTGATTACTCCAGTGCTTATAAACTGTACTTTTTAAATCCTTTTTAAATCTAATTCCTCTAGTCACTACCTATTTCTATTTCTAATTATTTAAAAAACTTCTAATAATTTGATTTAATATTAAAAATATTATTTTTTTTAACTAGGTATACATAACATACCTAATTGATTTCGTGTTCTTTAGTAAAATTATTTTAAAAAAACTCCCTACCTAAAAAGTACTAAATACTTAGAAGTAGGTAGGTACTTAAAAGAAATACCTACGAAGTACTTAGGAAATACTTAATTATGTTTAAATACTTTTGAGAGATTATATCAATAATATCAAAGATTATTGGAAATGGTAAATCATCGAATGTAACCATTATCAAAATAGGAAATAGAAACAGGTTTAATAGGAACCTCACCATAATTTATTTTAATAATAAAACAATGTTAGTGTCACTGATTAATACTGAACCATTACCTATGTTAAATCATATTAGTAATGTAATATACCTACCTACCTACATATATAATATCTTCGCCGAAGTCACCTACCTCGTAACTCAGAAGTCAGGAGACAAAAAAATTCGTGTGTAAGCGAGAATTAAGGTCTAGAAATTGACCAGATCTTAATCGAACCATCGTTTGTTGATGCTTCTTGGTAAATCATTTTTAACTGCTAAATTAAAATGCAGTTTTAAATAGGTATATTTATACTGTATGTTACAAAAAATTAGACCTATTAGATTAGCATACCTACCAGTTTGTAAGAAATATAAATCTAACACAAAAAAAAAAGATATTATTTACTTCTAACATTAGAAGTACTTATAAAAGTCTAGAACGTTCATTTGTAATTAATTTATTTTGTTAGCGAATACAAAGCACGCACGTTGCCTTTTTTGTGTTGAAGCAGTCATAGGACTGTCAATTTCATAACAAATGAAGCTCAACTTTTTGTTCTAACTTGTTCTGACAGTCTTCACCCACTTGTTCTGTTTTTTTTTTTTATAAAACAGGACTAATTTATGTGAAGTTCCGATGTACTTTCTGAGAAATGTTTGATGAAATATTGTTGTCGTAATTTATTTGATTCTCCCAACATCTCCCCCCCCTCCATCAAAAGTAGAAAGAATGGCCTCCAAAAATTAATACAATATTTAAACAATAAATAGCTAGTTATTTTGAACACATTTCCTATAGCAATTTTTTATACTTTTACTTACTTTTATGATCTTGGGGTGTCCCTGGGTTTTTTCCTATTTTTATCACTTTCATTGAGAATCCACATACATCAAAAAGCTACATACATAAGAGTGACAATAAAAAATCTACAAATGGAGTCTGAGTAACTACAAAAAGAAAACCCCATTGAGTAGTTATTCAAAACGTTTTAAGTTTAATTTTGAAATAACAAACAAAAATTATTTAAAGCGATTACTCGGCTCTTGTTTTTTTTTAAGGAACTGGAATAAGGCCACTTTCAAAATTAGTGGCTCATGATTTCATGAATGTGTACTTAAAATATCTGTATATGCGACAGTCATCCTCATCAGGCTGGCGCTCAGCCTTTTGTAACTTTTCTTTGTAAGTACCTACCACAGTTCACTGCATGTACTGTGGGTACCTACCCACCTTAGCCCCACCGAATGATTTATTGGCTCAATATTTCTTTTTTTTTTTGTTACATAAAGTCGTTTTTACTCTGAACTCTGACTAATAAAGGTAAACCCAAAGCAGTTTTTGAAAACAACTCCTTTGTTTTAAAAAAAAAAAATTAATAATGTATTTATGGAATAAATATGATGTGTACATTGTAGGAAATTGGAAAATTACACTTTTTTAAATTAAAAGTGAAAATGAAAATATCCTCTTTGAGAAATAAAAATAAAACATGGTAAATACTTACGGGCTGTGAATTTGAATTAGTTTCATCCATTATTTTATCAGTCTCCATTTTCATCATTTTTTCTCCCTCTTTAAGCACAGGTAAAAGATTTACTCTTTTTCTTATTATTTATTACCTCGCTTTAACTGCATAAACCGCACACACGATTTATAGTGTCTTCTTTGTCGTGCGATCAATCTACTACTTTGAACTTTCTTCACACTCACACAAAGCCACACGCACACAAATACAACCACTCGATTTTCACGACGATGACACTTCAAGAATTTATGTACTCTTTCAAAATTCAATGATTTCTTGTATCTTGTCTCCCTCTTGCTCACTCACATCACCAATGACACCTTTTTTCTTTGCATTTCCAGGAATAAAAATGAAAAAAAGAAATTAAAATCCAACGCCTTCAAATAAATTTTACAATTTTAATTTTGTTAAAAATAGAAAATTGTATATTGTTGCAGGTCCACTATTCGAACTTTATATATAAACTATCCAAGCAAGTAGGGACTTTATCTACTTTCTACTTTTTTTTTTAAGTCACAGTAATTCATCAAATACATTCACAAAAATAATATTTAAGAACACTGCACCGCGCTATTGTGTGCTTCTTTTTTCCATTCAGCTTAACAACTTGCATTGTATTGCATTTAGGAATATAAAATTAAATATCACTGACTAAATTAAAGATTGAAAAATTATAAAAAAAATTATTTTTCGTTGCGAAAAAAATGTATGTATGTTCCACTCGACAGTGCGAAGAATTTACAGAGGAGCAAGGTTTTATTTTTTAGTGGAACTTCGCGACACGACGGACAACGCCACGACACGAATCGAAGTCGATAACAGAGCTGCCGTCCAAGTACTAAATACAATAGTATTTTTTTTTTGTTATCATATACCTCGATTCATGAACGTTTACAGTCGTATTTATTAGATTTTTGTCTACTTTAACTATTTTCAAATTGATGGAAATATGATTTATTTAATAAAAATAAATATCACATTATTCACGGTTAAGACAATCTACTCTTGTGTCTTAATATGGCAGCTATAAGAACAATAAACAACGTTTTTGAACACATTTTTCAAAGTTGAACAGTTGTCTAAAGTTAGACAACGTTTATAAATAAGACCATTAGTTTGTTTAGGTGGACAGCGGATATCTGATAGTTTCTCGAATGCGAGGAATCGCTTCTTTTTGTCGTTTATCTTTCAGTACCTGTCTTTATACGAATTTTCAATGAAATCCACTTTGAATAGATTCCACTTGGGGGTGTTCGTAGTTTTTAAGTAATTTTCTAATGAATTTCGAGCAAGTTTAGTTGAAATGGAATGATTTAGAATCGAATTTTGAAGTATTCAAATTTATTTATTTCATTTGCTCCAATCAAAACATCAAATCGATTAAAATTGACATTTAATTTTATCCCGAGATTAAAATTTTGACGTTGATACGTATATATTTAAGTTTTTTTATATACGATCCACCTCATTTAACTCAAAAAATTAACTTCAAATCGAATTTCAATATAATGTCACGAAGTCACGACCCATGCGTATTAAAATAATAAAAGGCGTGTTTCTTTGGACTGCAGCATCTACTGCCAAGTACTTCTGGCTGCAGTCAACTGCTTCTACTCTGTGGTCAAAGTACTTGAATAATGTAGTAACTAAATTAAATGAATCCACGCAAGAAAGCAACACAATCAGTAAAAAAGAAATTACATAATAAATTATTGTTGTTAATGTTTCTCTAATCAAAAATAATGTACAAACAATAAAAATTACATCTATATTGAGGTTAGATATTTCTTTTGGCAAAATTAAAGCGTTCCAATCATCATCTACTGGAAAATACTAAAAAATACTTTGCAAGAGGCCCAAAGGAACACACTTAAAATTAGGCTTTATAATTGCATTGGAACTTTTAAAATTTAAGGTAAAACCGCACGCGGCGGAACTACACTTCAGCGACACCGTGTGCACTTTCAGCACAAACTGGACGCAACTTCATGTTCCGACAAATTTTGTCAGATTATCAACTTTGCCGAATAGTTCTGCGTCATGAAGTGTAGTTGTCGCTTAGTGAAATATAGCTCATACAATTTCCTACTAATAAGTCGTGAAGTTCAGTCCAGCTAAAGTACAGTACCGCCGAATGCGGTCTTTACCTTTAATATTATGGAAAGTTCCCCCATAATACGTCAATGTGTCAATGTGACAATGCGAAACAAGAAACAACAAAATTAGCCCTAGTTGGGGAGAAAAAAATGCAATACAAATAAATATACTTACATATTAGGCGTGTTTTTTTGTAAGCCCAGAGGGAATTGGGCGAAAAAAACAACGTCGGTGCTAAACAATCGCCATGTTAAATACAACAACAACTAATCCCCTACGAGCTAAGCTAAACCCAGATAATTCTCTGGGCTTAACTTAAGCACACAGAAAAACTGTGCTACCAGCATAAATTATCCATTTTGTTTCTGTGTTGCTGTCACTAATCCCTGTGGTCGTTTTTTTCCTGCAATTCCCACCGGGTTTGCAAAAAAACACGCCTATTATTTGCTTGTATTGCATTTATTTCTCCCCAACTAGAACCGCCAAATATAATGCAGTTTTAGATATAGTTTTTGGAAAAGCTCAATTGTGACAACAGATTTTAGTTCTGTTTGCTTACATATTTCGGCTATTAGCCGAAATGAGAATCAATGCAAAGACTGCTTTTAGACGACTGCAAATTTTAATAGTTGCAATTTGTGTTAAATGTGTCAAACAATAAGAAAAAGCACAAAGAAGAAAGAGCGATAACTCGGCAATTATTTCAACCTCTGCAACCTTGTTAACCCCGGACACCGCATACGTCCTCACCCACTTGCTTAAAAATTGCAGGGGGTAATTGCAGCGTTTAAAAACAGTCAAAGTGAAGATATTGATGTTTGTGGTAAATAAAAGGGGAATAATATATTGCGTAAATACAAAAAATCGAAACGCATAGGAAAAAAAACTCCATTTGGGAAATTTAATAAAAAAAAAGTTATCAAACAGGTTTGATGAAAAAACCCATTTGAAAATTTTCTCATCTTCCAACACAGCTTGCTGGTATTTTATCTCAAAAAGTCTGGTTTGTGGCACACCAGTCTTTCCTTTATTTTATTGCTGGTGAAGTAGAAGACTGCCGGACTGGTCATTTATTTTATCAACAAAAACATGACGGAATCAAATTTAAGAGAATTTGATAAAAAAGAATTTATTGTCGATAGATGTAAAATACAAATCTAATAAAATTACAAATTCTACTTCCATTATTTATGTATCTTGTTTCCTTTTAGATGTAAATTCATTAGTGCGAGAATCGGTGGGTGCTTCTGAGCTACAAAACAGGAAAGCTAAAATTCAAGCATATAGCGACAAAACATCATCCACCCTCAAAAAACATGTCTATGCCAACTATATGCAGTTTATAAACACTGCAAAGGAAATTTCACGTGAGTTTTCTCTTTAAACAAAATAATTTTGTTCGGTTCATACAGCAAAAAGTTTTAACCTTGTTATTAGATTTGGAATCGGAAATGTATCAGTTGTCACATATTCTACTTGCACAAAGAAATATATTAGGCTCCTTAATCGAAGGCTCAGCAGAAAAATCAAGTGGAAAAGAGCCAGTTTCTTTAAACGAAGATAATGAAGATGCCAACAGTCAACAAGCAGCTAGGACAATTAAAGAAATAGTACAAGGCTTCAAAGGCGATCTCGAAGGAAAGGTATTTCTGCATGAAGGAGCATTAATTGAATTAGACTCAAATGATTACAGGCCTATCCAAAGAATTTTTTTCTTTCTATTTAATGATACACTTATTGTATGTAAAGTCAAACATGACAGGTGAGCTTATATTGTATAGAAAGAAATTTAAGGTGTTTAAATATTGAAAAAACCATTATTATTTCAGGAGATTAGAATTTGTGACTCAGTATGATCCAAGAAAAGTAGCGGTGATTAACATAAAAGACTTGGAAGGTGTTAAGAATGCTATAAATATCATAACACCAGATGGTTCGAAGATTATACAATGCGTAACACTCGCAGGGAAGGTATGCATTTTTATAACATCTTCAATCCCTTAATCCAATGTCCTAATATTACCATCAGGTTAAGTCTATTTGGATATATATAGTTGTCCAAATTCTAAACATGTGTGGAGAGCATATAGATTTTCCTTTTTTTTATTCCGAACAAATGTTATTTATTGAACGCAGATGTGGTTCACATATTTTAATCTAGAAAGCGCTTCATTATTTTAGTGAAGCTTTGTCTTTTGCCTAGATTTGAAAGAATTAAGCCAGAAATACTGGCTGAACACAATAGTGTAGCTGCAGCGTGTTGGCTTAGTTATACAAGACTTGACCTTGATTAAAATATTCAATAATTTGCGTCTTTCGACTAAGAATTATTATCAGTGATTCATAAGTCTTGGTTCAATTTCGAATAATTTTTCTTAAAATTATTTTAAATTTTTTTTTAAAGCTTTATATCTTTTATTGTAACAGAATGAATGGATAGAAAAATTTGAAGCAGCATTCAAATATAATCCGAACACCAAGCTACATAAAAAAGGTCCAGCTCCACAACCACCAAAGCTTCAAAAACAAAATTCTTCTCTAAGTACAAAGTCAATTGATAGCAAATTAAGCCCAAGCGAAAATATAAATACAATAGAAGAAAATTGGGGTCCAGATTGGCTGTCATCGGCTCCAGATGAAATTGAAGCATTCATTGTTCAGCGACACTTTGAAGATGCTTTAGGACTCCTTCAAAAGTCAGAACAGCATATAAAACAAGACGCAACGTTTTGGAATGCAGCTGAAATATCTGCAAAAATTAAAAATTTGCGAACTAATTTAGTAAACGTACTTCTTCAAGATCTATCGAATTGTCAAAATCGATCACTGCCTTTGGCATTGTTACTTTCTGGCAAGCCTTTAAAACTACTTGTTGAAATGCGCCGGGAAAGGCAAGCTTGTGCAACATTACTTAAAGTAAGTACAGTTACCATTCGTGCTTCACAACGTGAGACCCGCCGAGGCAACCAGGATATTTCTCAGATTTTCTTCCGTGATATGGCGCATGTAGTGACTGAGTTCTTAAAAGCCTTTGGCGAGCAATCAGCTTGTGTTAGTTGTAAGTGATTTTTTTTTTCTTTTGTCATTTATATTTTTTGCTAAAATATTAATTTTATTTCAGCTCTGATAGTTTGGTGCAATGCTGAACTGCAATATTTTGCAGGACAGTTGATCAAGCATTACCTTATAAAGGGTGTTCTTCTAGAAACTGTAGCTAAAATCGTTGAAAGCATAAGAGAACCTTGTTCCATTGTGAGATTATTTAATTATGTAAATAACATTTTTATTTTCAATTTTTTGTTGATTTCAATCAGTTAACCGAAATCGGATTGGATCTTTCATATCATGTCGAAGGTTTGCTTCGCAACACTCTCGATCAAATTATCGAAGATTCACGTTTGCGGTTACTTGAAACTATTGGACGCACGGAAGATACATGGACTCCACATAATTTGCAAAATAAACCGAATGTAAAGAAATTTTTAAGAGACATGGATAAGCTTGGTATCAATATGAAATCGCAAATCACAGGCGATACATTTGTTAATCTTACACAATCAACTGTAAATTTCTGTCGACATTTCCTAAGTCTCACTGAAAGTTGTGGTATTTTGGCCAAAAATGAGACCCTGAGACTCAGTGTAGAAATGCTATTAAGAGATTTATTTATTGGACAACATGCTGTTAAACCAGCAAATGATGTAACAGTTGACGTGAGTATAAACCTTAGATTTTAATTTTAAGCTTAAGCTATTAAGTAAAATACAGTTTAGTTTTGTCTATCTTAAAAAAAGCAAAACATATTTTTTTGTATGAATTCAATGTTCGCGAGATATATTTTTGTCCATTTTTTTTTGGAAGAAAATATTAAATATGAGAAAAAGCTTGAATATTGAATTAAAAAGTTCAATGATTCTTAATCAGATACAGGCATTGTGTGTATTTGAGTTTTAAAGAAAAACAAATATTTTGATTTTGCAGTAAATTATATTTATGTGTATAATTGTTTTTTTTTGTTTTCTATTTTTAGCCTAATTTTGTCATCAAGAACAAAACTTATCTTGTTGAAAATCTGCTTGTGACAGCTTTTGATAGGTACGAAAAATACTCGGGAGTTAAAAGTGAAATACTCATAGAAGTCTACCATCAACTTGGAACATCACCTAAACCAAAGCCACGCAATTTCTACCAAACTGATGTTATCTAGTATTTTTTATGAAAAGAATTAAAAAAAAAAACATTTATTTATAAAAATACTTCTTCATAATAATTGCTTGCGATATTGTTATAGCTCCTTTGCTTAAGTTCAATTTTTTAGCAAGGTGTTTTAATGCCTATGCCTGTATTTGCTTTATTTATGAACTAAAATAATACATTATAATATTCAATTTCATGTAATTTTTAAAATAAAAAAAATTAAATATTTTAACCAATTAGTTTATTTTCTATTAAATCATTATATTTTGTTAAACTTTGTACTAACTAAACTTTGACATATGTACATATTAGCCGTGTTTTGGTGAAAGTGAATAACAACTCACCAAAATTTGTACACGAAAGATAATTATAATCACTTTTTTTTGTTATTGTTTGCGTGTTAAATTTTGGCTCTTCACTGTTTCAAAAAAAAAAATGGCTAAAATGTAAATATTGGGTTAAAGAATAATTCTAGACTTTTTGAAAGATTTAAAAAATCTTTAGAAATAAAGGATTGATAAAAAAAGGAACGCAGATAGAGATGTTAACTTCGTGAGGTAGGAAGAAGTTTGCTTTTTTGTTTTTTATTTTACACTTCAGAATTCTTTGTTGCAGTGAGCTTAGAGCAAGCTGCAAGCTACAATCAGAGGCTCATGATAAGTGCATGTGTTAGTGGTTAGTAAATAAGTAAAAATAATTCAAACTAATAACACATGCAAATACAAATCTAAACACATACATAGTAACAAAATTAAAAAAATATAATAATACAAGTAAACAATAATACAGAATTATACAGAACAAAAGTATTTGTTGTCAAGAAGTGAAAACAATCACGACCGTGGAGCACTGGTTCGAAACGCTTTTTTTAACCCAATTTTACTCATGTTAAAATCAACAGAGGCATTTAAGTTAAAAAGTTTGCTCATTCGGTTAAGAGTTAAAAGTTCAAATCTTCGCAGGTAGTGAGATCCTCCACGGTAATTTATGCCAATATAGGCTAACAAATCAGGAGTGCCAAGTTGACCATTCATGAGTTGGTGAACAAACAGGGCCCTATCGGGAATCTCCCGGGGAATTTTAGTTCCCGCGGAAAGTTTCATTCCCAAGAAATATTTCTAGTTATCGTGAACTTCCCTCGGAATAAATTTTTCCCAGGGAAAAAACTACCAACATTCAAAAAACAAAATTATTTTCGGAGATCAATTTCGAATTGTGTGCAGTGTTAAAAAAGGATCATAATTAAAAAAAATAAAATTTAAGTTGAAATTCCCTTTATAATAAAACAAAATATCCCAAACAAATTCCCCATCCATGTGAAGAAAGAAATATTGGGTGCGATCATTTCAACTGAATTGTATAAAATTGCATAAAATTGTCCTCTTCGATACCTTGCTAAGGTACAACAAACAAAATAATTGAATTTTTCATGTTGCCAATTATATTTTTCCGTTTGAACGAGGTGTTAAATTTCGCAGAAGAACAAAATTCCTCTATCTGAAAGCACTGTCCAGTGTCCACACATCGTCAGGCTTAGTGCATGTCTGCGTTTTTTTTGCTGAAGGTGGGTACCAAAGAGGAGTCGTACATAACAATTGTATAATGATAGAGTAACATAAGGATCATTAAATTCCTTTGCCCAACGTTTTATGAAATCAAGCATGGAGCTCGCTTTGTTAACAATGTAGTTTATGTGTTCAGTAAATTCTAAATTATAAGTAAAGAACACCCAAGTCCTTAAAACTAAAGACATGGTCAAGTTTGTGCAGCGAAATAGAATAATCAAATGAACTAGCAACACGTTTTCTTGAGAACATAATTGTTTGGCATTTGGAAGGGTTGAGAGACAGACCGTTTTACCCACACCAAACAGTAAATCTTTCAATATCCTCTTGCAGAAGAACATGGTCATGGTAAGCCTTTATTGTCTTAAAGATCTTCATATCGTCAGCAAAACATGAGAATTTCACTAGAATGTATGCATGATATTACATCATTTATAGCAAGAATGAATAAAAATGGACCCAGGTGACTTACTTGAGGGACGACTGAGTGAGCTGTGAAGAGGTTTGAAAGAGAATTTTGGAATTTTACCTGCTAGGATCTATTTTCTAGGTATGATTTTATCCATGCTATAAAAAAAGGTGGAAAACCGTAAGCTTTTAGTTTATAAACGATAATATTGTGACTAAGTTGATCGAATGCCTTTGAAAAATCAGTGTAAACGCAGTCAACTTCATTTCCATTTTCTAGTGAATTAGAACATTTGTGCAAGAAGGTTAAGAGGTTTGTCACTGTTGATTTTCTCCTCATGAAGCCATTCTGTTGTTCATAAATAATATTCTTGGTATTGAATGCTAAAGTCTCCAAACGACTTGTTCAAAGAGCTTTGGAATACAAGACAGTTTGGATATAGGCCTATAGTTCTTAATATCAATTTTATCACCCTATTTGAAAATTGGAGTGAGAAATGAGTTTTTCCATAAGCACGGAAATCGCCCCGATTTTATAGAAAACTCAAACAAATATTGAAGAGGCTGATCTGGAATAAATCTACATTCTTTGAAAAGTATTGGAGGAATTCCATCTGGATCAGATGAATAATCATCTTTTAATGATGAGAGCAAATTTAAAATACTACACTGTTGCACAGGGACATTATTAAAATTAGTTTAAGCGTAGGTATGTAAATTATTTAAAATAGTTTTCGTCGACGTCAACAGGTATTTCAACAAAAGAATTACGAAAATTTTTCGCAAATGCGTTACAAATGTCAGTGGTTTCTTCTATAGAACAATTTTCATATATGAAAATATAACCATCTGAGTTTTTCTTTGAATTAACAAACCTCCAAAATGCCTTAGGATCGTCTTTTAAAGAACTACATATTTTGTTTACATGGCTAGTGTAAACTGTTTTTGAGAGGGATTTAAATTCTTCAAAAAGGGCAATGTAGGAGCTATGGTCAATTGGTGAGAGAGTTCTTAGGTATATTTTCCATGCTCTATTTCTTTTGTTACGGAGGGTTTTTAGCTCCTTCGTATACCAAGAGCAACCGAAAACTTGCTTTTTTGAAGTTAAAAGTAAATGAGCAATCATATGCGTTGCTGTTTTCAAAAATATGATTGCTCAAGTCAAGAAGTATATCCAAACGAGGATAACATGTATCTAAATGTAATTCCAGAACTAGACTCTAGAACAAGAGTTACTAATTGCGTCAGAATTAAGTTTAAAGGAAATTTGTTTTATTTAACTTTAGTTGCTTATTTTTACTTTTATTTGATTCTCTTTTAGTTCGTTTTGCGGTTTTCTGGTTCCGTCAACGACTTATCGTTTCTTGGTTTTTGTGTATACTTTGAGAATGGTTATGAGCTGGAATTAATTTTCCTTATCTCCTTTTTTGTAGTCGGGAAGAAAAATCAAGACGTAACCTCTTGTCAAATATAATTTTGGTTGTGTTGGATTATGGTTTACTTCACTTATTTTTTAAGTTTTCAGTAGTTGTTATGAATTAAGGATATTTGTAATATTTTTTGGGAATTGAGTATAGAGTCGAATCCCTAAACGCAAGATTTTCAAAGTAAAACTATTCTATGTATTTTACATAGACATTAAAATGTACACTACAAACTCGAGAATTTTTTCGATAAATATTTATTTTGCATATTTAATAAACAAGTCCTTATATTTTTGAACATGATGTTCACCGACAATTTACTAAAGGAATGATGTAAACGTTTTCTAGAAAAAATTAGCGATTTTTAATTTTTCGAAGGGAACTTTTCTCCCCTTTGAAAGTGATTTGCTATACCAAATTCTCCAAAATCGCTAAGAAACATAGGGAAATTTTCTTTCGCAATAAAGTTTATTTAAATAAGATTATCACAAACAAAAATTGTTCGAGTAAAAAGAAAATTTATTTATACATAGTATATATGCCTAAACATAGTGTTAGCGGTTGGTTGAAGTAAGAAAAATTGCTTAGTTGACTATTATAATTATTGTTATTATAAAATACTTTAATAAAATGCATTACAAATTACTCATATAAGTATAAAAATTTGTCACTTTTTCATTCATTTATTTTTTCGTCCACCTGCTTTACGGAAGGTAACTTGTTCTACTATAGTTGGTCCTGCATTATAAAATTTCTGAGAAATTTTATTCAAGAAGAAAAGACCAACAATCGAAAAGAGAATACTGCAAAAATAAATAAAGTTGTTAACATTGAAAAAAAAGAAAGGAATATAACAAAAAACTTACCAAGTTGTTGCACAAACTCGATGCACCACACCACATGCTATTACAGACGTAATCAAACAGAACAATATTTCTGGAATGAACTTTGCTTGGAAATTGCTACCAAAAGTAATCATTTCAATGTTAGACACTGATGTAAGCGTGAAAATAAAGAGCCATGACCCTAGAAAACCACCTACGACAGTATTTTGTGGAGATGCATTGAACCATGAATTATAAAAGCGCAATGTGGCGAGTAGAACGACAACAAGTATTGACGATACAACAAATGAGACAAATGAATTTTGTGGAGCTGTAATTAAAAAAAAAATATACATATATAGTTTTAATCAGCCCTATCACAAATTAGTAACAGTTATTGCTGAAAGATATTAAAAATAAAATGAATTAATATGAAAAACATCAGTTCGGTTCCGGAAATCCCACCAATTTTCTTCCCCTAGGAAACAGGTGGTACTTCGGTTTGGCGAAACAAATAGATTCGAAATTAACGTTTTACCTTTATAGTGGCTGTTCTATGCTGCCGAATGTTGGACGGTAAACAAAAATGGTAATGAGCTTTTTCAAAAGAAAAATTGTTGTTGTTTTCGAGGAGGGCGAATCATTCTAAATTAATATCTATCCAAGCCATTACTCGGATTAGCAGTATACCAAGAAATGGATGTAATCCAAAAAGTTAAATCAAACCAAATGGACAACGACGCTTTAGTAATAAATTTCTGAATCCTAGCCCCATGTTCGAGGCAATAAGAGATCCTCTGGGTATTTAGATTCGAAAGTACGTATTGGTTAAGCTTTGGTTCTTTAATTTTGATAAAAAGTCGAGAAATGTTTTGATGTTCTCCGAGTCCAAACCGGCGAGCATACAATAACCGGTCTAGTCTAGTGATTAGTAAGAATTAATGCCGCCGACATTATTTTAACTTGATTTTTTGTTTGAGATATTATTTCCGTTAATTGATATTTAGCAAAAATTTTTTTGTTTTAAGGAATCTTACCCATTTATATTTGTTTAATATTTAGATAAACGATTTTAATTTCACGAAAAGAACAACTCGAAGTAAAAGAAAACAAATTTCTTTAAAAATTAAATGTCAAATCAAACGTCATCAAAACGTATTCGTGATTGAATTAGGCTAGTTCAGTGAAATGTGAAACGAGAGCTCAAAGAACGGCATTCGTTCGAAAAAAAATAGTAGGGGCATTCATGTAATGCCTGCTTTTAAACGCTGCAATTACACTCTACGATTTTTAAGCACGTTTGCGGGGGACATATGCGGTGTCCGGGGTAAACAAAGTTGCAGAGGTTGAAATAATTGCAGAGTTATCGCTCTGTCTTCTTTGTGCTTTTTCCTATTGTTTGACTTATAGGCGGAGTAAAGAGATATTCCCATCTCATTTAATAAAAATTGCAGCTATTAAAATTTGCAGTGTTTAAATGGATGCTGCAATCGGAAAGAAACTCAAAATAGAATTGCGGATAAAAATTGCAGTCGTCTAAAAGCAGTCAATGGCTTAAAATCGTTGTAAACTTCGTAAACCTGTCAAATTTGAATGAACATTTGACAGGTTACGCAGTTTATCACGTTTACGAGGATTTACGACATTGCATGAATACCCTAGTGTTTTTTTTAAATCATGGAGGAAATTGGACGAAAAAAACTAGGTCGGTCCTAACGCAGGCGCTTTGTTTCCTCGTTTGAATGGTACAAGAAATTAAAAGAAAGACTGCTTTTAGACGACTGCAATTTTCATCCGCAATTCTCTTTTGAGTTTCTTTCGGATTGCAGCATTCATTTAAACGCTGCAAATTTTAATAGCTGCAATTTTTATTAAATGAGATGGAAATATCTCTTTACACTCTTTACTCCGCCTATAAGTCAAACAATAGGAAAAAGCACAAAGAAGACAGAGCGATCACTTTGCAATTATTTCAACCTCTCCAACTTTGTTTACCCCGGACACGGCATACATACGTTCCCCGACAACATGCTTAAAAATTGCAGCGTTTAAAAGCAGTCAAAGTCAAAAATCTCTTTTTCGTCCCATCTCTAAGCGCTCAGAGAATTTTCCGACAACCATTTATAAGAATAGTAATTTGTATGAAATCTCGGAAATATAAACTGGCTTAATAAAAATTATCAGCAAAGTAGCCACTTAAATTCGAAAATAAAGGCGATAATTCCCTTTCGAGCAACCAAAAACAACGAAATTTATTACAATGACGCTGGGTTTTATCATTATTTTAGATTCGGGGAGCAAATTCATTTTTACATACATCAGCCACATACGAATTTTGTACACAGATACTCAATAAAAAGGAGTATCTGGTCCCACATATTCCGAATAAAAAATTTAAAACTATTTTAAAAATAATTGTATTGGCCTCCGAAATCCTTCGGCTCGATGATCAGGTACAGCAAGAAGTGTGACAGATTTAAACCCAACCTCACTGCCCAGCAGATAGTTGGTGAAATCTTTGGGTTTAAAATTTATCTCTTGATAGTTCTTAAATATCTCGGGCTAGAATGAAATACTGCTTATAAGAAGAACTTATTGAAAGGAAGCCAAAGAACTTACCGTGAGTTTCTTTCTTCGTTTATATCCATCCCAAGGTTGCGGTTCTAGAATCAAACAGCCGCCAATTCGCAATTGTGAGTACATCCGCCTAAACGCCTGTTTCAGATAACTGTCTCCGAAATTAAGATGAATCCATTTTGTTACCGAGAGGCAAAGTATCATATCAAAATGTGGCTCTTCTATTTCCAGTAAAACATCGTTCCGGAGAACATAGTTGCCATAAACAAAACTCACATTGAAAGGAAAACCTTTTCTTTCATTACCTGGCGAAGCTTTCCTTAATTTAGAAATACATTTCATTGTTTTGTTAACAAGTCCTTTGTCAATGTCAATTCCTGTTATGTGTTTTATCTGGAACTTTTTAGCTATTTCTACCGTGATAAGACCACTGTTGCAGCCAATGTCTAGAATTTCTTTGTCGATAAAGAGTTCTTTGTTAGCTTCGAAAATGTCTAACCGTATATCGTGGAAATCTTTTGGATTGCGATAGCCATAGTAGCGATTGTAGTTTCCGTATATAAACTTGTTTTTTGGTTCTTGGACGGCAGGGGTGATATCAATTCTTTTTTTAGGACTTGAGTGGGGTTTCGTAAAAGAAACACTATCACATTTTATGTATTTCAGCTTTTTAGGAGGCGAACTTAACGGATCACATTCAAGATTTCGTTTTAAATTGATTGGTTTCATACAGGCGGTTAATTCTTCAGAAAGGTTGTTGTTGTTGATAACTGATACTTTATCCATGGTATTATAATTAAAGGTAAATTTTAACAACCAATTTTATAAAATAAACCCTTGAAAACGTTTTGTATTATTTTTGATGTATTGAGCGCGCTAAATATTTTGAACCGGCTAAAATGTCAGAGACACAGACTAGAAAAATTTTGATAAACCACTTCAGGAGAAACGTCAAAGGTCAAATTTAAAGTGGTAAAATTTTGTTAAGGTAGTGTGTACATTGAATCTATAGGCGTGTTTCTTTGTAGCTCGGAGGAAATTGGTCGAAAAAAAACAACGTTGGTGCTAAACAATCACCATGTTAAATACAACAACAACTAATCCCCTACGGGCTAAGCTAAACTCAGAGAATTCTCCGTGCTTAACTCAAGCACACAGAAAAATTGTGTTACCGGCGTGAATTATATACTTGTTATCGATAGTTTGTATGAAAACTCCATTTTTTTTCTGTGATGCTGTATGTTTTTTTTGTGCAATTCCCACCGGGCTTCCAAAAAAACACGCCTTATGTTGTTTTCCTAACAAATTGGATTTATTTATGGGTAAAATCAAAAATGTATAGTTGCGAAAGTCTGACGAATGCACGGTTATTATAAATGCAAATTGCGAATGTCGGAGCTTTATAAATAACAGCTTTATATAACAGTCCACAACCGCAATGATATATTTGTTATGTTATAACTGTCATTCTAAAATCTATCAGACTTATTTATAAACGTTGTCTAACTTTAGACAACTGTCCAACTTTAAAAAATGTGTTCAAAAACCTTGTTTATTGTTGTCTTATAGCTGCCTAACTTAGACACAAGAGTAGATTGTCTTAACCGTGAATAATGTGATATTTATTTTTATTAAATAAAGCATATTTCCATCAATTTGAAAATAGTTAGACAGTGTCTAAGTACACAAACATCTAATAAATACGACGGTATATATTTGGGGTGTTTTTTTTTTTTGCAAGTCCATATCGATTTGTTGAAAAAAAAAACGACATAGGAACTAAGAGCTTTACACGTAAATACAACAATACAACAATACAACTTAAGTCCATATGGACTTAGCTAAGTCCAGATAATTTTCGGGACTTAAGTCCCGATAAAAACTGTATTACCGGCGCTAATTATCATTTTGGTATCGATAGTTTGTAGGGAAACGTCAAATTATCCGAGTCATCGAAACAAACAAACAAAAAATTACGATCTGTGGAATTTATTTTTTTTCCTATAAATAACATCAAATTAAGATCTGTTTTTATTTTATTTTATGATGGGAAATAATTTTCTATCTGAGTTTTCTTTTTATTTTAATGTGGCGTGGCTGATAAGTTTTTATTTTGTATGTACACCAAAAAGCTGAGAGGGTAGTGATGACATTTTGTAACAGTGATGGGCTTGTTTGCTGTGATGACTTTGGTAAGTCCCGATGTCGTTTTTTTTCGACAAATCTATATTGACTTGCAAAAAATACATGCCTATTAATACCTACGTTAAGCATTTCCTTTATATCATTTGAAAGGTAATATTACTAGTGCCATCAGAAGAGAGTATGTGAATCGGTCGACTAAATGCGTGTAAAAATAGACATTTGAAATCATGGATTCCCCGTACAAAAGATCCGTTCATTATTATCAAAGTTATGAGCTTCCTAAGGCCCGACATTTTTTTTTTTTTTTTTTTTTTGTTTAAATTAAAGCCGATTTAGCGTTGCCACTTCCGGAAAAAAAGTCGAAGTAGATTTGACGAAAAAAGTGAAATAGATTGAGAAAGATTGAAGTATCGGTATTTTAATTTTTTAAAAAATTAAATTTACTTAAATTAATCAAAAAAAAAAAAACTAAAAATAAAAATTGAAATTAAAATGCTTTCAGACTTCATATTTACATATAATGCAATATATTGTTCGATAACACTTTTTAAATTAATTTAACAAAAATAAAAAAAAAAACATCTATAGTTTTAATTATAATTTCTGTATATTGTTTAGATATTTTTTATACATGGTTTTATAATTATTCTTAGTTTTATTACAAAAAATTAGAACAAAAAATTATCTCGGACTTCATGTTATTCTTTTTTATAAAAAAGAACATTAAAATTAATATAATTTAATCAAAAAAAAAAGTAACAACAAAAAATTACATTTATATTTTAACATGTTTATTATTGCATTTACTGTTTAGTAACATTTTTTTAATATGAAATTTAACTAAAAAACTAAAACTACAAAAAATTTAAATTTTTTCTACATGTATCAATATCTATTTAATTTTGTTTAACAAAAACAAATATCTCAGACTTCATGTTTAGGCACTTAAATATTGTTTTTGTTTAAAAAAAAAAAAACATTTAAATTATTGTACTATTTTATTACTATGTACTTATGTTCTTACAAAAATAACAACAGTCATTAAAAATACATACAAAATATTTCAGTCTTTGAAATGTGTTTAGGAACAAAAATTTTAGAGTTACATACTACAGTAAAATAGAGAAAAAAGAAATGGATTTAGCCTTTTTTTTTGTAAAACTGAACAGATTTTTAAAATGAAGTAGATTTACATATATATTTTGGTGATGGTGTGAATTAATATGTTTTTGGATGAAGGTTAGGGCAGAAGTATATTACCAAATTCTGAAACATAATTTTTTTGACATTTTTATCCCATTTTTATCTTTTTATTTTTCCCTCATTTCAAGACCTTAATCTTGAATAATGAAAAACTTAGAACTCAAAGGTATAGGTTTCGTAACGCAATCGAACCTGTCGCTACTTTCATAGCTTCTAATTAAATAGCGCTAAAATCGGCTGATTGGCGATTTCCATGATTACGGACTCAAATTTTAGATACCTTTATAAACATTTTGGTTACCATGTAGATTCGATGATTTACCTGTTGCAATAATCCTTGATTAAAGATGATCAACTGTGAACAAACTAGCCATGAGAATAACAAAATTAACAATCAAAATTCAAAAGTAAACAATTATGAATACATACTTACAAAATTGTAGGCAGAATTTGTCTTGTCCGTTGGCTGTCGTTATAAGCGACGTCGACTGTAATACAATCAAAAAACATCATTTCAAATTTAACGAACCAAGTGAAGATTATTCGTTGGAGACGTTGCAGTTTGGCGCATGTTTGACTTGTTGGGCTATAGCTATGTTTTTATTTTGGTAACACTGGGTGCCAGTTTTTGAGTTGAATAAAAAATGGACGATAAGTGATAGTCATGCCAGTGCCAGTGCGCAATAAAAGAGAGCAAACCCAAATAAACTCGAATTGGATGCCAAAGCCAAAAGCAAGTGGCAACTTGGGAAAGTTGTATTTCTTGCATGTAGAACAATAATATCCAAGTATGACATCACTAGGTGCAAGCGTACAAGCACAACTACTGTGCTGTGAGTAAACTGACAACTGTTTTTCCTCGCCTCATGCTCATTTCTCTTCGTCGATGTTGGGGTGTATTTTCTTTTATTGTACAATTCAGTGGAGTTTCTCATCGCTTTCAGGCTAGTCATCTTAGAGTGGGGATTGTTGTGTGTGCGGGAAAAATCATTAAAAAATTATACTAAACCGAATGAATTAAAAAAAAAAAACTGTGTCTTATAAAAGAAAAGAATTAGCATTTTCTTTTGAAATAAACTTAAAAAAAAAATAGTTCAGAATATTTTGTGCAATATTGTTATTTTTTAATTAGTTAGGTAAGTACCGACAAATAGTATAGTACAAAGTTCTAAGTCGAAAAATTAAAAATACAATTTAACGAACACACCCCTTTTATGGATTAATTGGATATGGGAAAGCAAAAAAGAAACTGTTACCGCTAATTTGATTTGGGACGGAAGTTGTACATCCATATTAATGCAGTTAACATCTTTTGTTTTTTTTTTTCGAAAATAGACATGCGGGTTTTTTTTTAGGTAGAACGTAAAACGATGGAAATAAATTTGAATTTGTATTTTTAGTATTTTTTATTACAATTTAAAACACCCCACACAGATTTTTTTTTTAAATATATATACATATATGTATGTAGATAGATATAATAAATAGGTACCTATGTGCATAAAGTAGAAACGTGGAAAATTGATTTCTATAGATATAAAGATCGCAGTTTGTTTGTTTGTTTTTTTTTTTATTCTTATAAGTTTATTCTTCTTAATTTATATTTTTAAATAAGTTTGAGATTATGTGCATTAAATTCTGCATCTAAAATGAATTTTTTTTTGGTGCTTGAATAGGTGTGTAGGTATAAGATGAACTATGTTTACACACCAAATTATCCAATTCGGATTGTCATCATTTAACTTATGATAAATGAATTTATTGTTTTGGAAGAACGTAAAATAAAATAAGAGCAACCTTAAAAGACCTGAGGTGCCGGAAATCTGTCAATTTTGTCTAAGCGTACAAAGGCCAGTTACCTAATATTGATTTTCCACGATACAACAATATATGTAGGTACACAGAGGAAAATCGATATTTCTTTGCAATTTTTCGTCTCTATGGAAATTGTTTTTATTTCTTTTGTATATATTAGAGATGCGTTGCGCGTTAAAAAAAATATAACAGATTTCTCTAAAATAAATTTATTGGTTTGATAAAAAAATAATCAAGAAGAAAAAAATACGTTACTAGGTATAGGTAAAGGTATAACAAGAACATAATTTAAATTCATTGAGGGTGAAAATAAAAAGTGTTCTAACCATTGAACAGTTACCTTTCTAAAACATTTATTGACTTATTTAAGTAATTATCGTAGGTATGTACATATGTATTTTTGTATAAACAAAAAGATAATACAAAATAAAAATTTAAACGAATTACAGTTGAATCCTTATTTTGAATTAAAAGGCCACGAAAAAGGAATAATAAAAAAAAATTATAAAAATTGTGAATTTAAAGTCATCAGAAAATATTTACATAAATACCTATAGATACATAGTATCGCACGTTGAGAATAATAACGTCACAACCCAAAAATATCATTTTTAAGTTCAAACGATGTTTGACTCTGGAAGGTTCAGACCTTTCGTGATGTAAAACGGCAAATTTGCCTCTTCTGGAAAATCTCGCCAATAGAGAGCGAAGTCAGTATTTCGTTATTTACAATGAACTTGTTTTGCGTAAAATATATTAGATACACCTACTTTACTGAGGTAAGTCCGTAATTTAAAACGATGTTATGTACTTATGTATGTAAGCCCAATTCTGGATTTACCCTTTCTAAGAAATTAAAATAGAAAAACGTCAAAATACAAAATTTTCGAATTTCTTATTTTGCTTCACGTGTAGAAATCGTGTTTTTTAGTTTTGCGATGTTTTTTTTTATCAAGAAAGGGGAGAGGGGGATCTTTATAAAAATTTTACAATTTATGTAATTTAATCAAGAAAAATTGTGTACCTACCTATTTTATAATTATTTGTCTTTATATAATAGGGAAGTAACTTTGAATACCAGACAAATGTATGGCGTGTTTGGGCAGCGACATTGCGCTGGTGCCACATGGGAGGTCACTTTAACACATATACAAACAAGCAAACACTTTACTATTCATATGTCAAAAATGTTGGGCGTTTTCATTAATACTCTTGGAGATCTTAGCAAGGGGTATCAATGAAACTTAGTTCCTCCCCGGTTTCTTCTTCCAATTTTTGTAAATGTTGGAGTGAAAAATAAATAAATTTAGTGGTGCGACTTTTATCACAACGGACCAACAATTGGTCTAATTGTGTCGGTTCTCCACCGACAGCCACTTCAACCTTCAACCTTCAATCTAGTGGATCGACAGCTAATTGATAATCTTGGTCTAGTGACTTAAAACTCTAAATCATTCCTGTGTGCGTGCTATCGGTGGGACCCTCAATTTTCTGCCGAATCCAAACGGCTTAGGTGAGAGGCATTTTTCATGACAAACCGCTTTTGATAGCGTTACTTTCCTTGCGTTCGAAAAGATATCCGATAATCTATCCACCTATCTGAATTTACGTTGACTTGTTGTTGCATCAGCTGTTTTTTCTACAAGAGATTACAACAAAACAAACTTATCCGGATAGCTTTAGATATTTCCTCGAACTCGACCATTGACATTACATTTTTAGCAAGCACTATTATACTTGAAATTAAAATATTAAAAAATTAAATATATTTATTTATTTCCGTTACAGTGAATGCTGAATCAATATTTTTCTTTTTATTTCTTTTAAATAATTATTTACATTTTATTTATTATTCATGTTATTATGTTTCATTTTAAGATAAATTTCAAACTACAAGCATAACAACTAACATGTTATATGCACACAAACAGAAAACAAAAAATAGAGTACATCCCTGGATTTTACAAAAATGTCAATGAATGTCAAATTTGACAGTATGCAAAAGAAGTAAAAGAAGTTAATCCTGGATTAAAAACAAGTTTAAAAAGTTTAATGCGAGTTTTTGATTAAAAGTTAAAATTTTATAGTTTTAAAAATGCGGTTTTTTGAACATGTTTATAATACCTATAACTGATTTACACCTTGAATGAATAATTTGACATTTTGTGTGGTTTTTATTTTGAATTTTTCGAGGGGCAGCAATTAAAATTCTGAAAATCACATTTTTAGATAGTTTAAAATTTCTTAATTTTGCATTACCGAACTACCGATGAGATGTACTTGTTATCATCAGTTATAAGCTTATAACTTCTTATTGCGTTGAATAAATTCATTAGATTTAACGGATTAAGTGCAAAATTAATAATAAAATAAATTGTTTGCTTGTATACATTTGCCAATAGCATCCTTTAATGCATGGAAGAGATTCCTGTTATCTTTATTCAAAATATTAAATTAAAAAAAAAAAAATGATAAATTTTTCTATAAAAACCATTTGCGTAGTGTTCTTTTTAAAGAGTTATTTAACAACAACCACACAGAAATGTTTGAGATTGGAAGTCACTATATAGGTTCTTGTTCTGCACAAAGTGTCACGCCACTAATTTACTTTTTCTATTTATCTGTACCTATACTAGTAAAATAGCCACTAAAATTCTTTGTTTAGCTGTATTACATGAATGCGGAATCCCCTATTTCAATTTTACTCTCAATTTTAAAAATAGGAACAAAACTTCAAAGCTAATGTGCAGCGACTTTTGATTTATAGGAATTATATCTGATCAAAACAATGAGTTTGAGAAATAACGAAAAGCCTATTATACTAAATATCACGCTCAAGAACGATTAATTTTTCTATTTCCTTTAAATTTTGAAAAAAAAAAAAAAAAATAATAAATAAAAATATTCTATGTGACATGATACATTCATTGTTTTGCTGATAGAAAGCAATTTTTTCTTTATTTTAAGAGGCAATATTATAAGGTAATGGCAATGAAAGTTTGAATTTATTGCCTCAAATATTGCCTGTGGAGCCGCTATATAAACAAACAAAATCGTTATTATACCGAATTCTATATAGACAGAACTACATTATCATAATGGTATGTTTATATATGGCCAATGCTTAAATATAAATAGGTATGGCTACATATTTGTATGTATGCATGATAAATAATATTAAAATATACCAAATTCATTTGTCTATAGCTCACTTATGTACTTTTGAGCCATATTTATTTTGGCAAATCTGCCATGTTTATATGATGGTGTATAATACCGCCTTATTGATCTGATGATTATCTTCGCATTGCTGATAACGTAAGAAACATTTTCGAATATTTTATGATTTTTTATAAGCGTTATCGTATAATAAATAACTGTGTACAACACACCCAAGTCGAGGTAAACCAAAAACCTGCTTAGTTTAGAAATGAGAAACAACTAAACAAGTACCTAATTAGAAAAGAAGAAATGGAATGTCCAACGAAACTTTCCTAAAAACAGGTAAAATAAACGAAAACATTTTCTCAAGGTAACCAAAACCTACATAAATATATACATATGTACATTTTGGAGAAGTCACTTCTTTTACCTAAAAATACTGGTCGGCAACCTTGACATTTGAGAAATTCAGAGTATAGAACCCCTCCTACACGATTTTTTTCTTTTTTTTCAACGCAACCTACACTTAATGGTTTTTTGTCGCATCTTATGCGAATCACCCTGTTAACGCGATCACAATATGGTCTAACATTTGGAGTAGGATATACATAGGCATAATTGAAGCTAGTTATCTGAATTTAAAAGAAATAAATTAATTGTGGGAACCTAATGTATATTTTATGCCAGCTATCAGTTGGTTAAGGCTATAGTATCATGTGAATATATAAAAATGAATAAAATTATATAGCTATGTACATTTTAAACAGAATAATTGTCGAGAACCAACATACATATACCTAATTAAAAATTGATAAAACAACTTCTGGAATACTAACTACTTCTTAAAATACCAGATCACCAATAATAAAAAAAAACTACTGGAATTCTATTGACGTACCATGATTTGATATATCTTTAAAAAATCGTACTAATTTTACCACAGAAATAAGATTTAAAAAAAAAAAATCATAGAATCCGTCTTCGACAAAAATAATATTTTTTGGTTTTAAAAATATTTTTTTGTGATCTAAATAGTGTGTCCAAAAAATATAAAGCAAATTTTTGAATATAAAAAATTTTTATTAGTAATGATTCCTTTTTCGTGACCTTTTTTATTAAAAATATTTGAATCCGCATAAAAATAGGATTCAAATATTTTTACAATATTTATTATTATTTTAAGAAGTCTTTGCATAAAAAAATAGATCAAAGGGCTAGGTAGTAGCCAGTCCAGTTTTCACATTACACCCCTTATGCAGAAACGAACTTCAGACGATTTTCGAGCTTTGACCCCACTAACTTCAGTACCAATAAGGTCAGAAACTTCAAATTCGCATTATTTGCTAAGCTGACCAATTTTAGGAGCTTCACTAAATTAACCCTTTAGCATAAGTGCTTCCTGAGATATAAGACTTAAAAAGTCGTAACTGACAGATCATCAAAATTATGGGACGCTTTCCGACACCGCAGAATTCTGTAAATTTTGGACAGCGGTAAGTCTTGTGGTGCATACAAAGGTAAAAATCGAAAATTTGAGATTTTTCATTCAGGTAGCATGTTATCCGCCCACTTTCTCAGGATTGTTATCAATTATATGGAACACTATCGATTGCTTTAGAATGATGACATTTGGTAGAGCGGTAGGGCTTGAAGTGCATACAAAAGAAAAATTGAAAATTTAAGGTTTATCATTTAGAGGGCGTGTGTGTCCAACCGGTACCTTCGAAACAAATTTTTAAAAATCTGGTAAGGAAAATCTCATTTTTAAAAACCACAGCTACGATTTTGATTAAAATTTGTATGTGTGCTAATATCATTAAGATCTACCACATTATTGGAAAAAAATGTATCTATCGATTAAAAATGGTATTAAAAACCATTTTTTTTTTTTGGTTTTAGACTATCTCATTATCTGTTGAACGGATTTAAATAAAATTTTTAACGCAAGAACTTCTAATAAGATTGAATAATATTGCATAGCAAAATTTTCAAAAATACAAATTGAATTTTTAATGGAATTAAAAAAAATTCAAAATAATTTTTTTTGAAAATTCGAAATATCGTAAATGGGTCTATAATTTTTTTTTACATTAATTTTTAAACTCCGCATTTATAAATACCAATATTTTTTCTTAAAAATGTTTTCAAAATTTTATATATAAAGGGTGTTTTTTTTTTTAAACAAAGATGATTTTTTTAAATTGACATTAATTTTACTTTATTCGAAAGATAATCTTCTCGCATTACAATTTAAATATGATTTCTAGCATATGACCGCCACGGCTGGTTCGGACCTAGTCTAATCTGGGGGTCCAATTTTCGATGACTTTTTTCAACATTTGTGGCCGTATATCGGCAATTACGCGGCGAGTGTTGTCCTCCAAGTGGTCAATCGTTTCTTGCTTATCGGCGTAGACTAGCGACATCACATATCCCCACAGAAAATAGTCAAGCGACGTTAAATCGCATGATCTTGGAGGCCAATTCACGGGTCCGTAACGTGAAACTATGCGGTTACCATACGTTTCCTTCAATAAATCAATTGTGGCACGAGCTGTGTGACATGTTGCGCCGTCTTGTTGAAACCACAGCCAGCCAGCGTTGCCACTATTTTGCGTTCGGGACCCATGGCCACCACTTTTTTGAAAATGACTCAATTGGCCCCTTTTTATTAATTCAATAAGATTTACATTCGAAAACTGAAAATTGCATTTCTCATAAAAAAAAATTAAATTCCACAAAATTTTGTATTGAACGCTGTCATATTATCTCGACATGCACCCAACTTTGCATTCAGCAAAAGCAAATCTGACAGAAGACACTACACCGTATTTTGTTTTCTGTTATTCGAATAGTTTTTGATGTTTTATGTATAATCAGAAGAAAATAATTTTTAATTGAGATTTTGAATAAATGTTTATGAAATGTCTTTATTCTATTTTATTTAATACATTGTGGCATTTTTCTATATGGGACCCTTTTTTCGTCGCGGGACCCTTTTTGGGACACTCTTTAAATTTTTTCAGCGGCAACACTGACCACAGCTCCTGCAGATCATGGTTGTTCAATTGACGAACGAAAAATTCAGTAATCATGGCTCTATAGCGGTCACCATTGACTGTAACGTTCTGGCTAGCATCGTTTTTAAAGAAGTACGGACCAATGATTCCACCAGCCCATAAAGTACACCAATTTATCAGTTTTTCTGGATGTAATAGCGTCTCAACAATAGCTTGAGGATTATTTGCACTTAAAAATCCGGCAGTTCTGCTTATTGACGTAGCCATTCAACCAAAAATGAGGTTCATCGCTGAACAAAATTTTCTTGTAAAAATCGGAATCAACAGCAATCTCGTTCCAAGCCCATTCACAACATTTTGCATGCGTTTGTTCAGGCTTCAGTTTATTCATGTTGAAATGCCAAACCAAACTAAAAATAAATCACTTGACAGCTGACAAAATGGCCGCCAGTTAAAAGGTTCGTTCGCGTACTCGCCAGAAACTACCCAAAACTACCATTTTCTACCAGATTTAGTCCGAACGTGTTCGCGTACGCAAATTTCGTGTAATTTCTGGCAGGACAGAGCGCTCAAAAGGGAGAAAATTATTTCCCCTTCTTGCCAATTTTTACCCGAGAAATTTCTTCGGGCACAAACTGGTAAGTTCTGTGTTCTGTCAGAAGCCAATTTGATAGCCAATAAGAACAACAACAAAAATACAAAATGGCAAGTGATTTTTTTTTGTATAAAATAAAATAAAATAAAATCATTTTAGTGAAAAAAAATTAACTATTTCATAAAAAACAAATTAATTAATTAAATATAGGAACTTTTGAAGTGTACTCGTGTGTGTGTGGGTTTTTTTAGTCAGTGTTGTGCTCAGTGAATTTTTTTCATCGGATTTTGGATAAAAAAAAAAAAAAACAAAAATATGTGATGTTCTTTCTAAGTGTGTATTTTCTATTTGTTAATATTTATAACGAAAAATTTAATTTTTTTGTAATAAAATTCAATAAAGAACAAGTAATTTTGATAAAAATTTCAATGTATTTGCTTTGTTTACTTTTTTGCCTTTGTTTACTTTTTGTTGACGTTTTAAAAGTGGCAAATATTTTGGTTCAACGCGTTCGTGTATTTTCGGACAGCTTCACTCCTCTTTGAGAGAATTTCATCACCACTCCTCAAATTTTGACAGATTGCCATTTTTAGTCCGGAAAGTACCCGAACAAACCTAAAATAGTGTTGCCAACCTCTAAAAAAAAAGCGTCCCAACGATTTTAATTTTTTTTTTCTCATAAATTTATTGAGACTTGTTTAAGAAATCAGAAGGATGTACCTACATCGCGTTGGTGCCAATACAATTTGACAAAAATTTCAGTCTAAGTTTCATTCATATTTGCACCACGATACCTGAAACTAAACTACGTTTTTTGGTAAGCGACATAAAATATATAGGCTCCCATAACTAACTTATATCTTTTAAAATCAGATGAATAGATCTAAACTATTCACACTTGACACACACAGTGTGAATATTTTACCAAAAAAAAATCATTATTCATGGCACCTTTCAAAGAACTATTTTTTTCGCGAAAACGGTCCAACTGATCAATTTTTTTATCGAGAATGTTTTGAAAAGTTTAAATATTATTGCACCTACTAAAGTGATAAAATATGTTTGTTTTTTTTTGGATTTACTTCGAAATCGATGATGTTATTAGACTCGAGGACTCGACATTTCTCCCTTCTTTTTATGACAAATGGGTAGAGAGAAAAGAGAGCACTATGCACTGTGAGGCACTGCAGATACAGTATTGCGGATCGGATTCCATAATCAATATGATACTTAAAATTGGAGGAATTAAAACAGAACTATGTATAACCTGATTATAGGTTAAAAAAAAAAAAAAAACATTTTAAATTTTTCTGATGTATGTATATACTCTGTAAAAAATTTTGATTTTCTATAACCGTTTAATTTGGAAACAGAAGTAAAAAGCATACTACGTAGGTATGATAGATCTCAAATAAATCAAAAGTTCGAAATTTTTTAAGCAGTGCGATTGATAAATCTCAATTACCAGTGAATATTTATATTTTCAATAACAAACCCTTCCATCAATTACACTTAGTATAAACAATTATTTTCAAATAGAACGGTAAGTCTTGGAATATAAACGTTAACATCCAATACTAACATCCAATACTAATTTGATCTTATATTCTTATAAGCGAATAAAAACCTATTTTTCACACTCAATAAAGCATTCTTATAGATACATATACAAAACAAGTAAAAAACTATTCATATGAAAATATGTATTTATTGCAGAATCTGTTTTGATAAAAAGAGGGATAATAATGTTGCAATCTTTGCTATATGTATACCTACTAAGATTACGTCATGATGTTTTCATATTCGCTGATGCAGAAATAAGAAAAGCCACCAAGTTTTTTTCTTCTTTCAACGCAGTCTTGCATTTTATTCTGAATAGAAACTTAAAAAAAAAAATAAAAATATTTTCATTTGTTTTGTGAAATGTAAAACTATTTGGCTGGCATATTGCATTTAATTAAGCTGTGAACTCAAATTCCCCCAGTAGAAGCACATTAACAGACGTCATTAATGAGAACATCCGCAGACACATTCACTCACTCACTCGCTTCTAATTGCAATAAATACAAAAAAAAAAGAAATTGAGATGTTGCACTTCGTTGGTGAGAAGGGTTATAGCAGTCAGCATTTTCTTTTTCTGTTCTGAATTATCAAGAGAAATTTTTTTCAAAATAAATATAACTAACCTGTTTTGTTATTGTTCATTACATGGTTACCACTTTGGTGTTTTGGCCACACACAACACGTGGTAGAATTTTTTATTTGTGCTAGAATATTTACTTGATCTATAGGCCAAATATTAGTTTCTATAAAAAAAAACCTCATCCGAAAATGAGGATTTCGTCTTACCGTTCGTAGGTTTGTGGTTCCGTGCGTCCACTTTTATTTGAACTGTACCTTCAACGGGTTGACTGATTTGCTTGTTTTGTTTTAGCTTATCTGAAATTGAAATCCCCTCGAAAACAGCTGTAGCGATTTTGATTTAAAATTCGTTCCTATAAAATGGCCAAAGTGATTATGTAGAAAAACTGCGTTTCAAGTTTTTGCCAAAAAATTAACATAACGTTTTTTGATAAAATTGCTTTATTTTTTTTTAATTATTTACGTACAGTTTTTTATTGGCTTGACCTATTTTGTTATAATTTGGCAATCGGGTGCTTGAATGGTTTAAACAATATTGTATTTATTTTATTTTTTTTAAATAGGCCGGACTACTTCCGCATTAAGTGAAACTTTGAAGTTTGGGGGAATTGGAATTCTAATGTTTGAAAAGAAGTAGAATCTTATAGTGGATGACATCGATATCACAGCTTTGGGTTATTTTGAAAAAATTCTTTGCGACATAATCCAAAGAGGATTGAAAATAACAAGAAAATGGTATCTATCAGAAGGAGTAAATATTAATCCTATATAGGGTTGCCATGGCTGTTTAAGCTAACCTAGGACAAAATGTTTTCAAATCCCGGACTTTGGAGGACATCATCTACCTTAAAAAAGAAAACCAAATAAAAACAAAAACTAGGTCCATAAACTCAAACAGAAATATATTTCATTTTTAAAATAAATTAAAATACAAAAAATAAATAACTTATAGTTAAAAGGAACATTTTATAAAGTAGGTAGGTACATGTTTTTAATACTTTTAAGTCTTTTTATATTTATCTTCAGATTGAATTTTTTTCAAGATTTCATCATTGCTATTGAATATAAGGTCATAAAATGACTCACAGCTTAGGTTATTGTAATTAAATTTAGTTAAAATTATACCCTTAATAGTTAAATATTAAACACAATAATTTGAACCACCAAATAAAATATATTTTGGTTTTTTGCAACTTACCAACACCAGATAAAATTATTATTTATTTTCCTGGGGGGTCATTCCGTAACTCGATTATCGTCAGACGATATCGTTTGAGTGATATAGTGTTGCCTTTATTGGCTTCACGTAAGTCGATAATCGTCGAAACTCTATCGTTTTGACGATTGGTATCGTCTTGCATTAATTTTGTACTCTGTAGGTGACTGTAGTTGAATGATGGAGTTGCCACTGTAATTTATCATCATGTGTTATTATTGTTGCATTTACAAATTAAATTTAAAATGTTTCGCCGAATCAATTTTCTTATTTTAGAAAATGAAAAAAAAAAATATAACTTATGCGCATGCGGCGACTTTTGAGAGATAAATCAAATCCCTTATCCCTTCCGCTCATATCCCTTACCCTGGCCAAACCAGGATTTTCATTCATAAACGAAGCTAAAATCGCAATTTGAGATTGCATGACTATTAACCTAATAAGACGTATTTACATTTACATATATTAATTTGTAAAAAATTTAAAAACAACTTGGATCTCAAAATGATTTCCCTATAGTTTCAATTGGCACCTAACACAAAACAACAAACAATAAATTTCATTTTAAGGCAATTATGACAGCCAATTTGACTTTTAAAATTCACCAAACGCTCTCAAACTGCGAACAATAAACGAGACGATAGTGTTCGAGTTACGTGAAGCAAATTATGGACGATCTCGTCCACGATTATCGTTTTGACGATTATCGTTTAGAAAATTACGGAATGACCCCCCTGGTAAAAGGGGAAACAACGAAAAATATTACAATGAAGCTGAACAAATCAATTAAATTTTGCAGTTTGACATTTAAAGGGTTTACACATGGGAGTCAAAATAAGATCTGTTTATTTTATGTTTTCTATCAAATTTGTATTGGATCGGAGTTCGATGATTTTTTTTTATTTTTAAAATAAGTTGGATAGGGAAAAAAGAGGACAATTTCTTAAAACGTTGAAGGACGTTCCGCGCCGGGGTTAAAAAGAGGACGCATGGCAACGCTAACCCTATACCAACGATACTACCATTTACCAAGAAACGCTCCTGCCACGTATGAAACTTATTCATTTAACTGGCGAAGTAATCGACATTAAGGTGGTGCGTTTTAGTTCACTTCAAAGAGCGCTCAGTTAAATTCAAATATATTTACTAAATTAATTCGCTTCTCTCGTTCACTAGTTTAATACAATATTCATTCTTAAAAGTTTAATTTTGGAATTTTGCAATGGTAATACAAAATTTATTTCTTTTGCTTCCTTTTTTAGGGCAATCCATTTGGAACGAAAAATTCTCTATGCTTCAAAATATAATTTGTCTTGTATCTGTCAAATTCCGTCACATGATGGCTATGAAGACGATAGATTAAAAAAAACCTCTGAAAAATTTCGATTTTTTTTTTCAAACATTAAGATAAACCATATCCATTATCAGGTTCACCATTCACCCTCAACGTCACCACTAGTGACCTTTGACCTTTTCTTGGGGACCTAGTGAACTAGACTAGTTCAATTGAACAAGAACTACCCACTGATCTACCTAGTTCACATAGTTTATCTAGTTCATATAGTATTTTAGTTCGTTAGCTCTTCAGCCCTTTAGCTCTTTAGTTCGTTTAAAAACTACATTTGATTGAACTACCTATGTAGTATGTAGTTCAGTCAGTTCCCTTTTTGTAGTTCTGTAAAAGTAGTTCGCTCTCCATTGGCTCTTTATTTCGTTAGTTTTGCGTGGCGTAGAGCTGAGCTACATCTAAAGGCAAGGAAATCCAGAATAAATAACATAATAACATACAATGTGCAATGACAAACACATATAAATAAAAAAGAGGCATTCTTCATTGTTCAAGTTCGTTGGCTCTTTGCTCTTTTTTTGTTGATTGATTTATGGTAAGTATTTTACAGTGCTCTTTAGATCGTTATTGAATTGAACTACTGAACTAATTGAACTAATTGAATTGAGATGATGAACTAGTTCACTTGCAGGAGCTGCTCTTTGAACTAGTTCGTTAGTTAACTACACAAGCCTAATCGACATCCAGAGGGAGGTTAAATATCTAGGAACTACACCGTTCTGTAACAAACATGGTTCTCTGCAAAACTGCCGGGAAAGCCAAAAATGCCTTTATGAGGCTTGCGGGTAAATCATGGGGTTTTAAACCACACATATCATGATGGTAAGACCTATTATTAAGCCTTTATGGTGCATAAGCATAACTGGGCAATAGGAACCTGGAACATGTTTACAGCAGTAGGTGATCCTTCACTTGGCCCCATTAGGGGAAAGTGGTCACCCTTCGTACATGAGGCACATTCGTACAGTAAGTATTAAAGAAAAACTAAACGGTGTACAAACACGTGTTTGCTTGTGTGCGTTCACCTACGAACCGCCATTTTGCTCAACGAACTTTGAGCCAGTTGCGTAAAGATGAGAGAAATAACACCACCTAACGTGTTTCCGAGTGCTGTGAGTAATTTTTTTTACTGAAGTTTACGATCGCATTCTGAGCGAATTTTTTAATGTTTTTGGCAAAATAGTGATTAAGAATTCATGTTAACAATGTTTATTTTGTGTTTTAATTAGTAATATTTCAATACTAGTTTAGAATTTATAAAAAATTGTGATTTTTGTTATGTGCATATACTGGGGTACATTCGGACAGTAATTCAGGGGGCACATTCGTACGCGTACGTATGCTCCCCTTTAAATCTTTCTTACAATTAAAACTTTAAATATTGATTTTAATGAAATAAAATAAAGCACTTCAACCGAATAATATGCTTATGATTTCAATTCCAACACAAATGTTGAAGTGACACCGGAGAATATCAAAGATAATTGCTTTATTTTGGTAAAATTAAAAAAAAAAAAACTTTTGTTATCTATTACGTCGGAAGAGTTCTCAGCCATTTTTCACCAACAGAGCTGAAAGTATCTTACCTTCGAAAAAAACCGGTGTTATTAATGTCATTTGTTTTCCCTAATGTAGAAGATATGTATATGTAGGTGCACACTTGGTATATCATTGATATCGACATGATCCTGAACCAAGGCCGCGTTACACAGCCAGGACATCTAGTTTGTTTACATTTGCAATTTACTTAAGTAATTTTAATGTGCAATGACTTCCGGAGTAATTAATTTAATTAATTACCTACTTAAAGTTCCTATAACTTGTCAAAGACTAATTACAAAGATCTCATTTTTTGGTAAAAGTTAAAATTACGAATAAATAAAGTAAGAGTTTATTAATTTTTGTTGTTTTCTTCAAAAAGAATCTAGGATTGCTATGAGTTAATATTAAAGTAAGTTTAAGGATTAATACATTTGTTTTTGTTATTTAATAAAAAATAGACTTTTTAAATACCCTGTATGAGTCTTCCCCATGTTGTACGAAAGTACCCCACCTGCTGTGCGAAAGTACCCCACAGGTGGGGCGCATTCATACAAATATCTTATCCTAGAAAAATTTCTATAACTCTTTAACCCTTTAACATATCAGTTTTAGACTTTTTTGTAAAAAACTAATATATATTCATTACACATAAAGTGAATCAACTAGATAATGAAGTGAATTTTCATTACCAAAATAAAAAAAAATGTAAAAAGTGTACGAAGGGTAACCACTTTCCCCTACATGTGGTCATAGAAAGTGCTGCTACGTGAGCCATCATGAGATTCGCCAAGGAGGGAACTGAGACAAGAAAATGCATTGAGAAAGAAACTAGGTCTGCAAGTGCACAGGAACGAACCTTTTTAACCCAAGAGATGTTTGATCAAAAAGTATAACTTTGAGGAAAACTTCCAAACGAAGTTAAGTAGCAAGAAAGAATTATACTCTTAAAGTAAATGACATCAAGTGTATGAAGAACAACTAAAGAGACTGGGGCAGGTATCTTTGGGCCTAGAACAAAACTTTCTCTGCTGATCGAGAGCAATGACACCTTTAACGGTTTCAGAGCCCTATTGTAGAATAGGAGAAAACATAATTAAAAATAAAATCAAAACAATAGAAGACAAAAGACTAACAATCTGGAATAACCTCCCCATCAAGCTAAGACACGTAAAACTCTTTCTTGGGAACTATGTACAACCAAGAACGTTTTACATCCGGCATCAGCTTAAGTAGGAACAACCTAAGGAGAAGACACCAAAATTACCTGGGACGTCGCCAGATAGAACAGAGCGAATTACCCTCTCTTCAAATACCTAGTCCAAATACTGAAGTTCCTCAAGGAAACTAATTTGAAGGAAGGGCTTTAAATAAGCATTCCCATCCGGCTTGTAATTGTTATGGAATGTTAAAAATTGGTAAAGTGGTAAAAATTGTAGTGCATATAAATTTAAAAATTGAAAACTTGAGATTTTATATTTTTGAGCAGTTGGAAGTTGATTCCAATTTTGGTCGAAAAATTATCTTTAGCGATGAGGCTCATTTTTTGATGAATGGGTACGTGAATAAGCAAAATTGCCGGATTTGGGACGGCACCAATCCACAAGAGGTGCCAATGCATCCAAATAAAGTTACTGTTTGGTGTGGATTTTGGGCTGGAGGCGTCATCGGTCCGTACTTCTTCGAAAATGATGCTGGCCAGGCCATCACCGCCAACGGCGATCGCTATAGGTCGATGATCACCAACTTCTTGTGGCCTGAATTGGATGATATGGACACCGAAGACATATGGTTTCAAAAGGATGGCGCTACGTGCCACACAGCTCAAGACACAATCGATATTCTGCACAAGCGGTTTCATGGCATGGTTATCTCACACCGAGGCGACGTGAATTGGCCACCAAGATCGTGTGATTTGACCCCTTTTGTACTTTTTCTTGTAGGGCTTTCTTAAGTCGTAGGTCTATGCGAATAAGCCGCAAACCACCGCGGTCCTCAAAGATAGCATAATCGATGCCATCGGTCAAATTCAGCCTGATTTATGCGCCAAAGTCATCGAAAACTGGACCTTTTGAATCCGCGCCACCCAGCAAAGCTGCGGTGGCCATTTGAACGATGTTATATTTCACACATAATGTCATTGATAGGGCTCTCAAATGAAGATAAAATCTTATTGATATCTCATATATAACTTGTTTTATTAATGGATAACCTTTTATAAAAACCCGTGTGTAAAAAGTTAAGCATAAAAAGTATTGCGATCTAACAGTACTTAAAGTACTATGTTTAAGGAGATTTAATATAACACTATAAAAAACTAATTTATTTGTTGAAGAAAACCACACGTTTTAATACCCAATGGAACCAGTTTAAAATAATCATCAAGCTTATATTTGCGATATCAAAAAACCAGAATTATAACATAATATTAGTCTCTACTAACTACTTTTGTTTACTTCAATAATAACCTATAATTTAATACTCGTACATTTGTACTGTGTCAATGTCCATAAATTCTTCAACGTTTGCATGTTAAATGTTAAACCATCAACAAGTTAAAAATAAATGAATGGTTGAAGAATAAATTATAAATTCTTTTACCATCAACCTATTATTTTAAATTCATTCTGCAAATTAAAATAAACAAATCAATTTAGTTTGTATATATGATAAGAATCATCGTTATAATTTCAACACGAAGAGTTCTTATCGGAATTTGTATTCGAAGTCAGGTTAGCATTAATTGAGTTGAGGTCCCATTGACTTTGTCAGTGAATCTCATACCCTCATTGTGAGCGCCCCTATACTTGTAAACAAAAATTTAAATCAATTATAATTATTATTCTTTGAAAAATAAAAAAAAATAACTTTTAATCTTTTTTTTTTGCAGATACAAATTTTTAACACTGTTTTGTTTGCCAGTCAGTTTTAACCTCTCGACAACCAAAAAACTTATACTAAAATGGCGTCCAGTCCAAAACCAGTTAAGAAAGTCCCAATTCATTTACAAGTAAGTTATCGACCTTATGTTATCACATTTTAAATTAAAGGCACTTGTTTACTCTTTTTTATCAGTAGAGATATCTATTTTTATTTTTAAAGTTATCAACAAAGAAAATATATTTTGAGTTCCAATTTAGATATCATATTTATATCAGTTTGATAATGATGCGTGTATAGTAAACTCAATACATTTGTTTTTGTATTTATGAATGTATAATAATATTGGGTACGTTCATTCCTAGCTCAACATAAATTGAAAGGCCGAGTTGAGTTTGGGTTAAAATTTGGTTGACAGTTGACGCGTTCTGTTATGTGAAAGCACTTGAATATTTAATTTGATGTTTGCACATCTTAAACGTGAGTCCCGGCACTTACACTTTTTTATTTTTCAAGTCAAATGTGTCTTCAAATTAATAGTTTTTATAAATTTGAGTTCAAGACATTTAAATTTTTTTTGTGGGATAAAACCAACAACGTATAACTGTTGGTCATAATTATAGAATATTTCTGAACCACTCAAAATGACAGTTGTTGTTTTTCTTAAAATTGGGGAGAAACTTTTGAATTTTATTTCAGACTAGAAATGACACTTTCCCTAAAATAAAGATGTCGTCGGAGTTCTATCTTAATTTTTCGGAGTACTATATGTTTTATCCTATCTTATACATCTTATAATTGGTGTGTTCCTTTACTTTGAAACTCTGTAATTTTCTGCCAAAAATTACACAAAAGTCTGTCAAAGTTCATATAAAAAAAAGGTGTAGTTTTGAACACAGAGTTTCAAAGCAAAGGAACGAACATAATATATAAAGGGTTTTCCATTAAGGTCGGGTCGATTTTAAAATTGATTAAAACAAGTCGTATGGTATATGAGATATCAATAAGGTTTTATCTTTATTTGATAGCCCTATCAATGACATTATGTGTGAAATATAACATTGTTCAAATGGCCGCCGCGGCTTTGTTGGGTGGCGCGGATTCAAAAGGTCCAGATTTTCGATGACTTTGGCGCATAAATCAGGCTGAATTTGACCGATGGCATCGATTATGTTATCTTTGAGGGCTGCGGTGGTTTGCGGCTTATTCGCATAGACCTGCGACTTAAGAAAGCCCCACAAGAAAAATTCCAAAGGGGACAAATCACACGATCTTGGTGGCCAATTCACGCTTCGCCTAGACGCGAGATAACCATGCCATGAAACCGCTCGTTTAGAATATCGATTGTGTCTTGAGTTGTGTGGCACGAAGCGCCAATGCGCCATCTTTTTGAAACCATATGTCTTCGGTGTCCACTGTCCATATCATATACAATTCAGGCCACAAGAAGTTGGTGATCATCGACCTATAACCAATTGAATGCTTTCGGGTAGTAGGAGTGAAAAAGTAGGGTTAAGGGAGTACTCCGAACGTCGAACCGAACGATAACAATATTAAATATACATAAATACATACGTACGCTATTGTAAAACTACGAAATGTAGAGATTTTATAATTTATTAGCGAACTTATAATTTTCCAGCAACATTCGTAAGAGTCCAAAATCTTTTGAATCCGTAATTAATTCCGGACTTTTGCCAAGATTTTTCTTGAACAATAGTAACTTGGCTGGCCAGCTTCGAGGGATCGGAGGATTTTAATTCCCTCTTTCGGTTCTCTCTCCTCATCACACAGCTTCGCTGGTCCGCTAAGGGTATGTTCAGGCGCCAATGTCACTATTTTACTTGGATAACAGTATACTTAGGTGGCCTGTTTACGAAAAAGTTAAAGTCTGGAAATGAATTATGAAACAAAATATCTTAAAATTTTATCAATGTTGCCAAAAAATTCTACCTGTAATATTAGTGAAATATGAATATTAATTAATAGTCTAATAGGGCCTGTTATTTGCAGGAATGGAGAGAACCAAACATTTTTTTTTCAAATCCCAACAACTAAGGTGAGAAGAACTTTTTCATGACAAGAGATACTCTTGGAGAATTTTTCAATTCTTCAGAGAGGCAGTAACCCGTAAAAACATTTGTGTTTATTTTTAGGTGGCATATAGGCTGCCAATCAAACCCAAGGCCTTTGGCGTAACAGTCCTACGCACTAACCATTACGCCACAGGCTACTACTATGCTATGTTTATCTTATTTTTTGGATTTTAACTCAGTTGATCTTAAGTGGCACTAAATTGATGACATTTTCGTTATAAATCCCGTGTAGCGTCTTTTGGGTTAATGGTTAGTTCGGTCTAATTATTCTTGGAATCTCACAAAATACGTACGGAAATGGTTGAGAGTTCAAAATCACTGGTCCTTCATGAGCTATCGCACCACCTATTCTATTTGTTTATTTTTTAATTTATTTTAATTAAATGCCACTAATAAAAACACCAAAACCACATGTTCACCCGTGTCTAGTCCATTGTTTTTGCTCCATTTACTTTTTCATGTGCATATTATTGCACTCAAACAGTCAAGGGCTTGGAGATGCGATTAATTGCATATGGTTACCCAAAAACCTAAAACAAAACAAAAAAAACATTTTTTTTGGCGGCGCAGCGTCTGTCAAAACGATATTTATAATAAGAAATTCGAAGGCATTGAGAGGTGATGCATTTGAAGTGGTTACCCTCACACTCACCTCACTAGTTCTATTTTCAGAAATGTTGCAATTTTGATGCACTTTTCGTCTGTAACACTGCCACTACGTTATTATATTACCTTCACCGGACTACTTGTGACATCAATTTTAATTGAAATTAATTTTAATTTGTTCAAAATATATGACTAATGACCTAATGAAATATGATTGCGAAGTGATTTGGTTTTCATAATTTTATACTTCATAGTGTCGATAACGTCAATATCATCACCATTAAAAAGTAGTTGCATGGAACGTAGAAAAGAAAAATTGTGCTTCTGTTGTTGACTTGTGAGTTACCTACATTTGCTTCAAGAAAGACGTTGCATTGTAACGCATCACTTTGCGTCATAATCGACCCGCGAAAAGTGGATACGTGTGAATCGCCACTTTTGTAGTAAGTTTCAATAATTTTAACTCGTTGTTCGATTTCTAAGACTGCTTTTAAACGCCGCAATAACCCCCTGCAATTTTTAAGCATGTAGGCGGGGGACGTGTGTCGTGTCCGGGTTAGACAAAGTTGCAGAGGTTGAAATAATTGCAGAGTTATCGCTCTTTCTTCTTTGTGCTTTTTCGTATTGTTTGAGACATAAGCGGAGTAAAGAGTGAGGAGATATATTTTTTTCTCATTTAACAAAAATTGCAGCTATTAAAATTTGCAGATTTTAAATGGATGCTGCAATCGGAAAGAAACTCAAAAGAGAATTGCGGATAAAAATTGCAGTCGTCTAAAAGCATTCTAAGCGATCCACTATCGTATATGGCAAACATTAAACTAATATTATGACACTTAAAAAGACAGCTGAGTTTGACAGGTGTCAAATGCCAGTGCTACCAACTTGATACCACGAAATGAATGACCCGTTATAACTCTTTTGTGAGGAAATGCATCATCAAATATTTCAGACTAGCTCACGTAAGGTCTCTGCTTTTCAGACTTTTTGATGATAATTCCTTCTACAACACCCAATCGTCATCCAACTCACAATCGATCGTTTCCCCCTGACAGGTTTTCTCTATAAAGAACAGAATAAGGCTTTATGAACTGCATTATATTAAATTAATTCGAAGTCATATTAATAAATATAAATAATATTAATAAATATAAATAAAAAAAAAAAATTATTCTCCTAGTCAACAATATACTTTATATCACAATAAAAAGCTTTTTTTATTTATAAACCAACCAATTTTAGTAATCTTAAATCTTAATCCCAAATCTAATATTTTTCAGAGTGCTCAAAATCGTGTTTATATTAAAAATGGTCAAGTCGTAAATCATGATTCAACCTTTAAAGCTGATGTCTACATTGAAGATGGGATCATCAAGTAAGTTTATTAAAAAAAAAAAACTATAGAAACTGGCAAAGTAGGTGTATACCTACACAGAGTATATTGTTAAGGAATATTTCCAGAAAAAATATAAAAAAAGGTAATTTTCGAAAAAAATTCAAGTGAAGATTTCTCAGTTTTTGGCATCAGAGATACTTACCCCATTAACGATTGTCAGTTATAAATAAATAATAATTACAGTTGATAAATATTTAAAATCACTCATTGAGAGACTTATTCTTATTGCTTTTTTTGTCATTCTTAGATCTAATACTAGGTATCATCTTATTTCAGGTTTGTTGGTCCTGCTTCGGAAATTGGTGTACCCGGTGGAGTTAAGACTATCGATGCTTCTGGCAAGTTAATTATTCCTGGTGGTATTGATCCACATACTCACTTCCAATTGAAATTTGGTGGCACTGTGTCTGTAGATGATTTTTACCATGGTACGAAAGCAGCTGTAGCAGGTGGCACGACAACTATCAGTAAGTAATTTTTGTTTTCTCCAGAAACAGTTTTAATAAATAATTATTCTATTCTAATTTTTCACAGTTGACTTCGTCTTGCCCGATAAAGGAGAGTCACTTGTGGAGGCATATGATAAGTGGCGTGCATGGGCCGACCCTAAGGTTTGCTGTGATTACGGTCTTCATGTGGGCATTACATGGTGGTCAAAATCGGTTTCAGACGAAATGAAAATCATGTGCGATGAACTAGGAGTGAATTCATTTAAAATGTTTATGGCTTATAAGGGATTGTATCAGTTAAATGATACTGAATTATTAGAAACCTTCGAGAGAATCCGTTCGTTGGGCGCCATTGCACAAGTTAGTTTAAAAAAAAAATATTTATTCGTCTTCAATCGCTAAATTTCTTCTTTTTTTTTGTTTGACTTTCTAAAGGTTCATGCAGAAAATGGTGATATTATAGCAAAAAATGTTACAAAACTTCTTTCAGCTGGTGTTACAGGACCCGAAGGACATGAACTTTCCCGTCAGGAAGAAGTTGAAGCTGAAGCTGTTAATCGTGCCTGTATCTTAGCTCATCAGGTATATTATATATGTTTAATGAGTAGTTAATGTTGAAATATTGTATATAAACAAGGATGCTAGCAAATAGGTTGCATTATTATGACTAAAATTTTTTTTTTTTTTTTTTTATTTGTATGTTATTTATTTTATTAGTTCAAAATGTTTTGTAGAAATATTTATCTTTGTTTGCATATTTTTATTGGGTTAGTATATATTTTATGTAGCTAGTTACTAGTTGGATTTTTCAGCAATTAGAAAAATAGCATTTATGTATATAAAAGTTGTTTCGATTGTTAATCATAATTAATTGATGATTGAAAAATATTTTATATTTTCAACACGATTTCGTATAAAAAACCAATTTATAATTTATTGATGGTTTTCAATTAAAGACTTTTTTCAATTACATAATTACAATTTGAGTTCAGAATAATGGAAACATTAGGGACAGATTTAAAAATTATTTTCGAATAAGCAGGATTGGGGTACATTTTCATATTTTATTGTTGTTTCTTATAATGCGATGACTAGTTCTTTTCTTGTGGGACTCGAACTGACATTTTTAATTACTGACACTTTAAACTTAGTATAGAGAGTAGAAGTAGTCGGAAATTAAAAAAATTACAAGAAATAGAAATATTTTTCACGGGTTGCTGCCTCTTACGAGGGTATCCTTTGTCATGAAAAAGTGCTTCTCACCTAAGCCGTTCGGATTCGGCAGAAAATTGTAGGTTTCCTCCATTCCTGTCAAAAACACGCACACAGAAATGGTTGGGAGTTGTAAGTTGCTAGGCCCTGGTGTGCCATCCAGTTTATTTATTTATTTTATCAAGAATACTCTTAAGAAACTTAATTTTGAAATATTTTTTTTTTTTTACTAGCGATATATGTACATACATACATACATTACATATGTATGTATATGTAGGTATACTATATGGCAAGTTCATTCGTAAAAAATGTAGAACTGGAGATTTTAATCAAAGTTGACATTACGATGATAGCGAAGTCGAAAAAAGTGGGTCTCGCAATTCTGTCTGTCCTTTCGGCTTTAGCCTAAACGGTTGGGTTGATTTTCTTTAAACTTGGTACCTTGCGTTTTTTGGGCATTCCTCCCACATGTTTTTTTAAGATTTGCCGTACAATTTTTTTTAACAAAAAATAAAAATCTTATTTTTCTTAAAAACGTGCCCACAACTTTTTTTTTTAAATCATTTTGTTTTTTTTACAAAAATGCTACCATTTTATAGAAAAAAATTTCCAAAAAATAGTAAAAAATTGTACCTTTTTTGGATGTTTAAAAAAGTTTCAATTTTTTTTTGAGAACTTAAAACTTCCAAAACAACTTTGTCGACTGAGCACCCAGTAGTTTTTTGACATTATCTAGCAGATTTTAAATACATTTTTTTCTTATAACCAAAAATAACGGTACCTCCCATACAAATGTTTAAAAACCGGTATTGAAAATCTCATTTTTCTCAGAAACGTCGCCTACGATTTTGATTAAAATTTTTGTGTGAACTAATATTAGAACCATATTATTGGAAAAAAATTATCCCTTAGAACCATTTTTTTTTGGTTTTCTACTATCTCATTATCTGTTAAACCAATTTAAATGAAATGTTTTAAAAATCACTTAGTGTTTTAACAATTTTTCAGTCTATCTAAATTGTAAATTCCATGCATCTGTGCATAGTGCAAGACAGTGCTATATTGTTCATATTTATGTACTCACATAATACCTCCTTAAACGAGACTATATTCTTGGCAGGTGGCATAAAATATAATAAAATAAATTTAAAACTAATAAATTTCGTTTATCAGATGAAAAGTTTTAAAATTATTAAGACTTTAAAACCACAGTGTGATCGTATATAAGAGCAAGTTCGTGCGACCCAGTGGTGCATTTTATTTCTTTTAAATAAGTATACAAATTAAATATATTTTTTTTGCGATGCGAAAAATAAAATGTAATAAATATTTTTGAATTTTTTAGATTCTTATCGTATACTTCATGGCTTGAAAGACAGGGGACAAATTATATTTTGAAGCAATTATAGTTCAAACTGTCAATGGAAAACAAACACATTTCTTTTGTTGCCGTGCGAAAAAATAAAATTTGTTAACGGACATGCCAAAGACTTATGGAGATGCATCGGTAATAATTGTATTTTGTTTTAATGAGAAATATTATTGAACACATCTCACTGTCTGTAAAAAAAAACAATCGATGCCATCCAAACACTTCTTCAGAATTTAATGTTTACATTGCTTGCTGACTTTTGTTTTTTTTTTTGTTGTTGGTTATGTGTTCAATGTTTTTTACTTAGTTCACCACGATCTGTCGCGCCATACATTTTTTTAAGCTTTAGGTATTAGGTTACTATTCAACGCACTAACCACCCATAACGCAACATTGTTTTATATTATTTTTAAAGGTCTTCGTCTAAAATTATTTTTGAAAGTGGAAAAACATTTTTTTAATCAAAATCGACTGTTGGTAAAAGTTTTCGAGAAAAATGAGCTTTTCGTAAACGGTTTAACATTAATCTAAACGCTAAACAAATTTTAATTTTCAAAAGTCAAATGCAACGCAATAATTGTGATCCGTTTTCAGAATTTCATTATTTTGAACTAAAAGATATCTTATTTAACAGATATCTATTATGCACAGTTGAATTAAACTACCACGCAAATAATACTCACATATTATTGAATTTAAATTAAAGTGAATTGTCATACAAAACTGAACAATTCCCAATAAATTTGACAGATGGTGCTTTAATACCAAGACACAGATTGCTCGATTTGACTGCACTTTATTGTCTACAACATAATTTATGTTACGCGTAGTTAAATAATGATAAACTACACATCTTATTTAGGTGTTTATATCTTCATATACAATTTCAAAAGAAAACAATTAAAAGAGCAACTTTTTCCGTATTCCTTATCATAATTTCATTTCACTTTCATACAATTGAAATTTTAAATGTATTACTGAACAAAATTATTGGCTAAAAATTCAAACTTCAAAGTGATAGCTGACATATGATTTGACATTTGAACTAAGTCTGCTACATTTGGCGCGTTCAGAAAAGAGGTTTCCCCAGCATTTTGACCATAAAACTATGAAATTTTCCTGACGAATCCTTTTCATGTAATTGAGATTGCTGAGATATCCGAGATCTTATCTTTTTGAACATGCCTATTTACATTATTTTAGAATCACACAGTCCTATATATAATCCCATTCCAAAGTAAGTTTAACTTTGAAGAGCTGTCCAAGTCCAAAACCTTATTTATAATCATGTTCCATCGAGTGTCTAACTTAGACACTGAAATTGGTTGTCCAAACCTATTCTAAAGTGGGTACGTTCAATGAACAAAAAATTGAAAAACAAACTTCAAATGAACGAAATGTTCATTGAACGTATCCAAATGTTCACGAAATTGACAGATTACAGGGATGTGATTGAGTGTATGAGAACATTTGTAGGCCACTGTTGGAATGCGTTTATAAATAAGGAGATGTCCAACTATTTAGACAATGGCCAGCTGGACAACTGTCCAAGAGTGTTCTAAGGAAATCTAATAAATACGACTGACATTGAACTAACTCAACTGACTTATTTTGACGTGAATCCGACATTTATTGTTCAGACTCGAAAGACTGCTTTTAGACGACTGCAATTTTAACTGCGTTTCTCTTTTGAGTTTCTTTCGGATCCATTTAAACGCTGCAAATTTCAATATCTGCAATTTTTTTTAAATGAGAAGGAAATATCTCTTCGCAATTTTTACTCCACTTATGTGTCAAACAATAGGAAAAAGCACAAAGAAGAAGGAGCGATAACTCTGCAATTATTTCAACCTCTGCAACTTTGTTTACCCCGGCCACCGCATACGTCCCCCGCCAACGTGCTTAAAAATCGCAGGGGGTAATTGCAGCGTTTAAAAGCAGTCAAAGAATTTCCCTATTTGTCCCTTTATTAGTCGAGTTTCGGAATGGTACATATTAGGTCTGTTTGTTTACGTTGGATAGTTTCAACTGACTAACGTGTTTAGATTATGAATGATGGTTTCTCACGCAAATTCGCTCAAACATATTTTTTGTGTTGAAAATATGCATTTCAGTATTTTAGGTATTTCGTTTCCATATTTTCGTCTTATTCTCTAAAATATTTATAGTACGTTGTATATTTTAGACACATACATAAGAAGTAGTTAAATTTAATTTAAAATTTATTTTTAATATTAATTTTAATATATTTTTTAAAATTATGATTTGGTTACTGCACTTTGTAAATATAAAAAATAAATATGAATCAGGCTGATTGTCCACTGTACGTAGTGCATGTGATGAGTAAATCTGCCGGCATTGAGCTTGCCCGTGCCAGATTCCGTTATAAAAATCGTGGAATCTATGGCGAAACATTGGCAGCAACTCTTGGTACAGATGGAACACATTGTTTAAATCAATGTTGGCATCATGCAGCGGCTCATATCTTAAGTCCGCCATTACGCCCAGATCCTACAACCCCAGAATTTATGATGCAATTATTGGCAAAGTGAGTATATAAATTTATGGCTTGTTTTGAAGAAGAATCCGTTAAGCCTTTTTAAGTTTTATTTTGTGTTGCTTGCTTTGTATATAATATTTAGTGTTTGCCTCTAAGCTGTATTATAACTATAACAACTATTAATAATAATTAACTAAAAATCAGCTTTACTCCATCAAAAAACCTTCAATTTTCTTTGTTTACATTACTTTAAAAAAAAAAAAAAAAAAAAAAAAAAAAAGATGAAAGCACCGCTTTATGTAACCTGTGTAACATGCAAATCATCGGCTGAAATAATTGGTCGAGCTCGTCGTAGTGGATATTGTGTATTTGGAGAGACTTTGGCCAGCTCGATAGGACGTTCTATGAATGGTGTACACAAATCAGAACAAGCTAAATATTTAACAAGTCCACCAATTCGAGAACCAGCCGAAACGCCAAGACAACTAATGAAGTCACTGGCGTAGTAAGTATATTAATGTCCTTTAAGCATTTGAATATATTTATCAGTACCTATCTTTCTCCTCATTTGTCCTAACCAATTTACTTTTATCAGCATTGTCTTTTTTATATCATTTAATACTGTTGGTCGTGGGTCTTATTTTTAATAATTATTTTGTTTAAATAAGTTCATTTCGTATGTTTTTGTTTTGTTTTTTTTTTTATTAAAATAAAATGCCAGTGCTTATGAACAATTTATTTCGAAGGTCTGAGGCAAAACCAATTTTACGCCGTTAAAAAGTTTCAAATCGGGACAAAATGGTTCTTCATGTGCTAGAGAAATAATTCGCATTTTTAAAGTTTAAATCATCAAATGTCTAATTTATCTTAACTTTAACTTACTCCTTATACCACTTTGACATTTAAGTCCTGGTCAAACAGAAGGGGGCCGGCGCGACGGAAAACAATTCTGCATGTCGCGTTCCCTGTCTTCTATAGAATTATACGTTGTTGTTCAAACAGAACGAGGTCAAGGTCAGCGATTAAAAATGGAACGCAACGGTCAAATTTAAGTTGTAGACTTTTAAAAAGAACGTGACGGTCAAACGTCAAAACAGAAAAAAAAAAAACAAATCAAACAAAATTATTCCATCGCTCTATGCTCTTTGTTTTGTGAATTCTTGTTAGGAAAATCAATAAGTAAGTTTCAATTTTCATTCAGATTTTATAAATTTGAAAAGTATTTTCGTTGTTTGTTTGGTGAAAGTACACTTGACGTGACTAGATGGACAAGACAAACAACATAAATCAAGAGCAAAAGGAAGAAATTTGCCGACTTGGCTCGATCTCGTGCCTATTAGATCACTCAATAAAGAACTGGGTCAATAGAACGCCGAAGGCTGACCGCGTTCTGTTTGACGTATGCACAACTGTCATTTTTTAGCCGTGTTCAGCTGGGGTTTATTATTTACTTACGTTTTTAAAGAAAGTTAAAGAGTTTTGAAAACTGATAGATATTTATTAAATCATTAAAGCTAGAAAACTGTAAAGTAATATCAGGCTGTTTAAAATGTTGTGCCCTTGCTTCGAGCGTGTAAACTTCTGAGTAAATAATAGTAAAATCTGAAAGCGGTAATTGGTCTATTTAAATGAATTTTCGTTAGTCGATTTTTATTCATTAAACAAACACTAGTAATATTTAAATAACAAAAATTAATTTTAGAACACTAAAACAGTTATAATAGGTAGGTAGGAAAGTTTTTCTGGAACTAAAATTGAGGTATATTCTTAGCTTTAATAACTACATAAACTTTTGGGGAGCTTAAACCTCTTAGGGCCTCATATGCGTACTATGGTAGTGTTTGAATATTGGATTGGTAACGCCTTCATTATTTAACCAGCTTGTTCTATTATATAAAAAACATTGATTTTGTATTTTCTTATGTACGTTTGTGCATAATGTTTCCATGTTCATTAACAACTATTAACCGATTAAATTTAGTCCGGCTTGAATTTTTCACAAGCAAACACGTCATATCTAAATAAAATAAATATTTGTATTTTTGGTAGATTTTTAAATAACCATCAAATAAATTTTGTGTTCTTCAAATAGAAACATATACTTATCCAAAATCCCAATTAATATAATTTTTTTTCTTTTTCTGTAGTGATGACCTTCAAACAACAGGCAGTGACAATTGTACATTCAACAAGAATCAAAAAGAAATTGGTATGGGAAATTTCTCGAAAATTCCAAATGGTGTTAATGGTGTCGAAGATCGTATGTCAATTGTTTGGGAAAAAGGTGTACATGCTGGTCTTTTGGATCCTTGTCGTTTTGTTGCCGTTACTAGTACAAATGCAGCGAAAATCTTCAATTTGTATCCTCAGAAAGGTCGCATCGCTGCAGGTTCAGATGCTGATGTAGTCATTTGGAATCCAAATGAGACACGTAAAATTTCCAAAGACACCCATCATCATGCATGTGATTTTAATATATTCGAAGGCATGGTTTGTCATGGAGTTCCTGAAGTGGTTATTGTACGTGGTCGTATATGTGTAGAAAATGATGTAGTTCGTGTTGCTGAAGGACATGGCAAATTCGTGCCTTGTGAAGTACGTCCTGCTTTTGTCTATGATATTCTTGAGGGTAAAATTAAGCCTGAAGAAGTAACCCATCATGAAGATGAAATTACTAATGGAACCAAAAAGCTTAATCTTTGCGATGCTTTGGAAATCGAAATTCCATACCAGGAACCTTTAACAAGGGCATTGTTGTCCGGAAATGCTTGTATGGTCGGTGCCGGTGAGGGTTCTCTGGCCAGTACTCCCTCATGCCGAGGACAACGAATCGATGGGCAGAGAAATATGCAAGAGTCTACATTTTCTATTAGTGGTAAGTTAAAAATAAAATACAGAACAAAACACTTTATAATTGATAATTAATTTTCTTAAACAGAGGAGTTAGACACGATTGGAAATCGATCTTGTATAAAAGTTCGAAACCCACCAGGAGGAAAATCATCGGGTTTCTGGTAAAATCTTAAATGCATAACACACCGCACAACATAGCAATCTAGAAGCTTCTTTGATTCGTATTTATAAAATTTAAATTAATTTATTATTATTTATTGTCTTAAAATAATTATATCAACCAAATATATAAATAATTATTATAATAAAGTATATATTGAAAAAGTTTTTTAAATCAATAAAAAACCGAAAATAATTCAACAGTTTTAACGATGAAAACGAAGTGTTAAACAACTCTATTTTAGGTATTTATTCTTGTGACCAAAACGTTTAAGGACAAAGCTAAAGGTTACACCTGTACGTTAAAAATTTAAACTATTTAAAAATGGGTTTTTTCATTTATTAGATATGCGTACAAGTTACTTTTAAAAGATTAGATAAGCGCTAAAGTATAGTTAGGTACCAACTTCAATACTAATTCAATTAACTATAATGAAAATTCCAATAGTATTTTTATATTTTTTTAAATTACTATTTGTGTCAAATCAGATTACCTTTGCAAAAAAATAGCATACACTTCCATAACTTTCCTTGTTTTTTTAATTTTAAACTTTATTTTTATAAGGGCCAATTTATTCATAATTCCATTAAAAACCGTCGATTTAACTTAAGCCGCTTTTAAGATAATGTTTTCGTTAAAAAAAAAGACTCCATTAAATTTTCGTTGCATTCACTAATCTTTAATTAAATCGTTTACTTTTAATAACACTATTTAATTTTCGATTTCATCGATAACGGCTTTACTAATTTGAATCAAAATTTTAAGGAAGTTGGTCATTTTAAGTTCAAAGACTGGTGATGAATTTTTAAGTTCTAAGAATTATATTGTTAAATACTTAAAAATCAATGGCATAGCAATTTTGTTTGTTTAAATGTTAAAGCAGTTTTATGTATAAAAAAATGTTTCTCCAGAAAACCGCTTCAAAGATTTTTGAAATTTGTTTGGATACATTCACGTTTTTTTAAAGAATTCAGACGATCTTCTTTATTTTGAGATTAAAACATGATTAGGATTAAGAAAAATTGTGTACAGAGAAGTGTTTTTTCATTTTCTATTTATCATTTATAGGCAAAACAAAATTCTTTAAAAAAAAATACTAAAAATATAAAAAAAGTGACAACACTTAAAAAAAAAGTATGCCCTAAAAGTATGATATCGCCGAAACTGCTTGAAAAAGTGCATTAAAACTTAAAAAAAAAAAAAAAAAAAGTGTGCGACTTGGCACGAACTTGCTCTTAAGTGCGATCACACAGATCTACACATCTGAATTTATAAGAAATAGATAAGTAGTTTAGTTGTTTATGGTAGTATTATGTGAGTACATAAATATAAACAATATAGCACCGTGTTGCATTGAACTTAGACTTTAGATTGAAAAATGGTTAACAAATTAATATTAGAAAAACATTGATTAAACATCCTCTAAAATTATTTTCTCACCAACGCGTACATCACAAATCTCAATTTATGAGAAAAATATTTAAAAAAATCGTGGGAGCAGTTTTTTTTTTTTTTTAATTTCAAAAATAATTTTTTTAAGAAAAACAAGTACACTATTTTTTAGTATTTATTAATGCGGAGTTTAAAAATTAATTCAAAAAAAAAATCATCACCCATCTAAGAAATACCGAATTTCGACAAAATAATTTTGAAAATTATTTTTTTTTGAAAATTTTGATATGCAGTATTATTAAAACATATTAGAAGCTTTTGTGTAAAAAATTCATTAAAATCGGTTCAATAGGTAATGAGATATTCGAAATCCAAAAAAGTGGTTCTATGAGAGACACCATTTTTGACCGATTGATTAAATTTGATACCAATAATATTATGGTAGGTACTAATATAAGCTCACATAAAATTTTTAAAAATCATAGGAGTCACTCTTGTATTGTAGGTAGCGTTATTATTGGCCATGAGAATAATTTATATTTAAAATATGCTAGATAATATTAAAAAAAACTGCTAAATGCCAAGTTTAATAAAAATCGACCAAGTCCTTTTCCAATTATTAAACAAAGGACAATGGGCATGAGCCCAGCTCCAATAAGAACGACCCTTATATCATATATAGGTACGTATTCATACATTTTTTATCAGTTAACCGTTTGCCTAAATTCGCTGTGTGGCCGAAGTTATTTAATTTTTAGTAAAATGAGTTTCAGGTTTCCAAATCTCTGTTTTCATTAATTTCTTTTAATATTTTGTGGCTTCTTTACGTTAAATTATGTAAACTAATAAATACAACATTAATCAGTATATTATCAGTTAAGTTTAAGTCAAGACATATACATATATGTCAGTGTACATATACAAGTATATGTCGACGAACTAATTTTCTAAAAAATATGGAATCAAATATTTATTTGTATCACTGATTAAAATGATAAGCAATTTCTGCGAGTAAAAATAACTGTGTAAAACAATGGTCACTCGGGCGTATGTGTACTTTTTTTTAAATTTATTTCATTCCAATAGTACAATTGTAAAATTTGTGGCAATACACTAATAATTGAAAAATAATTACTTAAATTGATCAAATATACCTAATTTATTGAATCTGAAGTTAATAACTGAAATGAAATCCGATATAAAACAAAAACAAACAAATACATATGTATATTTACATAAAGGGCTTTCCAATAGGGACGGGTTGATTTTAACAGCTCGTGGCGGCCATATTGTTTCTTTTACTTTCTATCAAAATATCGTTTTGGAGCAGTTGGAATTTGATCCCAATTTTGGTCGAAAAATCATCTTTAGCGATAAGGCCAATTTTTGGGTACGTGAATAAGCAAAATTGCCGGATTTGCACTACGTGCCACACAGCTCAAGACACAATCGATATTCTGCACGAGCGGTTTCATGGCATGGTTATCTCGCGCCGAGGTGACGTGAATTGGCCACCAAGATCGTGTGATTTGACCCCTTTGGACTTTTTCTTGTGGGGCTTTCTTAAGTCGCAGGTCTATGCGAATAAGCCGCAAACCACCGCGGCCCTCAAAGACAACATAATCGATGCCATCGGTCAAATTCAGCCTGATTTATGCGGCAAAGTCATCGAAAAACTGGACCTTTTGAATCCGCGCCACCCAGCAAAGCCGCGGTGGCCATTTGAACGATGTTATTAGTGTCCGGCCGAAGGTCGATTTTCAGCCGAAGCCGAATTATTAGGCTGAAAGAAAATCTTCGGCCGAAGCCGAAGCCTAAGGTTGAAAAACGTCAAGAATTCTCCTTTCCAATTGGATAAAAATATTATTTTTATTAAAATTTATTGCTTAAAAAACATAACACAAATAAAATAAAAATAACTAATAACTAATTAGTAATTATAAAGAAAAAAGAAATAAATAATTCATTTTTAGTAATAATTTTTATGATGGCACACATGTGTTTTGAAATTTTTGAATACCTACCGAAGAAAAGATTGCAATCTTTTCTTCGTTATTCAAAAATTTCAAAAATTGAAATTTTTTCCGGCGCCTAGTACGATGCTCGATATAATAAACAGATTCTTCGGCTTCAGCCAAAACTTCGGCCTAAAATGCCGAAGCCGAAGGTTTGGCCGAATGTTGTTCACACATAATGTCATTGATAGGGCTCTTAAATAAAACCTTATTGATATATCATATAAAACTTGTTTTATTCAATTTTAAAATCGACACGCCCTTAATGGAAAAACCTTTATAAATATATAAAAATGAATTGATTTTTTGTTCGTTTGCGCATAATTTTTTTTTGTTAAATTCGTATTAAACCATGAAAACACAACAGAATAATCGGAAAATCATGAAAACTCGAAATTGCATACTTTTAGGGGTGAATTGTGGCAATATCTGAAAATCCATTTTGTATGAGAAGAAGAAAATATTGATTCGAAGAAATGACAAATACTATGGAGTTAAAAATGTGCTAGTTTTGCCCCTCACAAAAATGGGATCGCCAACAGATGGCGTTATGATCTGAGACTGCTACATTTTTGTATTTATATAAATTATTGAAGTATGTCAAAAAATTCATTGTAAGAGGTCGTTTAAAGTAATTTTAAATTCTATTTTTACTTTTTATAATGCTTTTGTTGAAAAATTTCTATATCTATGTAGACACATATATAATATATTTACATATAATTTTGTAACGGGTGTTTTTTTAGAGGTATAGAACTTTAAGTTGGCAACACTATTTTAACTCGGTGCTATTTTGACAGCTGTCAAGTGATTTATTTTTAGTTTGGTTTGGCATTTTAAAATTGCAAGTCGTAGATTCGTTGAATGGGCCCAAAACAAGATTGCCGTTGATCCCAATTTTCATAAGCGAATTTTGTTTAGCGATGAAGCTCACTTTTGGTTGAATGGATACGTCAATAAACAAAACTGCTGTATTTGGATTGATGATAATTCTCAAGTGTATGCTGAGACACGGTTACATCCACGAAAACTGACTGTTTGGTGTGCTTTATGGGTTGGTGGAATAATTGGTCCGTACTTCTTTAAAAACAATGCTGGCCAGAACGTTACAGTCAATGGTGACCGCTTTAGAGCCATGGTTACTGACTTTTTCGTTCATCAATTGAAAAAACATTATGTGCAGGAGCTGTGGTTTCAACAAGACGGCGCAACATGTCACAAAGCTCGTGCCACAATTGATTTATTTAAGGAAACGTTTGATAACCGCATAGTTTCACGTTACGGACCCGTGAATTGGCCTCCAAGATCGTGCGATTTAACGGCGCTTGACGTTTTTCTGTGGGAATGTGTGAAGTCGCTAGTCTACGCCGATAAGCCCTGGCTGAATACTTCTTGTAGAATCAAAAAAAAAAAATGAAGTGCAGCATTGATGAAACAAAGAAAAACGATTAATACCAAATTTCTTAAAGCAGAAAATGTTTAAACAACAATGAAGCCTACATTTAAAAATTAGTATGTAAATACGGGACTAACTCGGCATATTTTGAATGTACCATACTTCATAAAAAAAACGAGCCATTTAATCAAAATAAGGGATATTCTCGGGAAATATGATGTAATCCTACATTTACCTTCAACTATCGCAACACCGGTTCTTCACGGTTCCCCACAAATAATAGCCCAAAAGGGGTCAAATCAAATCCGAGGCAGCTAATTGACATCGCCAAGACGGCTGATAACACGATTTGGTGCACAAAAGATAGATTGTGCGTGCATGGGCTGTGTGGCATGGCGCGCCATCTTGCATGAACCAGAGATCATCCAAATCCATGTCTTCAAATTCAGTCTTCAAAAAGTCGGTTAACATGGCTCTGTAACGCCCACCGTTGAACGAAACGTTTTCGAAGAGAAATGGATAAATGATGCCACCACTCCACAATCCGCACCAAACTGTCGCTTTCTGTAGATGCATTGGTTCTCGCCAATAACGTGCATGTTTTCCGAGCCCATGATGCGGCAATTTTATTTGTTAACGTAGCCGCCGAGATGAAAATGCGCCTCTTTTCAAAAAACGCACTGTTTGGGCTATACACAGCACTCAATTTGGAAATAAATTTTCAATATTTCCCAACGTTATTCAAGCGTAAAGCGACTCATTTCGTTCCGCTGAGGTATAATATACTGACTTTCTGTCAAAATTTCGAGCGGAAAACAGCTGTCAGTGTCAAAATAACCAATGATTTAAAAAGAAACAACTTGATGGCCCACCTGTTATATATTTAATAGAAACAAATTAACTTCATTATGAAATTTATAAAAGAAAGTCCAAAGTTTCGCGGAATGTTACAAAAAATTGATATTTTATTTGTTAAAATTAGATTTTTAGATCAAATCTGATGAAAATTTGACGATTTTGACCGTTGCAACAGCAAATCGACGTTAAGGTCAACCCAACAATTTAGTTTCGTGTTAATGCAACACGATGACGAAGAAATTGAAGAAAATGTGGTTCGACATTCTGTCAGTAGCATTAATTTGTTTACTGTACATTTTGTCGTCCATGCGTTCAGGCGAATATTGAGCTAGATCCTAAACGGATAGGTATACGGATTAGCTTGAAATTTGGTAGAACGCACTTCTCTATGTGATTGCCCAGGGGAGGAACTCGATTTTTTTTAGCTCATTTAGAACGAGATTTTTTTTTTTAAATTGTTTGAAAACGACTTTTCCGATTTTTATTAAACTTCGTACATGCATAATCAACTGAAATAATACTTAATTTCAGGATTATGCGAAAAATTCGGATAATTAAAATAAGACTTAGGGTTTTTTTTTAAGAAAATTGCTTTATTAAAGTGTTTGTCACATATTTTTTTTCATGCCTGCACTAATTTTGTTATTATTTTGTAATTAGTTCAAACAATATTGGAATACTGCAAAAAATCAAAGAAAAATATTTATTGTTTTAATTTAGTTTTTTTTTTACATTTTTAATATTTCTCAGAAGATGGTTCTTCTTCTTCTTCTTCTTGTTTTGGTATTTATAAATAATTTTCTCTCCTCTTTTTTTGGACAAAATTCTTTGGGTTTAACCCAATCAATTATGTATTTAAAATTAATTAATTTTATTTTATTTGTTCAAAAGTACTTGATGTAGATTTATTTATGTAGGTATATTTATTCGCCGATATTATATTTACCAAAAAAAACTACCTTCGACACCTCTGATGTGCAATGTCGCACAAAAAAAGTGACTCAACCAGAAAATAAAAGCACAAAGGAACAATCAGACAGGCGCTCGTGTATATAGCAGTGGCAAAATTAATGATGGGAACGACTTTGAGTGCTGGACAAGACGGATGCGGGTGAATTGAAGAAAGTCAACACGTGCTGATAATTTCAGAGCTTTTGTTTTATATTTTTTTCTGTGTTGGGCCAACTTAAACTCCATGTCTCATCTCTCATATGTGTCATGATGGTGGTCGTGTAAAACATTGCGAATAACACATCTGACTCTCTAAAATAACTGTGGACATGGGCTGGGCAAAGAAGATAGGGATAAAAGAGAATAGAAATGTGTAGGTAGGCTAGGCTGTAGGCACCTAGACCAATACTATACATATAGGCTCTTTCACATCAGTAAACTTATTTTGTATAATAATGTTACCGCTTTGGTGAATTTCCCTCGAGATTTTTTATTATGATTTTTAGCTTTGTATAAGCTTGAGTGTTTTTTTGGTTGTTTCGATTTGTTTTTTTAACTGAAAGGAATTCAAGTAAATCCGCGCGTTCAATACCATGACAATTAACATCTAAAAATTCAGATTTCTGAATTTTTCTGGCTTCTGATTGGGCAGCTGTTATAAAAATTAAGATGACTTTTAGAGTCATCTGACATCTGACCAATCTTGAAGCTTGAAAAATTTAGAAATCTGAATTTTCAGATGCAAATTGTCATGCATTGAAAAATAATTTGTTCTTACTTAAATAATTAAAATTGTGTGTGTTTTTGTTTAACCTGTGTTTTAAAATACTTATTTTATTGGTTGAACATTTAATTCAATTTCAATAAAAGTATTTGAAGAAGATTTGAAATATAAGGACCTGGATAATTGGTGACTATTCTTTACAACGCATTGACTTTCAATTTTCCTATAAGATTTCGTCTTATTGCCTGAACACAATAGTTTGCAGCAACTTGAACTGGAGCTGGAGCTAAATCTGTTTTTGCCTAGTGCAAATTTTTTCTGCCATTGTTTTTCTTCATACAATTTTAAACGTCAAAAGTGGTTTATGCGAAAATTTAAAAGTTGTTGAACTCATCCAGCTGGTTGCTTTTTTAACGAACTCTTTGAGCGAGCCCCAATCGAACTCTGATGAGCTAGCTAAGAAAGAAATGCAAGATATGATTTCGGAGCTCTTCGAGTCAAAAAACTAACATAGTTCTTTTTTTTTGACAGCTCACAATGCCCAGCTTGGGACTTGCGTATAATGACCGTACTATTGGATTTTTGTGTGTATTTGTATTCTGTACTTTGACAGCTGTTCCAGCTCCAGTGTCAGTTGCAGCAATCCAGCTCCGTCTCCACATTGTGTTCATGCTCTTATATATCTAAACAGATACCGTTATTGAATATTCAAAAAGTGGCAACCATTATAATTATAAATTTTGTCATATAAATCACACTATCGCAGTGCAAATGGGTAGATAAACACAAAACTTACCATCAGGCATAGAGAATAATGAACTCTATAAAAAATCTAAACAAAACGATTCTCGAAAAAGTCGGAGTATAAGTTCGTTTCACGAGTTATTTCCTGAGATGATATCGCGCCGAATCTATACTCTGTATTTTGTTTGATGTTTTTTTTTTTTTTTATCGTATGGATGGTTGTTGCTTTTGGTTTATAGCTTCTTGCTGCCGCACGTGTAAAATACTTAATTTAACTCATGTATATTTATGTAAATAGACATGTATATTGTGTATAGTGTAGTAGGTATGTAGCATTATCTGAGAAATGCAAGTAGAAAAAAAAAAAAACAGATACGAACGGACACGGACAGTCAAATGTGAATGAAAGCTTAACGACATTGATACACAGCCGAGCTAAACGTTGAAACTTGCAATGCCCTTTCGACAATGTTTCCATCGAAGTTGACGCATGTTTTGTGCTTTTATCGAAATGTTGCTAGAGTATAGCATCATCGTGTTTACAAAAACATTGTAATAATGTGCTATTTTCTTACACAATCGCAACGCTTTCTGATTTCTGAATGCTTTTTTTTTTTCTTTTTTTATATAGGCTAGGCTGTGCGCCGTGACCTACGAAATATTGTGTGCAGCGTGTATTTTTAGACGTAAATAATAGATTAGCTATATGATATTTTATCTTTTCAGAATTAAGTTAAACAAAAAAAACCATGCACGTGTAATATTTATGAACTTATAGGCTTGAAGTAGCAGAAATAGGTATGTACATACATATATACTACCTATCTCAAAAGATATAAATCCTTATATATAGATAGGTACCTTAGGTAGATATGATTTAATAAAATATCTTGGTAGATAAGTTATAAATAAAATTATATATATACCCACATAAATACCTAATTATGTTCTGACTTCTGAGATATAAAATTGCATTTCTTGAATAATCAAACAAAATACTTACATGAAATTATAAAATCTCAAAGGAAAAATAAAGTAGGTACCTTTAGATACAAAAAATAACTGAATTAGGAAATCAATAATTTACAACTGAAATTTAATCTTGGAGTGTCATCTAATGTCAAAATCAAAATAAGTAGCTTTGTTTTACATATATGAATAAAAAAAGATTACGCCAATAATTGTGAACTGATCCTGGAAACTAGGCATTTACATCACTTGTGAAATTTTATGCTTCATCTGAAAACCTTATGATAAAAGAATCTTCATATTTGTGTAGCTTTAATTTTGTGTTATAATTTCAGGCTTAAGGCTATTTTTAATCACACAAATTGAAGTTTAAACTGTCCAAAAAAAGCTGAAGCTATGTACACTCTGTACCAGTGGTGTGGCGTGAATAATTTGAAATGGTAAGCCGATGTAAAATGTAATTACCTGCAAACGTAAATGAGTTCTAAAACATATTAATACGTAGCCAAAATTAAATAATGCTTTGCAGATCAGCTTTCCAAGACAAACTTAGCCCGTCTTTTATAGGTACCAACATCAAATCATTATTTTTTAAATTTACAAGGATCTTAATAAAAAAACCGTTTCTGGCAAATGTAGGTAATATTAAAATTAATGCTTAATATGACAAAAAAATAAGGAGTTTTAATGTGTTACATAAATAACCAAATAAATCCACAAATAAATTAAAAAATTCACAAACATATTGTGTGTAAGAAATATTAATAAATACATTTTTACATTATGTATCTGAATTAAAATATAGAAAATATTGAACATTAAAAACAAACAACTGAATTTTCATTTTTCAAACGGTAGCAAATTTAATCAGCTCATTTAATTCCTACAGACTGATGTTGTTTAACAGCCCGAGCCTCTACTGTTGTTAAACAGCAGCGCAACTATAAGAGATACACACAGAATTCACCAAATAAGTCGAAGAAAAGCGTGTTATTTGCTTGCATAAGAAATGGGAACAGAGACGTTCAAACTCAGAAACTCATTAAAAAACTAAGAGAACTGACCTACTCAATTAATCCACCACAGTCCACAGCACAGCGCAGCGGTAGAAGATACTCACAAAAATCACGAAATAAGTCGGAAAAAAGCGTGTTATTCTTTTGCGTAAGAGAGCGTGTGTTAAACAGAATCGAGTCAAAATCAGAAAATCTTAAGGAAGAAAAGACAAAGGAAATAAATTTGTTCTATCATCTATCCAGCGACAGATTTTATAACCCGACATATTTCGGGTTGCTTTGCTTTGGCTTGGCTTTGGCTATGCACAGAGCACAGCCCAGCGGGAAAAATCAAAAAATTCATTGAGGAAAAACCTGCTTTTTCCTTGAGGAATGGGAGCTGCACCTGCTACTTTTCAGCCTATTCCTTTGATGAATTTAACATGGGCGTGTCATTGGCAGGAAGCACATGCCACTTTATCAATGAAAATTCCACACCTAAATCACTACTTCCTTGGAAGTGCTTATTCACCAGTTGACTTAAAAAAAAAAAAAAAATGTTAAAACACCGTGAGATTTGAACCGGCACCCACTGACAACCCAGCCAGGTACTCTTCCAACTTGCTATACTTAGTTATAAATTTAGTTGGTCGTTGGTGGATTAAAATTCATCACTTATTTCAATAACATTTTGTTAGGCGAAGTAAAAAAGAAAGAGCGTCGTGAGAGAATTATTTTTTTCCCTCTCTCTCATAATATACTTTCCAAAGCAGATACGTGGATTCAGACGATGAACTGATGAACTTGTACATTACTTTTCAGCAGTTTTTTCATCGCATAATTTTCCCTATTAAAATAGCAATTTGTAATTCACCAACAGAAAGTTTTTTTTCTAAACACAAAGCAGAAAGTTGGGTTAAACCTATGAACTGAGGAATCTTTGCATTACTCTTCACTTACTAAATCATTGCATATCTATTTTCCTATGATTTGGAAACTGAATGCATTGATGAATTCAGCTATAAAATTCATTGAGGACGATATTTCCCGCTGGGAGAGAGAGTGTGGATAGAATACCCATACTAATGAAAATAACGTGTGTGTGTTTTTTTTCGTGTGTGGCTTGAAAATAAAATTCAATTGAGTGGTGGAGTGTGCAGCTTGTGCAGGTTAATGAATAAATACACATTAAATTTATCCCGTGGGTTTTATGATGCTGATTATTAAGTAAACATTGTTGCATAGCAGAAAATGTTAAAGGTAACTCGACAGGAATCGAGTTATATGGTCGCCTCGCCACTGCTCTGTACATACATGGTGGCGTATAAGTAACGTTATGATTTATTTGATCAATAAAATTTTTCTTTCTGATTTTATTTAACATTGGCCGTTAAAATTAGAAAAACGCTATATTATCCGATTCTTGAAAAAGCTGAACATACTGAATGCGTACTTGTTTATCATTTACTTTCAACTCATGAACCAATTTAATATTATATGAATACTTCAGCACGGGGAAGATCACAAACAGTCCCTTGTTGCTGAGAACGCTGGACCAATCAGTAAACTGTTGGAGTATTGCGCGATTTTTTGAACAACTTTGGTTGTCTGTTCTGTGCGTCCGTATACCTTGGCTACAAATAGGTCGAATCAGTGTAGTCGAAATATAGCGATATATCTGACTTATGCAGAATTTGTCAGGATGAAGAGACGAAGAAGGGCTCTATCACTTTCTTTTTGAATGCATTATAGTCTAGCCTATAGCAAATACCAGAAAGGGACCACTTAGAAAATATTTTTTCTACGAACTGGGTAACCGTGGAATCTCGATTTTGCCACTAAAAATTTATTCATAATTCTGGATGTTTCGGATGGTTCAGAGAAACACCCCATATCTAAGCTTTTACTAATTCCTTCCATTATCCCTCCTTATACCAACATATGTGCACACAATGGATCCATTAAATTCCCATTGAGTATACATACATGCTACTTGCCTCATCACTTCACAACCCAACCTCACCTATACGTCCTAACCTTATCTAGCAATAAATATAATTTCAATGCAACACGACAATAAACTATGCGATTAAGGTAAAAATTAAATCATTTCGAAAGCTAGAAAAAAAGTAAAAAGACTTCTCTTGGATGAAGGATTTCAGTCCACTTCTGATATTTTATATTTTTAATCTTGAAAAACGATTGAATAAAAACAAAAAAAAAGTTTAACCTTTTTGTTTCCGCATTTACTTCTTTTATTGATTTATGGTTATACTTAAGTTCCGATATTCCCTTAAAAGTCACCCTCTGAACTCCATTCAACTATTGCAGGTCTTCGATCAAAGTCCATTTAAAATTCCAAAAAATGTGTTATGAAAGTTTTAAATTAATTTATCAAGTTGTAATTTTATCATTTCCTCATGGGAAGCAACAAACATACATTACATACAAACGAGCACAAGTTGCAAAATAATCCTTCTCCTTCTTTCCTTATCAAACCCTCGTTTTGTATAGTCACTTTAATCCAAATACAAAACCCAATGACCCACCCCAACATTCCATATATAAATAAAATCAATAATAATAATCATCCCCCCCGAAAATAAAATATGGGGTGGAATTTCTATTGTGGACGGACATAAGGAGTTGGCACTTAGTCCCTACTACAAAAAATTGCCCAAGTGCTTGGTTAAGCCAAAAGTAAATATCCATCTAAGGATCCAGAGGCGGAAAAAAAATCCACAACCATTGATTTTCTTTCGTTTTCCCATGGGGAGGCTATGAAAATCGTAAAGAAAAAAAAGCTTTAATTTTTGCGGCGCATTGGTGAACTTTGGGATCTTATACTCACATCGTCGTCGTCCTCGGTTTTCCCCCAAAGCTAAGGCCAGGTCGCGGCATGGTATAGAAGAACCAACAATTTTTTGTAAATAAATACGACACGTGTAGCTGTTATAATGCCAAGGGTTAGGGGTTTGCTCATATCAGATATTTCGGTGAAAAAGTCCGTTGTGATATTACTTTGCGGATTGCTATATGAGGGAAAAGATTAAACATAGTCTTTATTTTGTTTTGATAAAATCAGATAGTGATGGTTGAAAAATTCGATGAAAAACTAGTCCTTCACAAACAGGAATAGGTATACAACGTGCGGAAGACGAATAAATGATTCTTCTCCAAAAGAGCAGGTTTTGTAAAATAATCTGATCACCTGGCAATGACATAGTTATAGTATGTGTCCAGAAATCAAAATAATTATCTCTATCTTTCACAAGTAAAACTCGCCTATTTTATATTGTACCTTCGCCTTCGCCAACAGAACAGCTTTGCACACACATTGTGTTTATGCTTTCACTTTGAAAAGAGCACATGTGAGAAGCCATCGTTCCTTATTTCCTTTATAATGTGCTTGGAATGTGATATATTTCATAAGAAATAAGATGCACGAATTTGCTCCTGAGGTTCGAGACTATATAACGTGGCTAAGCATATAAGCATTGAAGATGTAGGATAGGTAATGAAATTGAAATTGAAAATATTGGGAATATAACTCAAAGGTACAAAAGAGAACCATGGGTACCCTGGTATTACCTTATAGATTTTAACCATTCCTGTGTGAGCGTGTTGTTACAGTTTTTAATTTAGGCATTTAAGGAACGTTAAATTTTCTGCCGAATCCAAACTATTAGAATTAGAGGCACTTTATCATGGCAATTTTGTCACTTCCTCCTAAGAGTTAGTGTCCCTAAAACAGAAGGTGGGAGGCTTTTTTTTTTGCTCTTCGAACAACTACAGACTTATTCGAAACGTTTGCCAAGAAGTTTAGTTTATCAACGAAATTTTTTGCTCTTACGTGCTCAGTTTTTCAGAGAGGGAAACACAATTTTTCACGGGAATGAATTTTAAAACTTTCGAACTTAAAAATCGGCTTAATTGAGCTTTTTTGAGATGTTACGTTTACGTTATTATATTATGGTAAATTATTACATTTTGACAAGCTGTAGAAAATTGTGTGTTCGCAAAAGTGGCGGTGGGATAAATAAGTTTTGAGAACCTGTGTACTAAATGAACCAAGCCAAAGAAAGACCGTGAGAAGCGGGTGATCTTGGAAATAGACTGATGTCAGAGCATGAAGTTTAACCAAAAAAGAAAAAAAAAACAAAAAACTCTCAAAAGTAACAGGGACCGAAATGAATCCCAAAAGAACGGTCAATATCATCGTAGGAATTGCAGTCAACGTTAAGAGGAAAATACATTTCGGGAAACTTTATAATGGCGATGAAGAATGGAATTGTATACCAAGACGATGCAACAATCCTGACTTCTATTAAATTAAGATATGCCTTCTGCCAAGCTGTTGAAAGCATTCCCGATGAATGGGACCTTGCCATTGTTTTCCCCATCCTTAAGAAAGAATAACCTCTGAACTGTACCAACTACAGAGTACAGAGGTATAGGTATCAGTCTCGCATATAAGATCTTCTCTGCTTGAAGCCGTAGATCCCATATCAGGATGGCCTTAGGCAGGGAAATCCACCATCGACCAAATATTAATATAACTGCAGATCTGGGAAAAGTCTAGGCAATTTAAATTACACATTGATTTCAATACCAAGTACCTACTTACATATATTGAAACATCTAAAGAGATATTATTTTAAACTCTAAGGAAGCTTGACTAGCTTAATGAGCCTAATAAAATATTTATTTACATATAACAGAAAATTTTCAAGCTGATAATTTTGTCAGATATATTACTGTCCGAAAATTGTCAGACAAGAGCTGACAATCAAATTGTCAGGCTTTGGGATGAAATCTATACCAACCGTGTGAACGGACAATTTTTCATTGTAAGAAATATATCAATTGTCACTTCAATGTCGCCTATTGACAGACCGTTGACAGTTCTGACTTCTGACAATATTGTAAGATCTGACGATCGTCTGTACTTAGCTTAAGGACTATATTTCACGATTTTGACGTTTAAAGTGTGCGAACTCTTTCAAAAGTATTCGGACTACTTTCTTACGATTAAAGGAAATAGCTATTTATAACTGAACAGATATTTTGACAGATGCTGCATTGTGCATATCATGTGTCAAATTTACTAAAGTCGAAGTTATACACTATTGAAAGATTAACATCTATCATGGTGTCTTCCACAGAACTATCTTATTTAAAAAAAAAAATAAAAAAAAAAAACATTCCACAAATCATAATCATAATCGTGAAAATATAAGAAAATTAATTACATTAAATAGTCTTATTGCACCATACTGTGCAACATTTATTTGTTTTCTAAAAAGCATGCAAATGCTACATTCCCTCCAGAATTTTCTTAAAGGGCTGATTAAAAAAAAAATCGTGTGCACGTTATTGACTGAATTACCTTGTGTTTGTATCCATGTTAAATGTTTATCTGAAAAGTAAACATGCCTTAGAAATAAAAGCACATGGAACAGCAACCTTTGATATAAAATATTTTAATTGTGGTTGGCAGATCTATACAAAAAATTGATTGATTGTTTACATTTTTTGGGGGGAGGCATCATTACTTGGTGGAGGTTCTGCAGCATTCCCATCGCTAATAAAGAATCATTTTCTTCTCTGGTTTTCATAATCGGGTTCTTTAAGAATTGGTGAATTTCCGTTTTCCATGGTAACATTTTCGACCATTGATGCCTCCATTGTTAGATTTTTTTTTATCTATTTTTAGTCAGAAATGCGACAAAAAATCAACAACATGCTAAAAAGAATTAATAAAAGACAAATGGCGGCTGAGCATAAGCACTTAACTTATTTTGAATAAAACTGCACAACACAAGAAATATGATATAAAATATAATTGAATTATAATTGAATTGAATTGAATTGAATTGAATTGAATTGAGTTGCCTTATAGATAAGTTTTTGAGTTTATTTATTCAGTTGTGCAAGAACTACAAATGTTTTCCAACACAAATGTTTTTTTTTTATCTCTCTTTAACCAACTCGACTCCAACCGATGGGTTTCATTGACATTTCGAACAATAAAGAAATTATCAGCAATTGTAAGAGGTTTCCAATGAAAACATCTGACGATGACCAATGAGTCTGACAATGTCCTAATCGTCTGACAATGATAAAAATTGTGTGTTCGGATGATTGTAAGATACCTGACAATTTTTTTGTCAGATTGTTGTCTGACAATTACCTGATAATGACGTTTCTGACAATATTGTCAGACAAAATTGTGTGTTCAGACGATTGTAAGACATTTGGGACAGTTTTTTCACTGACAGATCTGACAATATTGTAAGATCTGACAATCGTCTGTACTTAGCTTTAGTTGTTTAGTAACGTTTTCACTTCTTCTTCTTTAAATAAAGATATTGTCTGATACGAAATTTGTGACAGCCATGGTGTCATCTCAGCAATGAGATTGGCAAAGGGGAGGGTTATTAAGGTTGATCAGTCCAAAATTCTTTGTTTGCTTCCAAGCATATTTTAATTAATTTTCAATTAATGTAGCTTAATTTTAACTTGTCAGTTTGTAAATTTTTTTTTTTTAAAGTATCCTCGTAAGTATGTTTCATTTTGCATTTTATTTTCTTATTTTTTTTGTTTTAAATATAATTTTTGAATTAGGCATGATTAAAAGTACGGCAGTCTAGATAGACAGGCCAAAGAATCACCCCACATCCGACGAGCTAAGCGATAAATGCAAACATGCCTGACCTGGTTCACGTTTTCTAGACCACCCTTTCATCCTTTAGTTTTTACAGAACCTGGTATCTGTAGGGTGGAAGGGCTGACAACACTGTTTGTTGTCTATACCATTTCAAATTTTACATTCGTTGTGCGATTAAAAAAAGTTTTACATCCAAAATTACACGAAAAATATTTTTCCCACTGACAACGTAACAAAGAAGTATGACTTCTTACACATGAGATTGGCACATGAGTAGGCAAATAAATTATTTCATTTTAAACAGTTTTGGCATTTGGCATTTGGCATTTTTGGAATTCCCTTTTTTATGGTTAAGCTCATTGTGTCACATGCGGCCGATTAAATCAATGAAAAGATGTTGATTTGAAGTTTCTGTTTTTTTTTTTCAAGATTTGCGGTATTGCGAATATTAATTCGGTAATAGACTTTTCTGAACTAAAACCGCACTGATATGAATCCATCAGTTATTAGGTTATTACCCAGGGCAATTTTAATATCAAACCTATGGTATTGCTTATTATGTTTTTCCAGAAACTCATAGAACATCTTTGGTGTTATCAGCCTTCTCCTCTGTGGGTTTTTTTTTATAAAGGGTGTGTTTTTTAGAGGTATATAACTTTGAAATGGAATAAAACAAAAATGATTATTTTAAATTAATGAATACTTTACTTTATTCGAAAGATAATCATCTGGGATTATAATTAAAATATGATTTTTGGTATATGTCCGCCACTGCTCGCTCGGACGTAGTATAATCTTGAAAAGTGATGACTTTTTCCAACATTTGTGGCCGAATATCGGCAATAACGCGGCGAATGTTGTCCTCCAAGTGGTCAATCGTTTCGGGCTTATCGGCGTAGGACTAGCGACTTCACATATCCCCACAGAAAATAGTCAAGCGCCGTTAAATCGTGCGATCTTGGAGGCCAATTCACGGGTCCGTAACGTGAAACTATGCGGTTACCAAACGTTTCCTTCAATAAATCAATTGTGGCACGAGCTGTGTGACATGTTGCGCCGTCCTGTTGAAACCACAGCTCCTGCACATCATGGTTGTTCAATTGATGAACGAAAAAGTCAGTAATCATGGCTCTATAGCGGTCACCATTGACTGTAACGTTCTGGCCAGCATCGTTTTTAAAGAAGTACGGACCAATTATTCCACCAACCCATAAAGAAAGCTGAAAATTGAGCTCTCTGAGTATATCTCTGCGTTTATCTAAGTACCTATGTATGCAGTTCAAATCTCAAAATAACTTTTACTTCCATCAAACAAAAAACTGTTTCTTTTCTTCGCCACACTGCTTCACTTTGATATCAAAAGTCTGGGCAAAGACTCCAATATTATTTTCATGCAATCCAATATAATTTTCGCTTTTTTATATCCCTTGAATTTACCATTCACACCACTTATCAATCTCACATAGCCTCTATGTATGTATGTATGTATGTATACATAACATATACATTACACCCAGCGGCTGAAGCAAGAAAAGAAGGAGCCTAACATCAATATACATAGATTGTATCATATACATATAGAATATGCACAGGGTCATGGATAAAATGGTGTACACGTGCGGCAAACGGCCATTAAACTTTGTGATGTGACGACTTAAACTTGCAGCATGTTGTATACATTGGTGGATGATGATAGATTGGCTTTTCTCACGTACTCTTGGATTGTGTTTTTTGTTTTCGTACTGTAAATTAATGTGAATATGAATGTTTATTCAACATTTTTTGTTTGTTGCCAAGAAAATGTTGCCGACAAATAGAAAGTATCTAAGCAATATTTTAAAGCTTTATTGACAAAGTTTTTGTTTTTCTTTTATTTTGAATCGAATAACAACGCAAAGTAGATTTTTGTTTGTATCTCAAAATACTCACATAAAGCGTTTGAACGTTGAAGCAGTTAGTTGTGTCTAATCAAATATAAGTATGTCAAGATTTATATGACAAAAAAAAAAAAAAAAAACAAATAAAAAACGCGCCTAAAACGAAAACAAAGCTATTTTTGCAATATTTACGTTCGTGCGAATAATAAATTTCAAATAATTAATTTATATCAGTGCCCTTTAATTATCATCGCAACTCTTCAATAAGTGATAAATTGATTTATATAATTTACATATTAAATTGATGTGTTTGTTGTTTGTTGTCCTTTGCTGTCTTCGGTATTGCATTTTGTGATCTCTTAAGTGGTAAATTTATTTTATTGAAGTTGATTAAACAAAAATAAAACAAAAAATTGAGTGAAAGTAGTTTGTTTTCTATAAAAGTGAATTAAGAAAATATACATAGATACTAACCTATGCATATCACCACTTACATAATATATCCGTTTGCATGTTTGGATTATTACATGAAATAATTTATAAAACAGTGAAGATATAGGTAAGTAATTTTTAAGTATTAAAATTATTGAAATGCCTTTGACTCTGTTCTGTTTTCTTTTTCTGTTCTGGTTTTTTTACTCACCGATTAACTTAAGAAAATGAAATTGTATCTGTTCTGTATCAGTAGCAGCCAGCACCGGTGGCGGCGCGGCGGCGGCCAAAATTCCAGGTAGTGACCAACGAACCGAAATTTGTCCCTCAAGTATTATGTACATTCGCATACCAAATTGAAATCGAGATTTTGACTAAACCTGATCATAGAGAAAAGAAGAACAAATAAAGGATCCCATAAATTTGTTTGTCTTTTAGGCTTCATCCTTCTCTGTCGTCGTCTCAAGGTTATTTAGGTTTCTAGATAATTTAAACCACACCTAAAAAACATTTTTGTTCGGGTTCTTTCAAAATTCTTTTTTTTTTTTAAATTTTATTGCTGATTAAAAAAAGGTTGGAATGTTCAACAAAGAATTTTTTAAAAATTGAACTTTTAAGTGTGACATTTTTGTAAGTATGTATGTGCATATGTATACATACATATGAATATGTACCTACCTACATAAAATTGGTCAGAATCCTTTTGGTAAGTCGTATTTAATTTGGTAAACAAAGGCTTTTCGATATCGTTACAGAACATTAGGTATAGGAAGCATAAATCCGAGTTTTTGACCATAATCCTTTTGCAGGGTTCCCGCCATCTTAATTTAAAGTGTGAATTATTTTTTTTTCATCATTTTTTATGCTTAAAAATTGTATTTTATTTTTTGTCATAGGTAACTAAATAATAGATTTTATAAATAAAAGAAAGTCGCAAATGAATCGCAAACTTCAAAAAAATATCTATAAATCCAAATATGAAGGTTAAGAGACTGAAACGAAAAAAAGACGATTAGAAATAATTTGCAAAAAACTCAGGTTAGTGTTCCCTATTCCATTTTTTTTATTATGTTAAAAAAAAAGTTATGTGTAGGTTAATATAAAACTTAATTTTTAATAAAGTATGTACCTATTTTATAAATTTAAAAATAAGTTCAATGCTTTATGAATATAATCGTCTTGTTATATAAATTGCATAGATGGTTTTATGTATTTAATTTCGACTTGAATTTTGTATTCCCCGCCAATATTTTCGTCGAAAATTAGCTAGATGTGGTGTAAGTCAGTGCTCTGCTCGTGTGTGTGCAGAAAATTAATTTTATTTAATTTGTTAATGTGAAGTAACGACGAAATTCGACGGGAAAGGAATTTTTATTTAAGAATACAATAATTTGTGACATTTTTGAATTTTTTTTATAAACTTCATTCGAAAATCCATCGGAATCGGATAGCATGCGTTGAATGTGACACAAATTTATTGCTTTTACACAAAATATTTGCGCCGAAAATGGCGCACAACACAGCTTTAGAAACACTAGTTACCTAAGGACATGGAACAATTTTTGTTTGGTAGGTTAGGTACCTAGATACATTTGTTTGGCAATTTTTTTTTTAAATAATAGAAACCCTAGTATAAATTTAATTTAAAACAGTGACAACTTTTTTTTTTGTAAATCAATTTTTGATACATTTTCTTCTGACTTAACTTCTTATTTTCGATATGGGTGTAGCAAAAGTCTCTTTCCTTTGTAACTTTAATCTGTAATAATGCCAAAATTTAATCTCCCAAGCCTTATGTCTGCAAAACATTTATTTTGTTTTTAAATAAATAAAAAAGTGTATTATTTTTTACATGGAAAGTGACTTTGGGCCCAAACTGTAACTACATAATTAATATTTAAATTTGATTTAAATATTTTTTATACCTATTAATAATTTATAATTTATAATATTTTTTTCTAAAAATCTGCCAAGCTTATAAATCATAATTTTTACAAAACTAAAAACTTAATAATGTATTTTTGAAGTGAATTAGTTCGTAATTTAAAAATAAGTTTGACATTATAATATACGATTGACAATTTGCATTAATTTTGTTGAAACAATGATAAAAATAAATTCGTTCATTCGACACTTCGATGCTTTGTCAGTGTATTGGCAGTTTCCCAGCAAATTCAGTATTTCTTGTGATGTCAGTATAATTGATAATTTAAACGTTAGTTGATAAATTTCATCATTTTGTTTAATGTTAAAATTACTGATAGATTTTTCAACATTTATACGTTTAAGTTTAGGTTTTTTAGACAAAAATTTAAGCTTTCTAGAGTAGAAAAATAAGTAAAAACTCAAATTTAAGGGAATTGTAGGCGTGGGAAAAGATTAATATTTTATTCAAATTCCTAGAATCATGCGTCAACTTAAATAAAAGAAGAACATGGGTGGCATTAAGCGGATGCTTCTGAATTATGTTTGCTTAGGGCCTTTAAATTAAAAATTAATTGTATTTCTTACAATTCATTTTTATTTTAAAATTGCAGACGCCTTAAACTGCATTTCAAATAATGTAGGTACATGAGTTTTCGATTTTCGTGAATATTTTTCTCAATACATCAGCATCTTTGTCCACCGCCATTAGGTATATTGTTACGCAAAAACAAATGAAGCCCAATTTAGAGAAATTTTTAGACGATTTAGTACAATTTTAAAGTATTTTGATGCTAGGTTAAAAACAGTATTTTCCAAATTTTAAAGAGCTTGAACGTCGTACTATTTTTTTTAACGTTTTAAATCACGAAATAACTATTTTATCTTTTTACTTTCATGATTAATTTAAAATGTAAATTTGACGTAAAAATGATATTTTTGCTTACTTTTTTGGGTAAACTGTCATTTTTTGGGTGTGTTCAGGTGGAGTTTACTTAAAAAAAATTCTTTTAGTATGGTGCTAGTTAAAAAATATTTTAAACTAACAACATAAATCTATTTTCTTAAGAAAGATGACAGTTGATGCAAACATATGTACCTACACCATTTTCACATATTTGTAATTGTCAAAGTGACATTTGGAGTTAGTATGGTTCTTAAAAGATAAAATAGGCATTTGATGATTAGAACTTTTATAAAATGTTAAAAAGATATAATGACGCTTATTCGTTTAAAATTAGGAAGATCCTGTTTTATTTAATCATCGTACTAAAAAAACACATCGTTTTAAATCTTCTAACACACATTATATATGTACATCAAAGCATTTTTATTGTACTAGGATATTTCTATTACATTTTTCAAAAACGCCATTTCATCACCTGTCATTTGCTTGTGTGCCAAAGGTGTTGCTTACATTTTTTTTTTGAAGTTTAAAGAATGAATGAATTTTCCAGCCATTCAACTGCCAAAATTCAAAATCGATATCCAATAACATGTTCGATTTCTTGGGCTGTGATGCAAAATTCAGTTGAAAGTGATACCAAATCACATTAAGTCAAAGAATATTTTGGAAATATTTAAGTCATCGTTTGATTACGCGCTCAATTAATCAGTGTTTGCCATTTCTATTGTAATTTCGTTAAATTTTGGTCAAATTCGATTATAACTAATTTATGGACTTTGATATTTCCAAAAGTAGTACTACTACTAAGTTTCTACGAGTAGTTTTAGTGAAAAAATCAATCTATTATCGAAACAAAATCTGATAAAATCACGCAAGAGAATCAATTTCTCGCAGTTTTCTAAATTGCAACAAAGCAACTATAAAACTTGTATATTATTATATCGAAGCAATTACTTCAGAAATTAATTAACTGTTAAATAATTAAATTGTCGTTCAATAAAATGTATTTAAAAAAAATTCGATCAAATATAATATACATGAATATAGTATCTTTTCACATGTGCCGCTCATTAAATTATTTGAGTTTAATCAATCACTAAATAAATTGGCAAATTTCACTGGCACGTGTTATTATATCGTGAATATATTGTATTTAATTTCTTATCTTATACATCGCGGTCTGGGGCATTAGCAGTAGGTTATAGGTACCTACCTACCTATAGTGTTTGTTTGATATCGTCATTTACAGATAAAATTTAAATTGTTTACAATCATTTGCATTTCAATATGGTAATTTTTGTTTGTCTTTGTTTTGTCAAAATGCAAACAAAAACAATTTAAAATAGGAACAAGGCAAAGGTGAGAAACACACAATTTTTGTTTTGTCTCACATTCTTGATGGGGCCATCGGTAATAGATTATTGAGAATATATACGCACACGTGTTGGGTATATTATAGGTATCATCACGCGGATATGACTAAGGTTATTTTATGTTTACACTATAGGTGGAAAAACCTGATGCAAATTTGTGTAACATAAAATATTATGAACATAATAGAGACAGATATGTATATAGTTTTGGGAACTTATTGAGTTTAGTTTGATTTTCTTTAGAACGGTTCATTAACGTATTATCTTTCCGCATACGGCTATTTAAAAAAAAATAAACAGGAGGCGACAACGATATAAGAATTGTTAAATGTTTTACTTGCAGTTAGTTAAGTCAGTAGCGGATTAAGTCAACACATGGCCTGTAATAAATTCGAACAAGTACCTATTAAAGTTTACCATATAAAATTAAACATTATATTTAGAAAAACAACTAAGGTATGTACATTTTTCCGGTCCGGTTTTTTAGTGCTGGGTTAATTTATATTTAGTCACAGCCAATTGTACAAAAAAATGATTCATCCTAGACTGTTTTAATCCACCGACTCAGGGGGATTAACTGATATTCGACCAGGGTTCAATTATATGTGATTGGCTGTTAATAAATGTTTTAATAAATCCTTTGCAGAATAGTCCTTATTCTTGCAAATAAATTAAACTCGATTTAACTAATGATGTTGGAAGAATAAATTTAACTTGAGTTGTCAGCAATATGAAAATAACTTTCAGAAATATTTGTTAATTTAATTCCAGAGTTAATTCGTCAAATTTCGTGATCTAAATTGAATGAAAAAACATATTTCAGGAGTTAATTTAGGTTTAAACATTTAAACAAATTATTTTCTATATTTATTAAATGTTATTTTGAGACAGTTATACAAATTTCTTTCAGCTTGTATGGTTCAAGATTTTAACTTACCGATTTCGGTGGATTAACTGGGGTTTAATGTTAGTTCAAGCATTTTAATGCCTATTATCAAATGATTCTTGGAAACAATGTATTCATGGAAGCATTCTCTACGTCTTTATATTGTATCGTACTTTATCGACTTTTATGTGCACCATGCATGAGGCCCCATGGTGCGGTGGCTGGCGCACTAGGCCCGTATCAATTACTTACGTGGCTAATCCTTGACGTTTTAAAATAAAATTAAAAGAATTTCGCGTTTTGATGTGTAAACATCTATGCCGGCGGTAGAGTTAACTAAAAAAGTGGAAATTTCTGTGACACTTACGTTGTGATCTTACACGTTACGATACGTTGATGTAAATTAAATACGTTCAATATTGGGTACGTTCGTTCGTAATTCGAACTAAATCGAAAGATCGATTTGAGTTTGGGTTGAAATTTGGTTGTCAGTTCGAACTCGTCGCGTTCTGTGGTGCAAAACCAACACTTAAATATTTAATTTGATGTTTACACATCTTAACCGTGAGTCCCGGCACTCACACTTTTTTTCATTTTGGCATTATGCATTTACAATATTTGGTAATTGAGTTTCTCGTAGGTATACTGTATTTACTATTTTTTTAGTTATTTTTGGGAAACTTATTAAAAACAAATTTTAATATTAAACCTGCCTTTTTTGTAAGTTTAAAAATTTTGTTTATTTTTTATGGCAAAAATAAAAAAATAATAATCTTTGATAAAATTATTATAGTATTAAAACAAAACCAGAGGAAAGCTAATTAATAACAGTTATAACAGTTTTCCAGCATTAAAAGTGAGTTTGCTATACTCTGGCTGTCCGCATTATTCCAAATGGTGGTTCTGTGGGGCCATTAAGTATATACATATGTATATATATATCTTTATTTTATAGATTGCAAAAATCCTTTCGCTGTAGCCAACAATAAATTTAGCATTTAAATTCTAAATTCATAAGTTGTAACATCGATGTATTCTCCTTATTTCAATAGGTACATTATTATATACATTATTATATATTATATATTCACTAACCAATCGGCAGACGGCAATGCCATGCTATTTTAAGATTTTGTTTATTATTATTTATTTAATTTATTATAATTATTGTTAATTTTTGTACAAATAAAGTCTTTTCTAATCTAAATCTAAAAAAAAAAAAAAAAATCACTAACCAATTATCCAAGAATTATCAAATAATGCTGTCTTGTTAGATCATGCCCACACAAACATTATAACTTCACTATGTACCTATACACTCTTAGGCGTTAGAATTTTATAATATTTTAAACGTGGCCACGTGCCAGCAAGAAATAATTTTATAATTTTTTTTGGAAGCCATTTCAAATGATAATATGTATTCGCTGGCGGTGTTGAAACATGCGAATCCAATCAAGAGATATTCACACCAAATAGACTTTGTTCATAATATTATTGTGGGTCACACGCAGCGTTGTTCTACAAAGAAGAAGGAGCTATCGGAAAAAAATGATAATAAAAACAATTAGCTCTCTGTTTAGGTATTTGTTTGAGAAAAAATTAAAAAAAGAATATGAAGTATTTTTATAATTATTATTATTATTTTTGACTAGCTGGCCTGTCAAACTTTGCACTGGTAAACAAATTTTGTATTTCTTAAGAAATTAATAAAAGGAAAAATAAATAATTTTAACAGTATTCGTAATAGAGTTAGACAGGTAATTTCAATAGTTTAAAGTGAAATTTTGTTTTTTTTTTTATAGTTGCTACTCACAACCCCCATGTGTTGAAAAACTATGGTTTAATTGAACTGACAGACTCACATTAAAAAAACATACTTTCACAATAAAATTAAGTTAGGACACGTGAGATAATAATTAATTTGCAAAACAATTTTAAGTTTTAAGTAAAGTTTAAAGTTTAAAGAAACTGACAGCTTGGTGTTTTGACAGTTCTAACACTTTCTTGCCGCAGAAATAGCTGCATTTTAAGCTTTTCAATATAGAAGGGACAATTTTTTTCTCATTTTTTTTTAATTTACCTAATATTTATTCTTTCGGTAAGCATCAATAATGCTCTGCTTCATTAAATTTACGGATTCAAATATTTTGAATCAACACTTTTGGTAAAACTTAAAAATCACAAACATTATTTGCTATTAAAAACAAAAGGAATCAAATATTTTTATTTCAATTTTACTACAAACGTACCCCTAACCATTTTATATCAATTACATAATATGGCATATATGTTACTTCTTATAAATTAATGGTGATTATGAAAGGTAATCTAACTTTCGAGAAATAGTTAAAGCCTAAAGCCTTTTTCTCAGTTTAAACTTAAAAAAAAAAAAACTTTTGTTTATGCCTCAATTTACCTTATTAATTAATGACTGACTTTGATGTACCATTTTTTGAGTTCACCTTAATTCACCCTTTACCTATGTATAGTATATGTTTAGTATAATTTTTAAAATTATCTAGCGTTTAATTAATCCCCGAAGTTCATGGTCAGAGTTACCTTTTAAATACAAAGAAGTTTTTCACGGTCTAATATTTTCAGATTTTTTTGTTTTTACCCCATTCTACCCTATAAATAGCAATATTTTAAATTCTTCTCTTCAATGTTTTGATAACAAAACTAAAACATTTTGCAGAGATTGCTGTGAAAGAAAATTTAAAATCGGATTCTTTTCTTTTGTTTTTTCCATATTTCACCCTACAAATAGCTTTATTTTTACAATATCCTCGATGGCTTTCTACAAATAAAATAATATTTAAAATTTGACGGTATTTGTTAAGGGATATAATAATTATGAAAATTTAGGGTGAAATGGGGTAATTTCACCCTAAATTTTCATAATTATTATATCCCTTAAGTTAAACCTTTCAAACATAAAAATGTGTAATTTTATGTTTTTTTCCCCCTTTTAGCCTACAAAGCAAAGTGTTCGAGTCTCGCCTAGTTCACTGTAATAAAATTTACAACCAGAATTGAGTACCAAAATCTAAAAGTGAAAAATGAACTGGTTCTTCAATCCATTTCATGCAATAATTTGCATTTCCCACCACTACGAGCACTAGGAAAATATTTAAATTGTCGTTGTATTAACCGAAGTTCAACACTAACCAAAAAGGTGGAAAACCGAATCTTTATATTTTAAATAAAACACGATAAATTTTGATTGGGAAAAAACATTTGAAAAAACCCAATATTTATTTATATTATTATAACTCGCTGATCTTGCCGCTCGCAGAGCCAAAAAAGACTGAAGATGAAGAATTGAAGATATTTCTTCATAAAATAAAGGACACATTTTCTTTTGTATGCGCTTTCATATACATACATATAAAAATAATAAGACTTTATATTATGTTGATGTATGTTTGGGGTGTTGTAGTGGTGTTAGGTTGAACTCGTACGCTTGCGTCCAAAACAGTCGTGGAAAAGTGTGACATTTGTCAATCATTTTCTTTTCGGAATAAAAGAATCTCTTTTCTAGCGTTTTTATTCTTACCAAGAAGGAAAACACAACAAAACAAGTAATCTAAACTATTTTTTTTAATGATTTTTCAAGATTCTGATGACAGTCATTCCTATTAATTTTTTTTTTTTTTTTTGATTTAAAGTGAGTATTAGAATTTACAAAACTAACTGCCATATTATTCACTCGATACATCCACATTAAAACTTAAATCCGCATGTATTTACATTAAATTTTTATAATTTATATCTGGATTTAAGTTTAATACTGGATGAATCGAGTGACTGATATGGCCGAAAGTATTAAAACTTCATGTGAGGAATTAATAATAATGTTTTCATAATGATTTTTCAAGCGTATTTTTAAACTTGTTAAATTTTCATTTCGCGAGAGGTGAGTAGTAGGCTTAAATAATTAATTTTAAGCGAAAACTTAGTAATCCTGTTTTGAGATGAGATTGTTAAGATCTTAGTATGGCGTGTGAAACTTTCGAAGATTCAAGATTTTGAAATAAACGAACATTTTCGAAAAAAATATTTAACATAGATCCAAAAGGTGGGGGAATTATTTGAATCGACATGCTTTTAGGTTGAAGGCTATTACAAAATGTTTGTTTTGTTAGAAATTTGAATACGCAGAAGGACGGGTTTTACCAAAATGCACTTCCAGCGCACCGTTTATAACAACAACCTCAGAAACTTTTAAATCAACGAACCAACAAATTAAGGGTGTTTTTTTTAGAGGTAGGTATAGAACATTAAGTTGGCAACACTATTTTAACTGGCAGCCATTTTGTCAGCTGTCAAGTGATTTGTTTTTAGTTTGGTTTGGCATTTCAACATGAATAGACTGACGCCTGAACAACGCTTCCAAATTGTGCAAATATGGGCCCAAAACAAGATTGCCGTTGATCCCAATTTTCATAAGCGAATTTTGTTTATCGATGAAGCTCACTTTTGGTTACGTCAATAAACAAAACTGCCGTATTTGGAGTGATGATAATCCTCAAGTGTATGCTGAGACACCGTTACATCCACAAAAACTGACTGTTTGGTGTGCTTTATGCGTTGGTGGAATAATTGGTCCGTACTTCTTTAAAAACGATGCTGGCCAGAACGTTACAGTCAATGGTGACCGCTATAGAGCCATGATTGTTGAGTTTTTCGTTCATCAATTGAACAACCATGAGGTGCAGGAGCTGTGGTTTCAACAAGACGGCGCAACATGTCACACAGCTCGTGCCACAATTGATTTATTGAAGAAAACGTTTGGTAATCGCATAGTGTCCAAGATCGTGCGATTTAACGTCGCTTGACTATTTTCTGTGGGGATATGTGAAGTCGCTAGTCTACGCCGATAAGCAAGAAACAATTGACCACTTGGAGGACAACATTCGCCGCGTAATTGCCGATATACGGCCACAAATGTTGGAAAAAGTCATCGAAAATTGGACCTCCAGATTAGAATACGTCCGAGCCAGCCGTGGCGGTCATATGCCAGAAATTATATTTAAATTATCATGCCAGAAGATTATCTTCTGAATAAATTAAATTTCATGTCAATTTAAAAAAATCATTTTTGTTTTATTCCATTTCAAAGTTATATACCTCTAAAAAAAACACCCTTTATTTATTTATATACAATACACACATAGTTTTTGGTTTATTAATTTCAAAAGATCTTAAAATGGATAGCTTTTATAATTAAACAACAATCTACAGTTAAATACTTACCTTAAAAGTTCAAAATCATTTTAACTTTCCCAGTATCAAATTCAAATGGTTCATTGAATTATTTTAATTTTATCACTTACCCGCACGTTTAACCAACTCGAATATATTATTGACCCATTAAATTGATGACTCATTACCTTGAAATATAATTTCAAAAAAATAAATAAAAACCAATGACACACATATTCCTTCCCATGAGAGTCCCTTAAACGAATACCTACCTAAGTGTATACATACATAAGTACAAAAACACAGTACGTAACACCGACATTATGTATACAAATTGCAATATTTATCTGTAGGTACTGTTTTGTTGTCGCTCTAAATACGTAAAACACACAAGATTAAATGGCACGTTTTTTTTTTTTGTTTGTTTAAGTTTTTTTTTGTTCTCATGCAAACATCTGTTGGTGCAAACAAAAACAAAAAAAAAATAAATATAAATATTAAAAAAAATTCTTTTTTTTTTGTTTGCACCTACCTACCTACATACATACCTTAGCTACTACCTATAGTTACCCGACAAGTGTCTCGGTTTTGGTTTTGATTTGGAAAGTCAATCTATGCTTGCTTTATAGCAATAAAAATCTAAAGGGTGGTTAAATTTTAAGGGCCGATGTTGATTTTGAATAAAACACAAATTATTTAAGAAATTATTGTCATTTCTTTTTATTATGATAATATTGATATGGTTCAGTTATGTATGGAACAAAATATCGGCCAAATGGCCGCCGCGACCTCTTCGGCACACCTCCATCCGATGGTCCAAATTTTCGATGACGCTGAGGCATAATTGAGGTTCTATGCCGTTAATGTGCCGAATTATCTCATCCTTTAGTTCTTGAATTGTTGCTGGCTTATCGACGTACATCTTCTCTTTCAAATATCCCAAAAGAAAGAAGTCCAAAGGTGTCAAATCACATGATCTTGGCGGCCAATTCACATCGCCACCACTTGAGATAACACGGCCATTAAATTTGTCGCGCAAAAGAGCCATTGTTTCGTTAGCTGTGTGGCAAGTGGCACCGTCCTCTTGAAACCACATATCGTCCACATCCATATCTTCCAATTCGGGCCATAAAAAGTTCGTTGTCATCTCACGATAGCGAACACCATTCACAGTAACTGCCTGACCGGCCTCATTTTGGAAAAAATACGGCCCGATGATGCCGACAGCCCATAAACCGCACCAAACAGTCACTCTTCGTGGGTGCATTGGTTTTTCGACAATCACTCTTGGATTATCATTCGCCCAAAAGCAGCAATTCTGCTTATTGACGAATCCACTGAGTTGAAAATGTGCCTCATCACTGAAGATGATTTTTTTCGAAAATTGATCATCCAATGTTGCCATTTCTTGCCACCATTCTGACCATTGACGACCGACGCTTGAAATGGTTAAGAGGCTATTGAGTTAGTCTGAAATTAAGAAATGTCAAATGAAATTCATAAAAAAAATTGACGTTTAGGTGTGGTTCACATTCAACATCGGCCCTTAAAATTTAACCACCCGTTAGAATAATATTATTTCTACTTTAATTTGCTCGATCATTTCCGTGTCTATATCCAAAACCACTTAATTGTGTCGGTTTCAAGAAACTCGATTTGAAGAATAAACAGAAAAAAAGAATGTCTTTGATAAATTCAATTTTTTTTTATTTCTTAATTATTGAAAGGGCAGGTGTTGGTTCAGGGTGAAGAAATCGAGATTTTAATAAAAGATGTGTTTTTTATTATAAAATTTTATTTTTTTTCTCAATTTTTATTTTCAAAAACGGCTAAAACGATTTTGATTAATTTCGTACCTGTAATATTTAAAGTGATTGTAACAAAACAGCATTTTAAATTTTTGAGAAATAATTCACATACCAACTTATGGTTTAGAGGATTTTTTGAAAATTATTTAATTTTGGGTTTTCACGTATCCATGTTTGTTAACGACTTAATCAATTTCACACACATGAGTACAAAAACACACTAATTAAAAAAAAAAAAAACAATTTTTTTTGTAGTTGTGATATTGTACATTATAAGAACGTACCTACATTGTTTCGTTCACAATGTGCCAATGGGCAAAGTAAAGTAATACTTATTCACTTTAGTTCAAAGTTCATGTAATTCCGAAGTGCGTTTAATTTTTCAAAAAAGGACAAGACAGAAAAATGTAGGTACAACTAAATTTTTTAATTTTCAGGCAAAGGCAAGGATCCGTTTAGTTAGGATCTGAACAGTTTCTTTATATTTTTATTTCTTTAACTGCTTATTAAAGGTTCAGTTATTTTTATATTTTTTTCCTAACAGAATGAAAAAAAGTGTGGGGATAATGTTCGAAAAAACTTAAGCCAAACAGACATACCAGACAAAATTCAGAATCCTTCTTATCATCGTAATACTAAGTTTTAAAAAAACATATATATAATAACTTTGCAGTTTGAATTTGATTTAAAAACAAACAAATCCCTCTCTGCCCATTCTCACGAGCTAGAGAAGGCTTTTCTATTTAAAAACTATGTCTGTTTGCAATCGATTTTAAACTTCCTTCCCGATGAGAATTGAAATCTATATAAATACATATGAATTGGTTTTTTATTTGTACGCACACAACTCGGTTGAACACCATCCGATTTGCATTGGGTTTTTTTTTGTTGGATTGGGATTGAACAAGGTAAACACACTTAGGAGTTAAAAATTGAAAATTTCTACCGGAAAATTGTGATAAACCGAAATTGCATATATGTACTTTCAGGGATGGATGGTGGTGATATGTGAAAACTACATTTTTTATGGGAAGGAGAAAATATTGATTGACGCACGAAAGTACGATCTGACGCACGCACGACCGACCTAAAGCAAGCGCACACCCACTTGACGCCCCAATACTTTTAAAATGAAAAACATGGGGCTTTGCAATAGATAGAATCAAGGAGCACAGTCAATATTGATTAGCATGCATGCGCCCCACATTTTTCATTTTGAATGTAGGGTTTTTCATTAAGGGCGGGTCGTTTTAAAAATTGAATAAAACAAGTTCTATATGAGATATTAATAAGGTTTTATCTTTATTTGAGAGCCCTATCAATGTGTGAAATATAACATTGTTCAAATGGCCGCCGCGGCTTCGCTGGCTGGCGCGGATTCGAAAGGTCCAGTTTTCGATGACTTTGGCGCATAAATCAGACTGAACTTAAACGATGGCATCGATTATGTTGTCTTTGAGGGCGGTGGTTTGCGGCTTATTCGCATAGACCTGCGTTTTAAGAAAGCCCGACAAGAAAAAGTCCAAAGGGGTCAAATCACACGATCTTGGTGGCCAATTCACGTCGCCTCGACGCGAGATAACCATGCCATGAAACCGCTCGTTCAGAATATCTATTGTGTCTTGAGCTGTGTGGCACGTAGCGCCATCCTGTTGAAACCATCCAAAATCCACACCAAACAGTAACTTTATTTGGATGCATTGACACCTAGTGAATCTCGCGTGGATTAATGTTGTCCCAAATCCGGAAAATTTTGCTTATTCACGTACCCATTCATCCAAAAATGGGTCTCATCGCTAAAGATGATTTTTCGACCAAAATTGCTACTGCTACAAAATAATAAAGTTTTGTCATTTGCACGTGTTGCTCGACGCTGTAACTTGCCATGATGATTTGTCTTTAGTAATCAATTAAAAGACGATATTTTAACAGAAAGTAAAGGAAACAATATGGCCGCCAAGAGCTGTTAAAATCAACCCGCCCCTATTGGAAAACCCTTTATATGAGGTAGAGAAAATATTATTTTAAACTTTTTTTTAAAATAGTTTTAAAACCTTTTTTTATAATAAACATTTATTTTTATTGTAAACATATACCTACATATTATGTTAAAAATTACGCATTGAAATTACTACACAAGTTTACTATTTTTTTTAAATTTATTCTTAATTCGTTTAATTGATTCAATTTGTTATTATTAATGATTTTCAATTTAAGAGCATTCCTTTGAAAGTTCAGAGAGTAATAAAAAAACTTATAATCGGCCCTAGCGAGGTATCCGTCGGAGCGGAAAATTCTCCGATTTTATACGAATCGGAGGATATTTGCTTCGAGGTATACTTTCGGACAGCTGTTCGGAAAATTTTTCCGACAATATGCAACGCACATCGGCGTTTTGCGTTACAGTGCGATCAATTGCGTTTTTTGAGTGATATTTTGACAGCTCATAAATTTATTTTTCCGATATCCTCTGCGGCAAATAGTTCGCGGAACTTTTTTAAGATTTGTGTAAAGTTAAAGTGTTGAAAAATGTAAGAAATTAAAAAAAAAACATGTTAATAAAGTAATTTTGGAACTATTGCTTGATTTTTTTTATTTTTAAGGCCCAGAGGAGCAAACGAAAAAACAACAACCAGGCAAATCGAGCTTCTAATTAATTTAATGCAAGATAAAACCCGACGCGTCGTCGCATTGTTTAGTATTCTTTTCCGATGAAGGATACCTCGAATGTAATTTGAACCTCCGACAGAGTGTGCGTTGCAAAAAAATTTCCGCTCCAACGGATACCTCGCTAGGGCAGAATATGAAGAACATCATAACATTAAATTACCCAAATGTCAAAGGGATTGCTAGTCAAAAATCTATACCTACTCTTATTCATTTAAAATTCCTCATTCTCATGCTCCAATTCTTATAATTTTTCATTTAGTGTAATTTCTAAATTGGCCGAATACTTATTGTAATTGTTGTTATAAAAAGTTGCACGTGTTTGTGGCCTGAAGTGACCTAATTAAAAAAAAGTATTTTTGTTGAATTCAGCATTTTTCGGTGAAGTATATACATACATACATATAATATAAAATGTTACAACACATTTATTGATGTACGTGTAATGTGCATACATGCACATGTATGTATACGTATACCTTAACGAGACAATATAGAGGTCAACATAGATTGATTTACTGCCTGCCGGCTATAAAAATATAAATAACAGTAATTAAGTAAAAATGTCAGCGGGGCGATTTATTTTGGCTGCAGAAAATGATATCATGAGGTAAATTAATGGATGGAAATAAATATTTGTTACCTATTTAATTGATTCAAAATTTTAAATAGAAAGGTAGGACTACGAACGCACTTGAATAGGATTTTTTTCGAACGAATTTAATTAAGTTAAATGTACGAACATTTTTTGACATACATATGTATATATTTCCACGTTTTGAGGTCCCAAATATACGAGTCCATCGTTTTTAGAGAGATGTCTGTATGTGTGTGTTAACATACATTCGTGATAAATTTTTCATTCACCGTATCTAGAGAACGAGATATTGACTTTAAATAAATTTAATTTTAGTGATAATAATGCCATAAAGTAGTTTTCATTTAAATTCAATTAGCGGCTCTGTTAATACATCAATTTAAAAAAAAAAAAGTTGTACAAAATAATAATAATGCCGTTATGCAAATTTAAACAGAATTAAAAAAATTAATGGACAGTTTTTTTAAATAAAAAAAAATCATGCTAAATTTTGTTAAAAAACGTTTTTTTCGGTTCTAATATTTTGAGAACAAACAATGATAATGACTTCGGGCTTATTTTATTCTATACAATATTAAACAATGCTATATTTGATTTATTGATATGATTTAAAAAAAAAATTAATTGACAATTTTTTTTAAAGCAAAAAATCGACTACTAAAAATTATTGACAAACGTTTTTCGGCTCGAAAATCTTCAGAACAAAGACTGATTTCGAAGCCGGGAAAATTAACAGAGCCTTGTTGGCTTTTTTAAATCGACTAATGATTTCGAAGCCAGGCAAATTAAATCATTTCAGATCAACAAAAAATTTATTGAGACATTGAAAAAACAGTTAAAAAACGGTGTTTATTGATATATTACCAAACAATTTTTTTGTCAGCGTTGTGGATTTTACTTTTTAATTCAAAGAAAAATGATTAAAACTTTCCAAAAATTATATAGGATGGTTTTGATTTTATATGGATTTATGAAAGAGATTATTTCTGAATTTATATTTATTTATATTTTAAGTTTGAAGGGCACCTTCCTGCTAGTTACATTGCAATGAGAACAAAATTTAAGTAAACATTTTTAAAATACTGACGACTTCCTTGGAAACTTCGAATGCTTTTTAATTTTACCGTAATTCCACAAAGTTTTCCCCATAATATTACATTTTAAGTTCTTTGGAACCCACTACCAATCTTAATTCATCATTTAAGATAACTTGAATTTTCACTGAATAAAATGAAAAATATTTTATAAGTAAAAAGAATTATGGATGAAATTGCACTTTCAAAAGGATCTTAGAAAATTTCTTGTCATTTTTAAGCGAAAATGAAAACTTACCTAAATAAAAAGTAAAATCAGTTCATTTTTAAAGTCTAATTTAGCTGCATTCCGCGAAATTATAATATTGTAATGTTTTGTGAATATTTTATAATTTTACCTAGGTAGTGATTTTTTTTGGACGTCTCAATGATAGCAGAGGGCAACTTTGGTTTTTTTTTTATACATTTTCGTGTCATCGGATAAGAATTTGAATAGAGCTGCCTCGTGCTTACAAAATTAAGATTGTCTTTTGGATTAAAAATACTTGGAAGTGATACATAGCCTTTTATAAAGCATTTTGCTTTAGCATAATGCATAGGTATATAAACAATGGTTTGTTGTTTTGGCAATCTGAAAAAAGGCAGTGTAATTTTGAATTTGAAAATTTTAAAGCTTTGTATAAAATGATCTCAATAAAAGTTGTATTTATGGAGAGGTGAGTTTGGAGTAAGAATTTAATAAGACAGTGGGTATCCCATTTAAGACACAGAACCGAAAATAATAGCGGTTAATCGACGAAAATGAACAAAAAAGTGCAAAGTGTACTTATTTCAATATTAGAACGACAAATTAACATTAACTTACACACTTTACCTAAAAAATGTCGTGAGCAACACCACCTTCAATGGCTGTGGTGATGATTACTATCGTCCATATATTTTTTTATTTGTATATACCTTAAACGCAAATGTTACGGTACATATTTGCTTAAAAAATATCGAAATTTAAATTTAAATTACAAGAAGAAAATAAAAACAACCTGAGTTTGGGAAGAACTTTTTCTTACAGTAATCCATTTAAAATGAGCTTAAAATTTTATATTAATATAATTACGTTATACATATAGTATGTACATATGAATGTATATTGAATGGCGTAGTTGTTTCTTCTTTGTTCGTATTGTAAACCACGATTTTTTTTAATTATCAACAATCGAAACTTCTATAAATCTTTAGATAAATACACTTCAATGTTTTCATAATTATAACCGTAAACATATTTAATCTATGATTAATCTTCAGTTGAAACTATAACACAATATTTTTAACTTCTCCGACGAATTGACTGATTATTTTCTTAATCAATTTAATAAAAACGCGTGGATATACTTAAAGTTAAATACAATGATTAATTTATTCTAAGAAAATAAGAACCTAATATTTTAATTAAAATCGATTTCTTGCGCGTGGAGGTACTTAAATACATTTGCAGTAAATTGGTGATTTATGCTTTCATCATCGTCAAATAATAACAAAAAAATGAAATAAATTTATGGGAACCAATAAAAGGCACTTTTGAATGTCTAACAGCTACACACAGTCTGTCCGAGGTTTTCTAGATATTACACAATTAATCAATCGATAAGATATAGAATGTGGTGTTCTCTGAGTTAACCTATTTTATTTGTAACTTAATAAGGCCACGCACTATGAAGAAGGTTATATTCAACAAAGTTAAATTATATTTAAAAATTAAAATAAATTAGAGATATCTGATACAGTTTTTTTTTTGATAAATATATGTAATATGTAAGTTGAAAATTGTGCGTTGGTAAAGCTGCAATTTTGTATTAGTGAAATCATCATCATCGTCTTAAAAATATTTATATTTATATATTTTTTTTAAAAACTGCATTTTTTTGTTAAATATTATTCCAATAAAAATGAACTCAAAAATGAACATTTTCACTTTTCAATTGGTAATATTTTGGCATATGACATAAGGTCAGTTCAATTTATTAGGTCTGTTCACAAGATTTTTTGATATTAAATGACATTCTTTTATTTTTATCGAATTGCCAGGATTGTCGCACGGGTAGGCTAGTTTAAATACACTGTAGCTATATAAAATGTTTTGCATAATATACCACAAAAAGCCAGACGTGGGCGGTCTATTTCCCCTTTTAAAATAAAAGGGGCAATTTAAAAAAAATACTTAAGAAAAAATAAATTATTAAATTAAAAAAATAAAATTATAAATAAACAGTCGTATTTATTAGATTTTTGTCTACTTAGAAACTGTCTAATTACTTTCAAATTGGTGGAAATATGCTTTGTTTAATAAAAATAAATATCACATTATTCACGGTTAAGACAATCTACTCTTGTGTCTAAGTTAGGCAGCTATAAGACAACACATTTTCCAAAGTTGTACAGTTGTCTAAAATTAGACAACGTTTATAAATAAGACCAAAAGTCTCCATTTGTGTATACCTATAAATTATTTTAAAATGTCACTTGAGAGGATTTTTAATCTGTCATAAATTTTAACTTAATTGTAGATTTACAGGTCGTTTGACATTATTTATTCCAAATTATGGTATTTATAAAAGGTTTTAAATCTACCAGTATTTTCAACATTAAAAAAGTGACAACTGACGACGATGTTTAATTTTACCATTAAACTGGTACCGTGTAAAATTTTATGCAAACAACATTTGCCAATTTATGTCAAAATACAAGAAAAAATGAACTTGCTCATTATTTTCTGTCACATTGGCGTTATCTTCAGAGTGCCTGTACATATATATAACTTTTTAGGTATGTATGTATGTTATTAAGAATAAATTTTTTCTATTACATCGATAGTTTTGTGACAACTACACTATTAATTTTGGTGTAAATTCAAGATAAGAATCCGAAATATAAAATAAAGATTTTTGACAGTTCAATGAAAAGCGCTGACAAATCTATTAATTTTAATTTTGTCTTCTCCCAAAATTTACTTTATCAGTCCCCAATTTGAACTGTCAATGCAACGTATCCTTTAGGTGCATTGAACACACAGTAGTGTGTTACTGTGTATTCAGAAGAAACTACAGAAAAATGTCTACGCTTTAGTTTCTTCGTGTGAAAAGCACAAGAGATTTTTCATTAAAAAAAAAATCTTCAGGAACCTGTTTCCTCGTTTGGAAGGTAAACAATCTAATTGCCTGTTTACACAGTCGTTTTAGTGAAAGTGGTTTTACTGAAACCGTGTTTACACGATGAAGAAAAAAATCTTTTCAGTTTAATCACGCCCTTAAAATACGTATATATATCTCTCACCTACACAATAAAAAGTCTAGTGCTAGCTGAGTCCGAAAATATTCGGTAGATTGGGTGGAACCTACCCTTGTCATTTTTACACACGTAAAATCTACCTACCTCACTGGATTCGCCTTTCAGTAAAACGACTGTGTAATCAGGCACTTAGCGAGGCGCTTTATTAAAAAACGGTAAAAACGTAAGAACTTATTACAAAATAAATGTGAAGTTAGTAAAACGCCTCCTTGAAAAGGAGTTAAATCTAAAGAGTTTTCCAATAGGATTTTGACAGCTCGTGGCGGCCATATTGTTTCTTTTACTTTCTGTCAAAATATCGTCTTTTAATCGGTTACTAAAGACAAATCATCATGGCAAGTAGCAGCGTCGAGCAACACGTGCAAATGATAAAACTTTGGGTTTTGGAGCAGTTGGAAGTTGATCCCAATTTTGGTCGAAAAATCATCTTTAGCGATGAGGACGATTTTTGGATGAATGGGTACGTGAATAAGCAAAATTGCCGGATTTGGGACGACACCAATCCACGCGAGATTCCCGAGGTGCCAATGCATCCAAATAAAGTTACTGTTTGGTGTGGATTTTGGGCTGGAGGCGTCATCGGTCCGTACTTCTTCGAAAATGATGCTGGCCAGGCCATCACCGTCAACGGCGATCGCTATAGGTCGATGATCACCAAATTCTTGTGGCCTGAATTGGATGATATGGACACCGAAGACATATGGTTTCAACAGGATGGCGCTACGTGTCACACAGTTTAAGACACAATCGATACACGAGCGGTTTCATGGCATGGTTATCTCGCGCCGAAGCGACGTGAATTGGCCACCAAGATCGTGTGATTTGACAACTTTGGACTTTTTCTTGTGGGGCTTTCATAAGTCGCAGGTCTATGCGAATAAGCCGCAAACCACCGTGGCCCTCAAAGACAACTTAATCGATGCCATCGGTCAAATTCAGCCTGATTTATGCGCCAAAGTCATCGAAAACTGGACATTTAGAATCCGCGCCACCTAGCGAAGCCGCGGCGGCCATTTGAACGATGTTATTTCACACATAATGTCATTGATAGGGCTCTCAAATAAAGATAAAACTTATTGATATCTCATATAAAACTTGTTTTATTCAATTTTAAAATCGGCCCGCCCTTATTGGAAAACCCTTTAGATATATTCAAATATTAATTCCATAATAATTTGCTATTAATTAATCATTAATTAGTTGTGATAGAAACAATTTTTTCGTGGAATGTTTTCTATGCCGGCAACGCCATAGCTTTTATACTTCATTTATGTCACGTTAATGTAGATTCTTTCTTCAGTCGAAATGCACAAAAGTTTTTTTTTAATGGCATTAATCACTGATTAATAAATGTTATAAGAACTGACTGCACCCAAAAAAAAAAAGAAAACGAACACGCAAACGGACAAACGATATGACGATAACCACTTGTTTGAACTTCTTAATAAATCAGAGTATCTAATAATATTATTTGTATAGCCCATATCAAGCAAGTTAAAATAATTAAGCATGTGAAATCAACAAGCTGAATATTATTTAGTACATATATATATATCTATTTATAGTTTTGCGATTTGAATGTAGATAGGTACATATGTATATGTATAATTGTATACCTACATTATATTGACAATATATATTGTCCTACTGTATGAAAAGTTGTATATTTGACCAATAAAAAAATATCACTCGTGGCCGGAAATGACAACTAAAAGAACACAATGCATTCATTCATTTCATAGTTATAGGTAGATATAATAATAATTATTTTTTTCTTACCGTGAAATAATCCCAAAAATGTTTCTTAAAATAAATATAGTCATAAGAATATAAAATAAATTAATTTTGTTACTTTTTCTGTATTTTCTCAAGACACGTTTTTGATTTTTAATGTGCTCGTGCTGCCTTTTTTACGACTGACATTTATTATAGGCACGTTTATCATTAATTTAGGATCTTTGAATTAATCACTTTATTTGTGGTGATTTCTTTATAGATGGTGTATGAAATACACCTAGTAATTGACATGGGTATTTTATAAAACAACAAAAAAAAAGATTGCTATAAATTTCACAAGAAGCTTTTAGATAGATTTATTGAGAAAAAAAAAAACATTTAATAGATATTTTTGGTGAATATATTTTATATCTACCTACAAAATACTTATTTAAAGTTGAATAATTGACGATGTCCAATATATATACCTAGGGCTTGTTCAAAAAGCTCTCAGAATGTTTTATTATTTTATTTCACATGTATGGTTAAGTAAGATAGATTAAGTAGGGCGCTGACAATTGAATGATTTAGACATAAGTTTGTGTTTAATAAACTATGAGATGACAGAAAAATATATATAGCTATAAAACTAGTATATAAGTAAGTTGAAAGATAAATGATGTAACTTGAAAGTATAGTATAGCTATTAGCTATACTCTGTTCAATTTGAATATGCAGTACAAGGAAGATAGGACCCATACTATTATGGATTTCAATAAGCTATCTCCTTTTCAAAGCTCTCACAGGGTTGCCGTAGTGATCATTACACATCGGCATAATTCTTTCATAAATGTAAGTAGGGTTACCAACTGTTTAAATTTAAATAAACACAGAAACACAGCACAAAAATTATATCAACACAGAAACACAGCACAAAAATTATATCAACTCAAAATTAAATGTAGGTATGTTAAAGTTTATTGCACTGCACTATTTATTTACGAATTCCTCTTTTTTTATTTTAATTTTCATGAACACAAAAACTATATTTGGCACTTTAAAATCGAAATTGCAATTAAATAATGAACCGAACTCCATCAAAAACTTGCTCTAACAGTAATCTTTCCTTAAAAAAAAAATAGCGAAGTAATATTGTATAGCTGCATTGTAATCGTTTTTTTCAAGAAAAAGAATAATAATTTAAGCAGAAAAACACACAGCGACAACACCTTTTTTCTTAAACTTAAAATATATGCTCCCAAAAGCTATAAAAAAGCTTCAATTCTGAAAGATCCATAGCAAAAACCAAAGAAAAGGTATTATAATTTCCATCAACGAATGAATATGGAGCTCGTTTTTTATTTCAGTAGCAATTCCTTAAGTTGAGTGCCATGCAAAGATCAGCAGAGGCACCAGTGTGTTTGAAGAAGCTCTGCCTGTGCTGACGAAAATTTTCGACATCTCCTTCTATTACAAGGTTAGTGTCAAACATTGGCAACAAAAATAGGTTTTAACATTTATCTCAACCACTGGTTTGTTCAAAAATTTGATATACATCAGTCCATACTTATTATTTATTAAAACGGTTCTTTGGCAGGTACAGTCAATAAAAGTTTAAAAATAATTTATTACTTAATATGAAGAGCATAACTTAATAACAAAAGCTACAAAAGCACACAGAATTTCAATTATTAAAGTCTCTAAAGATGCTTTCGAGTTATATAAGCTTCTATGGCAAATCTACCGTTATTTTTGGAACTAAATAAAATTTCAATGTTCTTTCTAGGAAACCACCTAAGCTTGTATTAATAAATGTAAGTTTTTGTACATTTATACAGATAAGTATTTTTTTAGTATTGATTGCTTACAAATTAAGAAATTATTTCTTATAAATTATTGTTAAGCTTATTTTGAATTAAAAAAAAATAAAATGAAAATAACAATAAAAACATAAACATAAAATATCACTTTTTATTTATTTATTTATTTATTCATCTACTGATATAAATCTTACAGACTATTAACAATTAAATATACTATGTAATTATATATGTATATGCATATATATATATATATGTACAACTTAAAGCTAGTGAATAATATTTTGTAGTTTAGTTTTAAATTCCAATCTGTTTATTGATAGATCAAGTTCATTACATATATAATTAAAAAGTTTTATACATCTAGAAAGCGATTCATTGCAGCCATAATTACATCTATGTCTTGGATTGTTAAAAAAAATGACGTAGACGCAATCTTCTCTCCGGAATATACATATATCTCAAAGTATGTGAGAATCTGTGGACACTTTATACGATATGAAAAAATATCGTGGACTGAACAGAACGCCTTTTTTCTAAAGAATCAAGTCCAATCAAATCATTCCATTTCAGTTGCCTGACCACAAATCTAGTGAAAGCCTTTCGAACTCTTTCAATGCGAGTTACCCCAACAGAAGAAGAAGGGAACCATACAATTGAACAATATGGCTCCAAGATCACGAATCTCAAATTTGCGATCAAGAATCTGTTTGAAAATTTGGTAGTTGTATATCATAGGGACTAAAGTACGATGTGCTGTAAAAACATTACATTTTTTTATATTCAAAGGAAGAACATTTTTCTCACACCAAACAGCTAAATTATTTAAATCATTTTGAAGATTTTGATGATCATTTCTATTTTTGATGCACATAAAAATTTTTATGTCGTCAGCATACATCAAAGAAAATGCATGTTTAAGAAGAAATGGTATATCATTTACAAAAATATTGAAAAGAAGTGGTCCAAGGTGACTACCTTGAGGAATTCCAGACGAAACGTTAGTGGTATTAGAGATAAAATTCCCTATTTTCACACATTGCGTTCTGTCATTAAGGTAACTGGATAGCCATTTCAGAAGCAATCCATGAATACCAAAAGTTTGAAGCTTTAGTTATAAGAATTTTGTGACAAATTGTATCGAATGCTTTGATAAAATCTGTATAGATAGTATCAACCTGGTAGCCAGATTCAAATGAATCGGTGACATATTTGCAATAAAGCATGAGATTTGTTGAGGTAGATTTACCTAACAGAAATCCATTTTATTTTATTTTATACTAGTCCAAAATTTTCTCTAAATTACCTTCTTATATCCCAATTAAAAAAAGATAGTATTAGTCATTCGTGTGTAGATCAGGCATAAGTTTGAATCTCGAAGTCCACTGAACAGCAACATATAGCCCCATTAAACAACTGTCACTTTGAAACTCATGCCATATTAACTCAAAATGACCTTAACATTAATTTTACTGTTTAATTTTGTTAATTTATATATTTTCACAAAATCAACAAAAGCATATTATAACTGTCTACTACTTGTTAGCAGAAATCCATTAACACCACGTACCTATATAATAATATCGGAGAGCACAAACGTGCGACCCAGTTGTTGTGTTCATATTAAATTTATTAGTTATAAGGTTTGCCAATTAAAATAGAATTCCGGTGAATGGAGTGAGTAATTGATTTAACTTCTAATGCTGACGCGTTGCTATTGTGTTTGAGTATTTTTTTTTTTTATTTCAACAGGTACCTGAAATTAAAAAAAAAAACAAAATAAAGAAGAAAATCATGAATCAGTCAGAAGCGCGTGTATAGTAAAATTATATTTCAATTTAGAAGATTGATGTCGAGAATAACACTAAACTAAATTTTGTACTTTGACCACATTAATTTAATAAAAAAAAGTGAAGCAATAGAAATATGTAGGTATGTACATTATGTAGCTCACCTACTAAAAATATCTGGCAGCAAACAAACATAGAATCAAGATTTGGTGTTGCCATAATTCTACAAAACAATTTAAAAAAAAATAAATATAATTAGAGACTGTGTGAGAGAGAGAAGTAAGGCATATCTAGTTACAACCATCGATACAGTTGTATTTTTTTTTCGATACATTTAACTTAAGTACCTACACATATACATTTTTATGAAATTTTTCTACTTTGTGTCAATACAATACCATTTAAATTATTCATTGGTTCTGTATTTATTTTAACATTTAACCTTTATTATTTTTATAATAAACTTGACAATGTTTAAGTTTTGTATGTATTCACCAAAAATTAAATTCGTTTAGATTTAAACAATGTTTTCACTGCACAAAGAGATAACAAGATTAATTTTGACACTACCTTTCAAAATTAAAATACTGTTTCATTGTGTCTTAGTGTCTTATGAAGTAAAGTGAGATAAAAAGTCCCCTTTCACACGAGGAGTTTCCAGCCACTTTCAGTTTTTAGGTGGGAAGGGCACGAAATAAGAGGAGTTTACGATATCGAGACGAATAATATACTTATATATTTTATTTTTTTCCAAGCGACTGGCAACGCTTTTTCAAATCTAAAAAAAAAACATATGAAACAAATAAATCATAAAAAAAATAAAATGAAATAAAATGGGAACACGTTTTGCAAAAACGATTATTTTCTTTTTTGTTTTGTGATTTTTTCATCTATGATATTATCTAGTTAAGCTAAATTTATATGTCAAACACTTTTGTTGTTTTGTTTTTTTTTAATATGACTTCAGACTGCGCTATTACACGTGATTCTTATACATACATAAATAAATAGATGAATACAAATCACCACAACGGAACGGATGGGGAAATGACATTTAATTTTTGTCTGCTGTTTATAAAGAAATGACTGGGAGAAAAAAATCTTTTTTATGGCCCCTTATCTTTAGGTTCAACTATATGAAGGTATAATTTATTTATACAATTTATGTTGGTTGTTTGGGTGACTAACACATAGTAGACATTTTTGTTGGAGGTCTTCAACCTTTTTTTTTTTGTTAAATCTTTGTTTATAGAGTTGATTGCAGGGAAATATTATATCTAATGTGTACCTATGAATAAATATGTGTGTTAAATTTTCTACAATAATTCAGATTAAAATTTCTATATTTCAGACAGAATGACATACATAAGATATATAGTTTTGTTTAGATTAAAATTGATTTTTTGAGTGATGAAGGGAAAAATCGTGGTGAAATTGTAAACAAAAAAAACATATCGATTTAAAATTTCAAACGATTACAAAAAATAACACTTACTACCTACTATGTTTTCATAAAAAGCCAAAATTAGGTCAAGTGTTTTCATTTCAAATTTGCTAATTTCATTTGACAGCTCATTTCATTTGGAAATTTGTTTTCCGTTAGTTGCTTATTTTTGTTGTTTTCTCTTTCTCTGAGCAAAACAAAATCTTTTCAGAGAGAAAAATCTCTGAGATCTCATTTTTCTAAACGCGCCATATGACTCACAAAAAAAAAATCACTACACGTGCCTCATGTAAAAAACAAAACTCATGTCAGTGCTGAGCAATTTATTCATTGAAGTTTATTATGAGAAATTATTTGATTCGATATCACGAAGATACTTTGAAAACGGGCGTATTTTTGTATATGATTGGAAGCAAAACAATATCAAATCTAAGAGAATTGCCTGTAAATGCCATTACATCTGGCTCATTTACACAGCTAAACTCTTAGCGTCAAACAAAACTGTATTTAGGGACATCAATATTAATTTAGCTATCGATAGTTTGTTCGAAAATGTCAAAATATCAAAGAAATTGTTTTATAAAAAAAAGAAATTGTTTATTACGTAAAACATTATTACTTATACGAGTTTTATAAATTACGAATAAATCTAAAAAAAACACTTTTTATTCTCGTATAAAAATTTATTAAACGTTTTCGAAAACGTTAACTAATAAAATAAATACAATTTACACGAGAATACAAAGATTTCTAATTTATTCGTTAAAATTATGGCCGTTCAGAGTCTTGGAATTCAATTTGTTAGCCAATAAGTGACAGTGAATTAAATTTTACGCTTTATTTCAATATTTATACTAATGTTTTACTACGAAATGTACCTAAATGAGATTTATTTTTATTTTAGTAAGGAATGCTATGTAGTCATGCTGTTTTATGATTTTTTTTGCAGAATGATGTTGTTTAGTTCCGATGCCGTTTGTTTCGTTCACCGTTGTATGGGCTTGCAAAAACACGCCTATTTTTATAAAAAATATCGATAGGAAATTAATAATTAAGCTTTGGTAGCATCATTTTTATTGGGGTTAGTACCTAAGGTTTGTTTTTTTTTTTTTTTCAATTCCAAGTTTCGGGGCTGTATAAATTTTTCATGGTAAATGCAACAAGAACCAATTCCCTTTGAGCTTTGCTTGTGCAATTTTTTTTGAGGCCTTAGTTCTTATTCTGCAGGAAAATTGAATATTGTGTTCGAATTATCTCATCTTTGTAATCGATATCATGGAAATTAAAAAGTTAATTTTTTTCACTTATTAGTTACAGATGTGTTTTTTTTTTTTTTTATTCAAATCCCTCCAAGTTTAAAAAAACGTGCCCATTATGACAAAAAATCTGACATTTTGCGAATAAACACGATAAGTGTTATTAAAACAATAAGGTTTCCATCATTTTAATAAATATTAAAATAAATAAATTTGTATTTGAATTTGGGGCTAAACGCAAAGTGTATACACCCTGCTCTTTCTTTTTTTGTTCTTTGTACGTTTCCTTTGAATTGAACCTCCATAAAATTTTTATTTTTTACTGAACAAGAAAAACAAAATTAAAAAAAAATGTTTTATAATGACATTATTTATTTAAATTAACAATTTTTTTTTTTGAATTTTTTTTACAGAAGCCAAAGCAACAATTATATTATATAAGAACAAATTTACCTTTGAGATTTAAGGAAAATTAAATTCGACAAAAAAAAAAAAAAAAACAAAAAACAAACATTATGGCGCCTACAATTTGTTCAGAGAAAATGACTCAACAACGTTCTGGAATAAATGATATTCGAAAGGAATCCAAATTAACCAGCCTTTCGAAAGCACCCTCATCAAGTTTAAATTATGGTAAGTCACAAACTCATTATTTCAGAATAAATTGAATGAAAAATTAATTGAATGCCTGCCTGCCTGCCTACACTATTGTATGTATGTGTTTTGGCTAAAGCTTTAAGCGTACAGAATAATATATACATACATATATATAAAAATTATGTATGTACTTTGTGTGAGGTTTTAATATTTTATAATTAAGAAAATACACAGTTCCATAAGAATTTTATTACTTTTATGTAGGTAATGAATAATGCTTATTATGCTTATTTCAGTCGATTAGACTTCCAAACTAAACACATGATTTAGGATAGTATTTTCTGCCCTTGTTGTGACAGTGATGAGTGAATGCTCAAGAAATTGGTATTCATTACTTGTATGTGGATAACTTGTTGCGACCCATTAAAGTATGCAATCGTGTGGGATTTAAAGAAACATTTGATGAGAGGGATACGAAGATTACTACTCAAATCCACTAACGCAATTGAATGGAATCACCTTAATGAAGATTGCATATTGAGTGCTAGCTCGCTTCAAACCTACATATACATATGTAATGTAGTATTGAGATTTGACGTTTTTATATAAATTTATGTCCTGTGGAAAAAAAAATATAAGCCTTTACATTAAAATCTAATTTTCCGGAGCAATAAATGTTAAAATATTCTCAGATTTTAAAGGGCAATTTTTAATTCATCGACATCGAAGATTTAAAGGATAGAAGCATGGCCGGTCTCAGCCAAACTTGCGCCCTGTTCAAGATTTGTAGAAAGCGTCCCTTTTTTATATTTGCACACATACATACATACATACGCTGAAACACTAGCATAAGACTTTTCCACATTACCCAGGAGGTAGACTTTCAATGCGTGTGGTATCCCAAGTTGGTGATGTTAGTTAGTGTGCATGAAATAACTTAACTTACCACAGTTGTGATGGATATTATTTTGGGATTATTTGAACAAGTTTTGTGGTACAAAAGCAAATGGCAGTACATATTTGTTTGCGCAAGATTAGATTACATCTCCTTGCTCCTGGTAATGCGCCTCCAAAATTTTGCGCCATATGCATTTGCACATATGGTTGGTTCGGCACTGGATGAAAGGCAAAGGAGAATTTTTATGTCAAATATAATTGTACAAATACTGCGTTTCAGGTTTTTACCAAAAAATAGTAAATATTGGAAATGGTATTTTGAGTTTTTTTTTGAGAAAATTGCTACTTTTTTGAGTTATTTTTGTTTTAATTTTGTATTCTTGTGCTTTTGAATAATTTAAACAATATTGCGTTTAAAAAATTTTGAAAATATTTTTTTTTAAACTTAGATAAAAATCAAACAAATACATACATTAATAAAGGGTTTTCTAATAGAGACGGGTTGATTTTGACAGCTCGTGGCGGCCATATTGATTCTCTTACTTTCTATCAAAATATCGTCTTTTAATAAGTTACTAAAGACAAATCATCATGGCAAGTTACATCGTCGAGCAACACGTGCAAATGATAATGTGTGTTCGCTAATTGGGTTTTGGAGCAGTTGGAAGTTGAACCCAATTTTGGTCGAAAAATCATCTTTAGCGATGATGCCTATTTTTGGTTGAATGGGTACGTGAATAAGCAAAATTGCCGGATTTGGGACGACACCAATCCACGCGAGATTCCCGAGGTGCCAATGCATCCAAATAAAGGTAGTGTTTGGTTTGGATTTTGGGCTGGAGGCGTCATCGGTCCGTACTTCTTCGAAAATGATGCTGGCCAGGCCATCACCGTCCACGGCGCTATAGGTCGATGATCACAAACTTCTTGTGGCCTGAATTCGATGATATGGACACCGAAGACATATGGTTTCAACAGGATGGCGCTACGTGTCACACAGTTCAAGACACAATCGATATTCTGCACAAGCGGTTTCATGGCATGGACTTTTTCTTGTGGGTCTTTCTTAAGTCGCAGGTCTATGCGAATAAGTCGCAAACCACCGCGGTCCTCAAAGACAACATAATCTATGCCATCGGTCAAATTCAGCCTGATTTATGCGCCAAAGTCATCGAAAACTGGACCTTTCGAATCCGCGCTACCCAGCGAAGCCGCGGCGGCCATTTAAACGATGTTATTTCACATATAATGTCATTGATGGGGCTCTCAAAGAAAGATAAAATCTTATTGATATCTCATATACAACTTGTTTTATTCAATTTTAAAATCGAACCGCCCTTAATGGAAAACCCTTTTTTTAGTACTTTTGACTATTTTCTTTTAATTTTTCCGTTTTAAGATATTAATTATTAAATTATTTTAATCATCAACATGCATCTTTAATATTTAGCTATATTATTATTGTTAAACACAAGAGCAAGTTCGTGTGATAAAGTTTTGGATATTTCTTTGTTAATACATAACTTCAACAATTCAAAAACAATCCAGTTCACGTTTTAGATTGTGGAATTTTTAAATTGAAAAAAAAAAAATACATTATCTACTGTTTGTCACTAAAAATGTCAACAATATAAAATTTTATCAATGAAATTACTAAAAATTAAAAAAAAAATAATCCATAAAGGCTATACAACATGAACAATGTTTATATGTACTTCGTTCACGTTTTAGAGAATTCAATGTTATAAAAAAGTGTTCACGTTTCTCGGCGTTTACATTTGCTGGTGTTTATTATTTAAGCTTACACGAGTGTATACTGTATCTCAAATAAAAAATCTGTATGAAAACATTTTTTAATGAATTACGTTTTTTTTTCGTAGGGGCAATAGATTTTGAGAAAATTGGGTCAATATTATCTTTTTTTTGTGTTTTATTGTATAAATTTCCATCCATGGGAGGAGTATATAAAACCTACTTTTCTTTGTAGTTTCCACAGTAAGTCTAATTAACCTTGAAAAAAACATGAATAATAAAAAAAATTAATTATTCCAACTCATTCACTCGATTTAATCCAGGTAAAATTAGATTTCGAAATCGAATTTGAAGAAAATCTGAAAATGCTGGATTTTTCAGTAGAGCTTCTGTTTTGAGATCCAAAATTATATAATATATATTATGTATATTATGTATGTATACCCAATTTGAACCACCCATTTTGAAAAGGGGAAATTTATATAAATATCTTGAAAATTATCAGTTTTTCGAAAGAAAATTTAAGGCGAAAATTGTAGGTTCTTAAATTTTCCAAATAAAATAAAAAGCAAGATTTTGTGTTTTCTTATCTTCTATTTTCCAGTGCAACGCTGCGCTGCGATAATATACTGGGTGCTTTTGTGCGCGTTTTCTTAAGATCTATTTCTATTTTGATCCTACGAAAAAAATAAATAAATTTTAAATTCAAACCTTAAACCGCGCCTGCCCTAAACTCCACAAAGTCCGGGTCCAAAATTATGGTGGGTATGTTTTAGGAAATGCTAACATAAAAATAATGCTCTACACCTTTACTTAAATTTAACTTATTTATATGGGAATTACAAATTTTAATTCGTATCTTGAATGAATTTCTAGTTATTTTATAATTTGACTGAACTTCAACATAAGATCTTGATTTTCAATAATCAAGCGACTCATTCCATATGAAGTCAAGAGCCAATTAGACCATAAACAACTCATTCCCGCTACACACACACAAAACCCAAGCTCATGCTTCAACGACCAAAAGTGTGCAAATACACGTGCCCCCGTTTCAACTGGGCGATTTTGTGTACATTTTTCTCTCTTTACAAATATTTATATACAGCTATACTTATAGGTACCCCTTCCGTCGTCGGTTGTATACGAGAAATTCTAATTAAAACTCACTTCAGCATTGTGACAATAAATATAAGAATCGTCGCGTCGCATCGTCGGCCTCGTCGTCAACGTTGTTATTGGCGGAAAGACTTTAAATGCTGGGAATGTGACTGTGACACACGTTGATAATGTTTGTTTGGTATCGGTTATAAAAAATTTGAAAAATACTTACAATAATGTACACAATCTATTTTTTTTTTTTTCAATAACATCATTAAAAATAAAAATAAATAGAACAAGAAAGTGTGCTTCCGAAACAAATCGCAGAATAATATTACAGTGAAATCGCTTGTATGCAAACGTGACAACAATTTCAGAAACATAGAATAATGCAACACATCAATTTGTCAGCTGTGAGTGCAACTAATGTTTTTTTTTTTTTTTTGATCTGATAATGTGTGTTAGCTAAAAACACTGATGTGGTCAGGCGTATGCAGGTCCGGCTTTAGGGAAAATGGCATCTGAGGTACAAATAAATTGTGTTATATAATTTATATCTGGATTTAAGTTTTAATCTGAATGAATCGAGTGAATAATATCGGTGTTAGTATTTAATTTTGCGATGAATATTATGAATAATGTACCCATCCTCTTGTAGGACAGTCGGCAGAAGTGGTACCACTTTGCTTCAATTAAAGTAGATCTACTACTTTTTTTGTTAATTTTTAAAATCTACTTCCTACTTCGCACCATTACCAAAATATTAAAAATCTACTTAATTCTAAAAACCCACTTCAATTTTACAAAAAAAGGCCAAATATACGTCCTTTATCTATTTCACGTTAATATGTAACCCCAGAATTTCCATATAAAAAAAAAAATAAGCAATTCCAATGTTGTTTTTGTTCCTTAAGACTGAAATATTTTTTATATATTTTAAGTAACGTATTCTTAAATTTGTAATAAAACACTAAATAATAGTAAAATAATTTTAATGTTTTTTTTTTATAAGAAAAAATAATTACTTAAGTATCCAAACAAGAAGAATTGTTTATTGATATTAATAAAAAATATACCTACAATAATTCTTTTTGTTTTTATTTTTTTATTTTAAAATTATTATAAAACAATATACAATAATATATATATGTAAATATATAATATTTAAATAAATATAATAAATATTTAATATAGATTTATATAAAAAAAAGTTAATTTTGAAATCTACTTCGATTTTTTCAAGTATGCTTCACTTTTTTTTTTTTAATCTACTTCGACTTTTTTTTTGGAAGTGGTAACCCTGGGTCCGCAGACGTAAAAATAATTTTTCAAAATGCAAAAATATTGTGGTCAAATTTCGTCGTCGTTCTATGAAAACTCCCTAAGTCCATTTCATTAGAAACTGATAGACCTTTCATGAATACCGCATAGTTAACAGAATATCAAGATTTAAGTTTTGTAAAATGTACCCAACTCTTAATTACGTTTAGTTAAATACAAAATTTCTTAAACTCAAAAATGTTCAAGTTCTTGTCAGTAAAATTCCTTCACAAATGCAAATGTTAGAAAATTTACAAAAATGGACTTAGGGAGTTTTAATAGAACGACGCACGACGATTTATGATCGGAAATGATGGATCATTTCTGAGTACACTTAAAAATGCCATTTTAAAAAAATACATTTTAACCAATATATACATACCTCTCGTACGGCCCATGCTATTCTGTTATGCCAGAATATGTTATAAAATCTGCTAAAAAATTTGTTATGAACTGTAAAAAATTCGAACTGTCAAAAAATCTCTTACAATTTAAATTTTTTATATTAAGTAGGTATGCCAAAATTTGTAATGAAATTTGTTAAAAATCATAAAAGAATAAAAGATAAATTTTTGTGACTTTTATCATATAAAAGATTCAAGATTCCTGTATGAATTATAAATATCATTGTCATCGAACATCGTCAATGAAATGTTCTTACAAGTGATCAAATGTAAGAAAATAATGTTTAAATTTTTGTATGAAAGCACAGAACACTTTTGATGGAACTAATAGTAAAATATACCCCTTCCCGATGTGGAATTCATACAGGTTTTTAAATACAATTTTATTGCAAAACAGATATAAACAAAAACAAATAGAATATCATCTTAACCTTAATGAATATTTCCCTTCTTCAAAATACTAATCTTCCTATCTGAATCCCAAATCATTCCAAAATTCGCAATAACTCTATGGCAAGGAATCAGAAAAGCAATCTAATTGCTTGTAACTGGATTGTCCACTGGTTTAATTGCTATAGTTTGATCTTGGCCAAAGCACCGTCTTCGTAACTGCTGCCACACTTGCTCCTAGAAATCTATTCTGTGCCTTGCAGGATTATATTACCCACAACGTGCATTGGTCGATTCTTTAATAGTGCCCTCTTACAGATTAGCTTTATCAATTCTTGGATTTGAATTTGTTGATACTTTTCGAATGTAAAATTTTTATTAAAAGAGAAATCCCACAAAATTCCTTCGTTGGTTCACAAAACAGCTGGCAAACGAAACGAATTACATTGGATCACGACTCTCGAGCTGTCGCCAACTTAAACACATACAAACTATCTTTATAAAGACAAACTTTAAAATTTAATTTGAATTCACCAGCAATAGCTGATTATGACAACATATTTTCGTTATGTTTGCTTACATATTTCATCTTCAAAGTTGCATAACAAAATTTTATAAAATATCGAACTTCTTAATACTAATTATGGTTTATAACAGAAAATTCATACCGGATTAACAGATATGACATAATAGGTCTATATTACTATATCTATACTTTCACAGTAGAAGCGCCTAAAAGTATTCTATTTTCATATTTCCTTTATATCTCCCTATCGGTTGCTATCATAAAAACAAAAACTCTAGAAATATTATGTACATAAATGTAATGAAGAACATACATTTTTCTACAAAATATGTATTTCGATTTTTTTATGAAAAAATGGCTAACAAGTTATTTATTTCTCTTCAGGGAAATGTGTCATAAAATTTTTTTTCCTAAATGTTTGATCCGAATATTTATTTTAAGTGCCTTTAAAAATTTGACCCATTCAAATAGCAACCGCTCATGGATTTTGTGTAAAACATAGGTATAGTAAAATGAGCAATTAAAATAAGAACGTGATTGTTGCAATGGAATTGTAAATATTAATAGAGCATAGAAGAGCATAACTATACAAATCCACAGTCATCGTCTTAAACATGTGCACTTTGGTATCACATGCGGTATAGATAGATTTATAAAATAAATAAATGTAGGTACATGAAGGAGATTAAAATAGATAAAAAAAATTAAGAGAAAAATTGTTACATTAATAATAAATCAATTGAAGAAAATATAAATGGACATTCTGATATTTAGAACATTGAAAACAACAAAAAATTAAGTATGGTATTGGTATTGCAAGAAAGAGGTTGGAATTGAAGATATTTCACGAATGTCACCCCGATCATTAGACTCCTTTGAGTTATACTTAGTCTAGTTTACTCATTTTAAATTAAAAAAAAACTCTTTACCATCAAGCATTGGAAAGCGAATCATTTATCAAGCTCGTCAAAGGCCAACGTCCTACATATCACTCTACCACAGCCACGTGATTAGCTACATCCCAATGCAGATGTTTTGTTTTGTTTTTGTTTATTAACCGCACCAGAGTTGATTAGTATTTTTACTAGCCCACACATGTCTTTTGTTATTCAGTCGGATTTTTTCTGCGTACTCGATTTATAAGTGATAGTTTGTCGGACATTTAAGGAGGGAGATTAGTTGAAAGATTTTCCACTAGTGGAGAATAATTTATAACAAATTTTAAGGGAGTTTGTTTTTTATGTTTGTAGTGCAATTGAAATAGGACAAACTTGTAAAAGATTAAAACTGTTGTTTTGTGAAATCTTAATTTTTTTTATTTACAAGGATTATATGTAAAAATAATATTGTATATTCTTAAATCAACTATACAATGTTTTATTATCGATTACCAATAGAAATATCATGTTAATTTAACAATGAACAATGATGTTTTTGAAAACTTGTATGTTTCTGTGTTTTTTACAACTTTTTATGGGAAGTGCGTCTTGTAAATTAAACAAGAGACTTGTAAAATATTTTTTGTTTTTCTCTTAGAATCAAAAAAAAAAAAAAAAACAAATTAAAATCTTTAAAGACGATTTTGAGATATTGTCTTAACGGTTATAATTTAAATAGTAAAACCAAATTTTTATTTTGTCTCTGTAGTGAAAATAAATAAGAAAAAAGTATGGCCAAATTTTAATATAAATTTCAACAAAAGAATATTAAATTTGACGTCTTAAACAATTCCTAAATACGAATCACTGGTTTTGATTTGTTGCTAAATTTAAAAGGAAACATTAAGTTTATTGTAAATTTCACAAATTTCTCATAATCGGAACCAATGTTCCGATAAAAATTATAGTTAATTAAATTTTATAGAAAATAGATTTTAAAACTTTTTTCTGTATAAAAGCAATATATTTAAAAAAAATGAGTAAAACACTTTGAAAAAAATTAATAATTTTCAAGAAAAATTTTTAGGAAAAAAACTGACTTTTGGACCTTTTTTTGCTTATTAAATCAAAATCTGCGGTTCAAATATATATGGGAGTTTTTAAGAAATGCTCAAGACATCAAAAACTCAAAGCTCCTCTACAGCGTTAGAACCTTACTTCAATCGGAATAAATTTACTCCAATTTTAAAAAAGAAAACAGATTATTATTTTCTTCTCCACACTGCTTTTTTGAGATCTACCTACTCCTTTTTTCCACACTGAAAAATTCAAAAATTCTTCAGCCAAACCACGCTGCTGCATTATTCAATTTTCTAAACAATTCTGACTTTAGCTGTTTGAATCTAAAATTCTATTCTGTTCTATAAATTGAATGGAATTAATATGATTTATTTTTTTAATAAATAATTTTATTTTGTTAAAAATACAGTTTTTGAAAACTTGAGTTCTTCTTTCGTTTTCATATCTACCCCAGAAATTTTCGATTTACACCACTTTTTTTATATATCTGCTCAAAAATTTTAGTATTGAGGTTCTAACCCTGTTCTTCTACCCCAAAATCTGTTATTTTTAGTCATGAGAATAATTTTTAATTAATTTAGTTTTATCTAGCGGATAATAATACTAAAAAAAGTCGTTTTTGACTTATTAAGTTCTCAACAAAAATTTCAAACTTTTTTTTAAAAATCCACAAAAAAAAAAAGAATAAAAAGTATACAATACTTTTAAAATTTTTGAAAGATTTTCTATAAAAACAAATTGGTCAAAATCAGTTGAGCCGTTTTTGAGAAAACCAAAAAAAATGGTTGGCAGTCAGTGAAGGTTAGTTCAAAAAGCACCTTTTGCCATTTTTCTGTTATTGAAAAAAAAATGTTTTTTTTTTTTTTTCACAGACATTTCAATTAGTCATATTAAATTTGTATCCTTTGGAATAATATTTTAATTATTTAGGTAACAAATACAAAATTGTGCATTTCTATAACTCTGCATCAAACTATTTGATTACAATAAATTAATATAAATTGGTAGATACATAGGTACCAATAACCATATACAATTATACATTGCTATAAATGTGCGTTGCATCACTTTTTATATCCCAGTTCCGTAATCCAACTATACCTCACTCATACACGTACAGTATATACATACATATTTATTGTTGTGATGATCATAATCTAACTATACTGGAAAACCAAAGTATACGTAAGACCTCTGAGAACTTAAATACAAAAAAAAATAAAACTGGCATTCATGACTGGTAGTGCAATGACATGTGCCTTTTTTCATTCGAATCTCTGATATCATATACGTTACGTTATTTCTCGTCTATATGTATATACAGGGCCGGCCCAAGCCAAACTTGCGCCCTGTGCAAGATTTGTAGAAAGCGCCCCTTTTTTATATTTTTACACATACGTTCATACATACACTGATAAACATGCATAAGACTTTTCCACATTACCCAGGAGGTAGACTATCAATGCGTTTTTTTTATTGAGGTTTGCATATATGCAAACATAAATAAATAAAAAAAAAAATATATATGTATATACATATCGAAAATTAAAAATATATAAACTAAATTTCTACGCAATATTCTCATTCTAAATCTGAAATTAAAAAGAAAAAAACTTATTACATTGCCCACATATTTTATTTTACTTGCACAAACCTTTCAGATCTTCTGCGCTCTTCATTAAATGAAATATGAATTAAAATTGAACTTATTTCAATCGAATTTATTTTTTGTTTAAAAAATTACAGACAAATGCAAAGACTCGCTCTGTCAAATGACTTTTTTTTTCATTCAGCCACATTCAGCACACATTCAGAACAAAATCAGCTGATTTTATCATAGGTGAAACCAGAATCAACTTTTTGGGTAAAATGAAATGATAAAATAAAAAAGTCGTATGAAAACTCTCGTGATAAAAAATTTATCATTTCATTTTATCATATAACCGGAATAGGGGCCCAGTTAGGTAATTTTTTTTAGAAAAAAAAAGTAAAACCATAAACTAAAACGCGCGAAAAAATGGGCAGAGGGGAAACGTTTAAAATTGGAAATTTACTTTTCTGGCCTTAGCTTTTGCAAAATTTTGGCTCTATTTTTTGTTTTCGATTATACATAAATTCATCTCTCGTAGTTTGCATTTTTTCACTCTATTCTTCTTTTCCACTCTATTAAAATTTCCATCTCCTGTGTAAACAGACACTTAACCGCCTTACACAGGTAAAGTGTGCAATAAGAAAACCTGCACGCCCTGACCCATATGATTCTGTATAAATAAGTTTTTTTTTTTTTAAATATTAATTTTCCAATATTAGTTTCGATACTCAGTGTGTAAAAAATAAAACTTACACATACATTTGTAGTAGTAGGTAACACAGCTACCTACCTTGTCTCTTTTTCGGAGACATTTTTTTGCTGTTTTTTTTCGTAGATGAGAAGTCACATACAGAGGTACGGTTAATTGTAGATATCACCGTTATTTTTTAAATATTTTTTTCCATTTTTAGTACTTTTTTCACTAAATTGCCCCTACCACCAAAACGGGGGGAGATAGACCCCCCTCCCATAGTAAAAAATGCTTGTATTAAAGTGTTCTACAAAAAAACGTTATCTTTTCTTGGCGCCTCAGTTATCATACTCTCTCCAAATATTGCATCTGAAATTACTCGCCTTTTTTAATAAAAAAGATTTTTGCTGGACTTCAAATCTTCGTAGATAGGTGAAATATTATCGGAATTTAATAAACGATATACCATTTTGTTCGTTAGAATATTGTCTAAATAAAAGTACTAAATACTTTTTTTCTTAAATGTAACGGTTTACGAGAAAATCGCAAATAAAGTTGATCATGGCCAAATTTTCCCTCGTTTTTCGCTTATAACTACTAAGTTACTTGCTGAAAAAATAAATGTTGTATAGGGATTTGTAGACAATATGAATTGGAACAAAAAAGTTCTTAATACATTTTTCATAAAAAGTATTACAAACGGAGAAAAACGCAGAAAACCAAAAAAAGTCTTATTTTCAAAATAACGGGACCCCAACAAAGCCGAATTTCCCGAAAACTCAGAATTATACTCAGAATCAAACCCCCTATAAAACTGCATTCAAACCTGGACCACCAAAACTTTTCTCAGATTACTCCCCATTGCCTGTACTACATACATAGGTGCATAATACAAAACCTGCACGTTCTAGCCCACATGATTCAGTATGAATAAGTATTTTTCTTTGTCTTTGTATTTTTCTTTCTCATGTTAATTTTGGGACTCAGTGTGTATGAAATAAAACTTGCACATATGGGGTGTCATAAAACTTTTTTCTGTTGAGATTTTTTAATTTTTTTTTTTGTCTTGTACGAACAGGGTGAAATATTTTGAAATAAGGTAGGTAGGATTGATTTTGCATGGGTCTAGTGGGATCTTTAATTTGACGATATCTTGAGTTAAATTCTCCTTGAATACAACAATGAAAGTGATGTTAGTTAGTGTGCAAGAAATAACTTAGCACAGTTGTGATGGATGTTATTTTGGGATTGTTTGAAGAATGTTTGTGGTTAAAATGCAAATGGCAGTACATATTTGTTTGTGCAGTATCAGATTATATTTTCTTGCTCCTGGTGATGCGCCCCCAGAATTTTGCGCCCTGTGCATTTGCACATCTTGCACATATGGTTGGTCCGGCCCTGTGTATATATGTAGTCGACTGTCAATCGTAATTGTTTGTTTTACTTTTTTCACAAGTACTTACTTTTAATTTGCATCTTTTGGTAGACTGACAAAGGAAGTACTATATCTTTAAGCAAAAAATAAGCTTTGTACCATTTTACATATAGCACTTGCATAAACGTATTATTATTTTTTTTTTTTTTTTAACAAACCACCCACACCCACCATAATAACAACAGCAGCAGAAACAAAGGTTATCTTATTGCACAGTTTGGTTGCTTAAATATAGTGTTATTATGTATCTTGACCAAATAATTGAAGTGTGTATAGAGCTGCTCTACAGAACAGTACACGTGATAGAAAATGGAATTATCTGTCATTGATTACCCCAACAGCCTTTCAAGCCCGTAATACTGTCATCTGGCCTTTCCGCTTACGTGAATTAAATATAACAACCTCTTACACCCTCAATATGTGGGTGGTACGAGTATAAGAACCACCATAGAAGGCTACTATTGACAAGACAATTAAGAAACTTGGCTGTATCGTGTTTGATGGAAGTCAGTTACGAATTATGCATCATACAAATAAAAAATACAAAACTTTGTCATGCTAAATGATCCAAGTGCGACGTGTAATGCAATTGGTTTGTCTGTCGGTTCGTCATTATCATCAGTACATGTGTGACGGAGAGAGTGTGGAATATTTTTTGAGTGATTAATGTCTTGTTAGGGGAAAAAAAGCAATTCTCTATAGGCTTAGGCTCAGCTAAGCTCAGCACAAGCACGTGTCATTGTCAAATGTCAGAAAATGGTAGCCGCGTAACAAAGTGGATAGAAGTAAATTGTAGTTTTGTATTCTCATGTTATAAATTTGTTATGACAAAAGTAGATAAACGTAAAAGGTAAACTGTTGCATTATCGTTTTTTGCTGATAAATTGCATGAATAGAATATGTAATTGGTTGGAATATAATATATGCGTTAATAGGTTGGATGAAGTTCTCGTAAATGCAATCGATTTTTTTTTTTTTTATAAAATTGTTTTACATGTTCTGAATTTGAGAATTTAAAAAGTGTTTTGATGTTCTTTTGCTTTTTAAGGTTTTTACTGAATCTACATATTATGATATATCATGTGAAAATGTTTTTATTTGTAAAGTTTGTTTGTCTTTTAATCACGATTGAACAGCTTAATGTATTGTTATGAAAATTGGCATAGAATTGTATTAAAGCTGGACCAAAACGAAATTAGCTTCTCTATCATTCTGAACTTATTCGGTTCACTTTTAAGTATTTAAGACTACACGACTCCACAGTAACAGTTACATAAAAACTTTTAAATTAACATCCTCTCCAGATCTCTCTTGAAGAGGACTTCACGTTCCGGTAAGATGAGTTGATCCATTATTACATCGACTGATGATGGGGTTGGTGGAGGCATTTACTTTTACTCAGATAGCCTGAAATCATTCTCTTTTTTCGTCTTTCTAATCGCTGTAGCGTTGTTGTTCCAGGTGGAACTTTTGACGATTAAAGAAGTCCTGTCTTGGCAGATTTCAAATAAGAATTATTCTTATGACCGAAAATAAAGGTGTTTCCCATGCAAGTATTTAAGAACTGGTAAGGAAAATCTCATTTTTCTCAAATACGGCTTCTACGATTTCGATTAAAATTATTTATTATTTATGTGAGCTTATATCCGAACGATCTAACATAATTATTGTAAGAAATTTTTATCTGTCGATTAAAAATGGTATCTCTCATGAACATATTTTTTACACACAACTTGAATAATATTACATATCAAAATTTAATTTTGTATCTTTAAAAAATTTTTGAAAATTTATTTTTAAATTACGCATTAGTAAATACCAATTTTTTTTTCTTAAAAATGTTTTAAAAATTTCAAATGTGTATAAAAAAATAATTTTTTAAAAAATCGCTCCAACGATTTTCAAATTTTTCTTATAAATTGAGATTTCTTAAAGAAATTCGATGATCTATCGGGTTTTTCAATAAGAGCGCTACAAAAGTTTTTTTAAATAAAACAAAAACGGTTTAGGATATCAATGAAATTCTTTATTCCTGTTAAAGTACGTTCGATGCCATTATGTATGGAACTCGATTTCTTTTGCATGGCCACCACGGGCACGATTGCAGAAGTCCAGACGCTGAACCCAATTTTCGACGGTTTTCAAGCATAAATCGGCCGATACTGCTGCAATTTCACGTTCGATATTCGTATGAAATTCATCAATCGTCGCTGGCTTGTTGGCGTAGACCATAGACTTGACGTAGCCCCGCAGGAAATAGTCTAACGGCGTCAAATCGCACGATCGAGGCGGCTAAGCGACTGGAACATTTCGTGAGATAACACGTTCTCCAAACTTGGTTTCCAATAAATTGATTGTGACATTCGCTGTGTGGCTTGTGGTGCCGTCCATGTTCTCGTTGTTGGCTCGTATATCTTTCCATCATGAAATGGCAAACCTTACTGAAGAGAAATGTCAAAAGAGCGGCAACAAATATGGCGCCGTTTGCTGTCCCTGTTGCTCTACTTTTGTAGCGTCCCTTTTGAAAAACCCTTTACATCTTGTTGGTGCAAAACAATTTCAAAAGTTGTTTAATTAATTTATTTCTAATTATATAGATTTTTTAACAATTTTTCAGTCTAAAGTCTAAGTTCCATACATTTGTGCAACACGGTGCTATATTGTTTATATTTATGTTACACACATAATACTATACCTTAAACTAAACTAGGTTTTTAGCAGGAGGCATAAACTAACTAATTTATTTCTTTTAAAATCAGATTTCTTTTAAAATCAGATCTCAACTATGCAAACTTTAAAACCACAGTGTGATCGTATATAAGAGCATTTTATTTTAAAGTCAATTGTTAAATTTTTAACACAATTTTGAATATTCAAACATTAAAATGAAATGTACGTCGGTATCGTTAAAAAAAAAATCTTAGATATGAACCGGGTTTAAAATAATGATAATATAATATTATTATTTTATCTTTGGCTAAACAAAACGTTCACAACAAAAGAATACATATATTTCTCAAATATACACTGTGGCGTATACGTATTTTTTTTAAATATTACTTTTAACACAAAAATATCTAATTACGATATTAGTAAAATGATGTATGTATACGGTGACCATTTTTTCAGACAATTTGTAATTAACAAGTTTAGAAACAAATGATATTTATTCAAAATATTTGTACTTCAGATTATATCCAGTATTTAAAACAAGAAATAAAAATACTTATACTTAAAAAAAAAAAAAAAAAAAAAAAACAATAAATAGTTAAGTACTTACTTAATTTAAAAGTTTAGCTCAAAGAATCTGTTAGTTTTTGTATTCTTAAAGAAGTCTTAAAATCTCCACTGTCATAGTCATAATTGCACTTGGTATTGTTATCAACATTGCCTCTAGTGTATCAACTTTTAATTAAAATTTAATTACAAACACTCTTTCCGTAGGGGCTCTTGAAGCTGGAGCGACAGCGGAAACTACTAATCTTATATTTTCGTACTTTATATTTTCTGCATCAATGTTTTCCATTTTTCAATTTGTTCCTTACTTGCATATCGTCAAATAATTCATTATCTTAGATTTTTATAATTTTTCTAAATTCCCAAACATTGGAAAGGCTTTTTCAATAGAGTTCCAAGAAACAAACAAAAGGCGAAAAAAAAGTCATACAAATTTAACAAATGGACCTGGATGAGAGTTTGCGATTCATTCAAAATAGCAAAAACCAAATTACAGAATTGAATTATTCAAACCAGTGCTGTCTAAATTTTGTGTTTGAGTAATTTAACTATACGGAAGTAAGTACTTTACTGTGTAGATCATAGAAAAAAGGTTTCAAAGAAAAAAAGGACATTAAGAGGACAATTTAGGAAAAAGAGGACAAATTACTGACCTCTTTAAGAAAAAAAAAGGAGGACACCATACCGGAAAAGAGGTATATCCTCTAAAGAAGAGATCGGATGGTCACTGTATGTATGTATAACACATATTACAAATAAATGCTGCGACGGCTTATAGAGAACTGCGACCTAGTAAAATAAGGCGGAGCCTGAACTATATTGAGTGATGTGATGTGATGTGTTGTGTCGCCGACCAAGCTCAATAATTAAAGTGTTTTGTTCCAAACTGTCATTTTTTGCTATACCTGTTAACGAATTCTACTTCCCTGACCTCTATTTTCTCTTTTCCACAAAAAAATATTTCTCCGAGAGAGCGTTAGTACCAATCGGAACAAAATTAATTCCGACAAAACACACCACAATACAACACATTACACGAGAAAAATATCACTTCGACTCTTTTGTTTACTATTGAGGGCCTATTACAAATATTATATTGACAATTGACATCCTTGTGTTGGTACCAGCGTTGCCGAAGTGGCACGATCGTGCCTTTTTGACACGAAAAGTTTATCATGGTATCTACGGTGGCAAGAAAAAATTCAATATGGCACGCTTTTTTTGTTTCCATTTTTTACTCCAGATGGAGGAAAAACTGGCAGAAACTTTTATTTTTATAGAACAAATAATTTCTTCTTTTTTCTTTTGTTCTATTTCACCCCACAATTGATTTATATTTTTTTTAACATATCTATGAATTTTTGGTGTTTTCATATGGCACGAAAATGACACGATTTTTTAGAAAATGTGGCACGGAATTTTTTTTTTTGGGCGGCAACGCTGGTTGGTACTTTATGAAAACATGTATATATTCGTAATCATTTTATTTCTTGAAAGCAACGGGAGTAATATAAAAATGCATCCATATTACTTTAATAAAATCAAATTGTTTATGTTTAAACAAAAAAAAAAATTAACAAAAAATTTAAATTGTTTCCTTTTATTTTGCAGCTCAAAAGCGATCAAAGCTTTTACGCCCGTATCCGGCAAGAGGTAAACATCACACTGACAGCTCAGTTTATCACATTAGTAGCAGCAGTGACGCCAGCAATGACACAAATGAACGCTTGCATCACTCAAATTCACCACCACCATCAAGCATCTCAGACAATTCAATATCAACATCATCTGAATCTTCACTTCTCTCACCACTTTCACTCTCTTCTTTTTCATCAACTTATGTTTCCCATGAAGACTACAACACACCATGTGCGAGTCGCCTTAAGCCATTCAGCCATCACAGCATTGACTTATCATCAGTATATACCATAAGTAGCAGTGATGATGAGAAAAACTTCGATGAAGACATGATCTCAAGATCGTTTAACGTGATAGCTTCAGATAATCAAGACAAAGTAACATCAACAATCGAAGACGACAAAACTAATTTTAGATCACTCTCCAAATTACAAATGCAACAAGAAACTAAACATACCAGAGGCCTCTTCGAGATTGCGATTAAAATGATTAAGTTAGTGCATCGTAATCAATTGTTGCAGCGGAGATTGTCACAATTGCAAGCGGAAACTTCTCAGTTTATACAGTCTGTATTAGCAAATCCAGAAAATCAAGCGTTTCGAGATAAAGTACAAGCGAATGGTTGTTGTAAAAATTAAAAGACTAAAAAGAAATCTACCTCGTCTATAGTAGTTATGATGATGACACATGGAAATGTTTCGATGTGGTTTATTGGCAACATGTTGAAGATTGACAGACGACCAGTTATGTATGGTGTTGCATATTTTTAGGATCATAATAATTCACAATTCAATGACACTCTCACATCCAAGAATTTCTATACTGAATTTACTTCCTATTATTTATTTATTTTTATATTATTTAACCTCTAAGTCATCTCACATGTTCAGTTTTTGACAGGAGTGCTTGGAGATTTTGGTAAAAAATTCATTTGAATATAATGTATAGCTAAGCTAAGCTACATAAATATGTACATTATTTCTCTTATAGATCACAGAGTAAGCTGCTTTAAGTTAACATAAGTTTGTTCTTTGTTTATAAATATAGTCAACTTTATTGTTTTTACATTGGGAAACATTCAATCGCTTCTGTCAAATATCAATACTTTAACTATAAATGCATGAAATGATAAAATACGTAATCGCTTAGAATTTTTTAGTATTATATCCCATAAAATGATCATATTTTATATTTTAATTAATAAAACAAATTGTAATCATTTAATAGATTCTAATATTGTAAAATGTATATAACGTTATTTAATGACAAAAACAAACAAAAAAAAATGTGCCAGCTAAATAATAATTAAAATGTGAGGCATATATCATGTGAAAAGCAATTCCTTTTGAAAAAGTCTTATATATATTACTGCAAATAGATTAGTTTCTTATTTTAGTATTTTATTTAATAAACAAAATAAATATATAAATATTATATAATATACCTACATATAGACAAGTAATTAATAATGTTTTATATAAATATTTAAAATAAACATTAAGAATTTTTTTCTACTTTGTACTGAGCAAACGCATGTCAAAATGCAAAATATTTCTGTGAGAAAAAAGTGAATGAAAAGCATTTTCCAAAATAATAAAAATATTAAATATAAATTATTGAGTTAATTAAATATTGTTGTTTAATTATTTGTACGTGATTTTTTAAGTGATAAAAGGAAAAGTACAGTTAAATTTCTCTTCTGTAATAATTTTGTCGTTTTTTAATGAATTTTAAGACTGAATTATTCCATTTTATGTTGTTGCTGCCTCTTGCGAGGAATTGGTAAATCTTGCAAGAGTAGGTCTTGCCATGATTGTCTCCCTAGCCCTTCGGATTCAGCGGAAAACTGAAGGAATGGAGGGGACCTACTCCATTCATGTCTTGGTATATTTCTATCCGCTCTACATGACCCAGTCTTTTGGGTAATTGGATTGGTCGATGTCAATGCTAGATAATTTGTTGTTGGAAAACAATTCGAAGAATTTTCCTCTTAAAACACATTCGCATTAAAACATTACATTATTATTTATTTATTAAGTAGCAATAACAGTATCTTTTTACATTTGGTAGTTACAGGTTAGAGATTTAGGATAAATATTTTCCTTTTCAACTATAATTTAAACTAACATATAATGACAAGAAGTTGTATAATGAAATTGATGTTAATAATTCAAGGAAAAGCTACGAACAAAAACCCTTATTTAACTCTTAAAACTAATATTGCATAACTCGGCATCTTCATTCGCCATTGACAAACTGTGGGGCTGTGATAATAAAGGTATTTGTAAAGGAACAATTTAAGTGTTAAAATTTGTTACCTTCTTAGTCCAAGAAAGAACTGATTTGCCAAATTAAGTCAAAAAGTTAATTATTTTATTTAATTTTATCAATTTCTTCATTTAAACAACTTTATTATTTTATTTTTTTTAATCAACTCTTTTGAACTTTTCGCTTTTGTCCTAAATTTCAACTTCATTAAAATGTATTCCATTTTTCCTCAGCGCCAATTAAAAAAACAAGTAAAAACGGTATATTAGATAAGTTTTCAAAATGAATGATTTTTATTTGTTTTCCCTTAAACGGACAACTCCATTAGGCGGAGAAAAATCTGTGTACCATAGCTATCCATTTAAGAGTGATGTTACTGTATTTAGTAAAACAACAATTAAGTTCGAAATGAATTACAAATTAATTAATCGAAAACGAACAACTATTTATTAAGGGAACTTTCGCAAAAAAATAAGTATGTAAGTCTTAGTCTAATTTAATTGAACGAAATGATTTAAAACGAGGAGAAAAGTAGAGAACAACTTTTTCGAAGTTAAAAAAAAAGTATTGTGATCAAAGTAAAACTAAATCACATCGAAATAAAATAGGCACGATAATAGGCACCCTTTAAAATGAATATCCGAAATCCAATCATAATATTTATGGCTGAATATCTAATAATCATAAAGTTGTTATATTTTTTAATTGACAAAAAAAATTAAATGAATTTCTATCGTCTTATAAAATTATGCTTATGCAATAGTTTGATCTTTGAAAATCGAAATAAAGGTGTGTGTTTTTAGTTTAAATTCTTTACCTCTGTATCTATTATTGTATAGCAGACTGCTATAAAAAACAAAAACATGGTTAACCTTATGCATGTAGGTACTTCCGGATTTAACCTTAAACTTATTAATTATTAAGACCGGTCCTAAACACAATAATATCAAATTTAATGTTGTGATTTTGAGCTATTTAGCGCTTATTAGTTTAAACACAAGTTCATCAAAAACCTCTTATCATTTTATTTTAAAAGAAAGAAATAAATGATGGGAGACAATATTTTATGCTATCTCTACCAAAAACAACAAGTTTAGGGTTCATGAGAGTAGGTACAAACATTATGTGGAATTTATGATTACTATAGATACTCGTTTTTTGTGAAATTTTCGCGTTTTTGATAGTTATTGGCGATTTAAACTCAAACATCCGAATTAATAAACGTGGAATAGCGAAGTGTTAGGTCTTATTCCGTGGACTAAGTGCAAAATGTTATGAATAAAACAAAATTTCATCTAAGTGACGTTTACGAAGTTAAACCACCGAAGAAGGTGGTTTAGCGAAGGGATAAGATCCAAATGTGTCAAATGTATTCTAAAATAAAAAAAATAAGTGAAGATTGCTAATTTATTTTGAATTCAATACGAATAGAATTTCCAACAAACAAAAAGAGAAAATACATCTGTATTTATCTCGATGAATACACCAAACACAATTATTCATGAAAATCAGAAAATTAATGAAAAGATATACACAATAATTATGTACGTAGAAATGCACATATTGCTCCTTTAATAAGTTTTATTTTAATATAACTAAATAAATAAATTCAGTTTTTGATTTGTGTATTTTGATTGGTATTTGTGTCCACAGATTTGTTTTCTATGTTGCCTATATTTTCGCTGCACAATGATTTAAGTAGATTCTGAAGAAAATAAAAGAAAACGTAATTTAGAAATAGAAATGGTAAATAAAGTTACTAACTTTGTCGTTGGTACTCCAGTTCTCAATTCTTTTTCTTTTTTTATTTAAATTTTTCCTTTTAACAAATAGAAACAAATCAGAAAAGAAAACAGGCACAATACAAACAATTGAAAATAATAATTTTGACAGAAATATATAAACAAGAGAATTCCTAGGTGTGTTTACAAATTATTACAATTTGCTGTCAAAACCCATACGAAAAAAAAACCCAAGTCTGCGGAACTTGTGAAAATTTCAAGTTACCAAACAGGCATCTTATTTATTGTAATAGATTTTCTTAAGGGATTTTTGGTAAACGTCACTTTACTATTCCACGAACATTTTGGTTTTATTCATGAAACATGTTAAACCATAGCTTAACTCTTATTCCCTGGTTTAGTAAACTCGAGGAATAAAGGTGGAATAAGCGTTTTTTTTTATTAATGTGGCTGTAAAGGACTAGTTTTCGATTTAAACTTTGTTAATACGATTTCAAACTCACTAAATTCTCTTTAATTTAAGCTACGAATCGTGTTTGTAGACCCAACAATTTTCAAAATTTAGGGTCTTTGGCATAAGATGAATCAAACTACTTGTAGACTGGGTCAAAAGAAGAAAAAAAATGGTATGGGAGGTGGGGGGATTGCCTATCTCTCCCCGTTTAAAAGAGAAGGGCAATTTTATAAAAAAAATGAAATATAAAAAGCACCATACATAAATAATGGCACAACCTACAAAAAAATCCTATAGCTTTCCTTAAAGCCAGGGGCCCTACTCTGTATTTCGTTCCGAAAGTCAATCCTATTCAAAAGTGCTTTTCGTTCCGCCTTTAAATTGGTATCTACTCTGTAAAACTTTCGAATTGGAAAAAATAGTACTTAATACTTTTTCCTTTTACGGATTAGTTTTTTCCAGTCTCGAACTATTTCTTATGAGATCTGTCAAATTAAGAAACAAAAAAAAATAAACAAGGCTGAAAAGCAAACATTATTGTTCTAAAAGAAATAACTTAAAATAAATCAAAGGATAATGGATTCGGTTGCACTTTTGATGGATGCCGAAAATAGTGGAGAGCGGATCGAGCGGAAAATTATACGGGACAAATCTAATATTATGGAAATGTGTGATAAAAGTTAAAATTCGGTTGTGGCAAAGATTAATTTCACTGCTTAAATAATGTTTATTATTTTAGTTTCGTACATTTTTTTTTAAACTTTATACAGAGTAGGGCCCAAGAAATTCATTCTTGTATTTATTTTCTAACACAAAATAAAAAAAAAGGCATTTGTTTTTAAACAACTATTTTTTTCTAAAATTTACGTTACTAAGCAATATTTTTGTGTTTAAAATTCAATGCTCTTATCAATTTATAGTTATAGTCAAACACCGAAAACTAGATGCCTGTATGTCTTCTAGTTAAAAAAAAAAAAAAAACAAAAATACCAAAATCTACTTTAATAAATAAATACAGTCGAGTAGCCTTGCCGCCTTAAAGAGGACAGCCTTGCGTTAAATTCGGTAGTTCTGATTTTTCGCTGAGTTGTTTATGATGTTGGCCTAGTAACTAATCCAAGTTTTTGACCTCGAGCGCAACATTGTTAAAAATCGAAAAAGAACGCGAAAATTTAGCGTTTTTTTTCAGTTATTGTCAATTTTAACTCTAAACGACCAGTTTTTGAATATATCTTCATTCTACAATTTAAAATTGACAATATTTCCTTCCATTTGAGCCCAAAAACGTCTCTGTAGACCTAATATTTTCTAAAATATAGCTTTTTTAAAGGAACAACACAAATAATAATGTTGAAAGTTAAATAGAAAATTATTTCAATTAATTTTTTTTCCAAGTGCTTAATTTTAATTTATAATGTTTTGACGCAAGTCTTCCTCATATGAGACGACAAAGTTACTGTACTATAGGATATTAAAGCAATTTTAGTATGATGCTGGGTTGAAAACAGGATTCTAAAAATTTTAAACGAATAAGCATCGTGCTATCTTTTTAAAATGTTATTAAAGTTTAAAACATCAAACGCATATATTAAACTTTTAAGTATCGTACTATCTCCAAATGCCACTTTGACAATTAAAAATGTGAAAATAGTATATTTTTTTTACTTGTTTGCATGAACTTTCACTTTTTATGGTATGTTCAACTTTAGTTTGACATTTCATATTATTTGTTGAACTAGACTTTTTTGAAATAAATTAAAATGTAAATTTTCAATTGTCAAAGATCTTAAATCTTCAAAACTTAATTCTTCATTGATTGGTCGATTGGTTTGACACAACATTTCATTCGATACTCAAGTATTTTACACATATTAACATATATATACTTTTTAAAAATCTGTTGGACATAAAAATTAAATGCAAAACTACTTGGAATAAATTTTAAATGAAAAATGCAGATAGATATGATATCAATTCATCAAAACAATTTATAGAAAAAAGATAACAAAGAAAAACTATTAAAATTAAAGTATCAACAAAGTAATCCAGTAAACAACTGAGCAAAAAATCAGATCTAACGTATCTGATGCAAAGTCTATTCCTATATAAGACAACAAAGTTACTGGACTAAAGTTTAATTGATTAAAATAAATGAAGGTATTTTAATTGAGGCCGACTTGATAGTTCCTCTAAAAATTTAAGTTTAAAATCAACACATATTTTTGTAACTATTATTTTGATAAATTAATAAATCTTATTTAAACTTTATTAACGATTGGTGCTCGAATTTTTATTATTTATTAATAATCAGTTAAAAATTAAATTGAATAAAAACACCAAATCGTCATCCTGTACGAAGGGAACGAATTTGGCATGGATGCTGAGATATCACATATATATATTTAATTATAAACAAATAATATATTCAGGGTATTAATATGCAATTTTAAGTATCGTCCCGGTATTGACCTCGGTGCGTTTTGCTTATTTTTGTATGGTTTGAATCTATAGGAGGTGCTAAATACTTACATTGATAAACTCAATTTTATAATTTAAGTATGCAATTTGTTTTTATTTTGATTCTTTTTTGGCAAGACTACTTTGGCAACCGAGGCACTCGGTAAAAATTATTTTGAAATTTTAATCTTATTTAGAAGCTCTAAAAAATTTAATTAAAATTGGTGTATAGAACTTGTATTATTAAAAAAAAAACTATTGTTTTATGAGAGATAATAACCGTTAATAATAGATAGATAAACATTTTTTCCATTAATATGGTATAGATCTTACTATTATTAGTTCATACAAAAATTTTAATCAGAATCGTAGAAATGGTTTTTGAGAAAAATAAGATATTCCTTTCAGGTTTGTATAAGCACTTATATGAGATGTACTGTTATTTTTTGCTATAAAGTAAAGGTGCATGTCCATTTGAGAGTAAAAACATTGAGAGTAGCTCTCAGGCCACTCTCGAGAGCAAACTTGCAAGTAAAAACAGGCTAGAGACTAGCTCGCGGAGAGTTGACTTTTGGCTCTCGACATTTGAACTTTTTGATAGTTACTAGTAAGTGGACACATGTTTTGATTACTATTGGAGATTAGCTCGCAGGTTCGTATTTTGCGAGTAGCTGTCAAGAGCTTACATGTCTAAACTGTGTCCTTCAGAGGAAAGAAATCAATAGAGAAATAGTCGTGTTTTTTACCCATGGAACCATAGTTAAAGTGAATAAATTTGAATGATCTTGTTTTTTTTTTTTGTTGTGTTTAAAATATATTTAACCTATTTTTTCTTTCTACCTGTCTATCCGTTCATCTGCAGCCTAAAATGGAGTTTCCATTTTCTTTAAACATTGTATCTATCGTTTTTTTTGGCCTTCCCCCGACAAGTTTTTTCATTTTTTTTTTAATCCAAAAATAACGGTACATGCCGTCCAATTTTTATTAGCAATTAATGAAAATCTTATTTTTCTCAAAAACATGCCCACAAAAAATCGGTAATTTTTTTTATATAGGCCCCCTTTCGTAAGAACCATTTTTTATTTCGATTTTCTCTGATTTCGATCATTTTTTTATGTAGATTATTTTTAAAAGTTTTATAATTTTGTATACCGAAAATTTAATTTATTTTTTTTTACATTATTTTTTTTTTAAACTTAATAATTTTAAAACGACTTAGTCGATTCTTATTAAACTTGGCACCCAGCATTTTTTTAAGATTATCTACCGAATTTTAAATAAAAATTATAACCAATAATAATGGTGCCTATCATACAAATGTTTACAACCGTTAATGAAAATGTTATATTTCTCAAAAAAATTAAAAAAATTTATGTGAGCTATAATAAGTACGATCTGTGATATTATTCGAAACATTTTTTACTATTCCATTATTAAAGATATGCTTTTTGGTTTCTGACTATCTTAAGTTTAAATGATATTGCACATCGAAATTAGAAAACAAAAATAAAAATGAAGGTTTGAATAAAACAAGAACACTTGGGTGAGCTACCACCAAGATTTTTATAGGCTGGAGTTATAGCTGGACACGTTTATGAAAGTAGGGTAGAAGAGGGACCCCTTGCCATAGGGGGACCTTTGCCAATCGAACTTTTAAGTCGAACGAACAAAATGTAAAATATCGAAAAATCGATTTTTATTGCACATCTCTATATGCAAACTTCTGACACAGTTTGACAGTTTTCCGCTAGACACCAACCAAATTGTACGTGTGTATTGTTTTTGTGAGTGCCAGAATATAAATAACGAGGTAAGCAATCTTCGTTAATTTCTCTTTTTTTTTTTATTCAATATCTTTTCGCTACAAATATCTTTTGTTAATATATTTTGTAGTGGTAAATAGTTTTGATATATATTAGTTTCTAACAAGGAAAAAAGTTATATTTATATAAATTTTCAAAAAACCAGCTTGTGGGGAGCCTTTGCCGATTTTAGGTGGGTAGGTTTTGTCTGGCAAAGGCACCCCATGTAGTGGCTTTGCCATTGGCATGTCGTGGCTTTTCCAATGGCAAACCCACCCAATGGGCTACGTTGACCACTGGCAAAGCCACCGTAGGGATGCTTTTATCAGAGGCGAGTCCTTTTAGACTAGTCGCGCACTTGCAATTATACGTAACTAAACGGTTTAATCACTAGTTGAGTATCTATTTAGTAATGACTTTAGTATTTAGGTACCTGGCAAACGGTCCCCATCCCCATGGTAAAGCATCCCTACCAGGGAGGCTTTGTCATATATCAATTTTTTTTATAAATTAAATATTAAAAATATAAATCATTAAAGTATCAAGATGAAATGTTCCTTAAAATAAAGATTATAAAGAAAGGAACATATTAGATAACAAGAAACTTGGAAATAGGCTAAACGTTTTGCGTAAGGTCAAATTCCCAAAATCCCGGCAAAGGCTCCCCCGTCTACCCTATACTCTTGAAAAATTAACTCTGAAAACTTTCAAAGTGAACTCGCGATATTAAAATCTTGAAAAATAACTCTCAAATGAACAGGCACTCTAGACTAACTGTTAAGAGTTTACTAGTAACAGAAAAGAAAATGGACACGCACCTTAAGAATAATTTATATTTTTTAAGCTGCTAGATAATGTTAAACAAAAATACTGGGTGCTAAATTAAAAAAAATAGTATAGTTTTATAATTATTAAGTTCTTAGAATTTAAATTTTAAAATTTTGTTAAAAATCCAAAAAAATAATATTTTGAAAATTTTGCTATATGTACAATATTTTTGAAAAAAGTTAATCAAAATCAGTTTAAAAAATGGTTTTATGGTAAGTACATTTTTTATAACCATTTTTCAGAATTTTTTTTTGTAAGATGGTAGCCTTTTTGAAAAAAAATTACTGAACTTCTTTTTTTTTATTTGTGGGCACGTTTTTGGGGAAAATAAGACTTTCGTTATTTAAAAAAAAAAATCGGCAGGTACCGTTATTTTTTAAATTTTTTTAAAAACTGAAACAAAATGTGTCAGGGTAATGCCCAGAACAAGTTTTAATAAAATCGATCCACCCTTTAAGGCTGCAGTCAAAAGAACGAATTGCGGGAGCAACTTTTTTTGACTTCGTTATCATTGTAATGCCATATAGTACCTAAATTTATCGCAAGTAAAAAGTTAATAAATAATTAAAACTACACAATAATTTATTTATTTATGGAATTATTAAATAGTGCATACATTTTAAAAATTCAATAACAACATCACAATGGGTGATATGCATAAAACGAAAGTAATTACTGAAAGTATAAGGTTAAAGTAAAAACTAATACTTTTAGTAGATGGTTATATTTATAGTATTTACTTCATTTCATATGCATAAAATTAAGTTCATACTTGCTGCCAAATACTTTCAGTAGATACTAAATTCATCCAAGTTAATACTAAAATTCATCGGAAATTGATAGTAAATACTTGTTTTTTGTACTAATTTGTGTTTACAAACACAAATTTTTTAAAAGATTTGCAATTGGTAATCAAAACTTGTACAAGGTTAAATTGGATTGCTTGGATATTGATGGACGGATGTCCTATCCGAATTATTTATTCTTTTCAATGAAATGGTGGTTCCAATATTTCAATGTGAGTTATAGTCCAAGTTCCTATGTATATGATGAGACAATCATTTTTTGCTCTCACTTGTTCTTCATAATTCCGTTAAAATTTAATAAAATTGCTTTATCTATTATTACTTTATTAGTATTGGTACAAAATTGACTGTTCTAAAAACATTATCTCCAAAAAATCTTATATTTTCTTAACATATTAATTATTTATTTATTTAATTAAATAATTTACAAATTATTTAAAAAAAGGCATCAGGGTAGCAGGACCATAAACGACGCCGTCTTTTACATTTTAAATATTTTGATCAAAATTAAACAAAAAATTTACAATAATGAAGAAAAAGAGAGAAACAAAGAAAAAAAATTATATTTCATTAAATTTATTATGTTTAGATGTAGCTTCTTTTATGCGTTGTATTGAGTTGATATCAGATGGGCTAAGTATTTTAGCTAATTGGCTTGGTACATTTGTACTATTGAAGATTTGGCGTGACATGGGACATTCTACAAAGATGTGCCATATGGTAAGGGTTGTTTGACAATTTTGACAGACGTCTGGAGGTTCCCTGTTGTAAAAATGTCGAGTTGTAAATATTGCTTTTCCAAGTCTGATTCGCAGTAGTTTAATGCAATCTTCCCTCGTAAACAGATGATGGTAAGGTGTACGAGTGTATTCAGTGTTGTGGCTCTGAAGAAAAGTTTGGCAATTATTCCAACTGTCCGCAAGCTCCTGTTTCTGTTTGTTGACGAAAATTTTTCGAGTCAGCTAGTAGAAGTTTGGTAATTCTAAAATCAAGGGGTAATTACTGGCATCTTTAGCTGCAAGGTCTGCAGCTTCATTTCCTTTGATTCCGGTATGCCCCGGTATCCATGCTAATATTAACTGCAACCCACTTTCAATAAATACAGTGACCAAAAATAAAAATCAATACTATTTTTCCTTAGTTTAAGGCTAAAAAGTATGTAGAAAGAATTTCCAAGTTGCTCTTTTGCAACTTTAAAATAATGAAGTATTTCCTACAGAAAAAAAGTACTTACTAGTTATTATGCATACGGAATATAGTTTTTACTTCTAAAAATCTGAATAAATTAAGTGCTATGGGCCAAAGTAAATACTTAATTCTCAGCATTTACTGCATTTTCAAAGTATTTACTTTTTTTGATATGCATAAATATCAAAAAAAGTAAATACTTTGAAATTCTCTAGTAAAAGCATTTACTATTCTTTATGCATATCACCCAATATTGCAATAATTTTGCAGTCAGAAAAATATAAATTTGCGTCAAGAATAACTTATTTAAGAATTTTAATTAAAATGTTTAATTGTAGGTATACCTATTGGAGTTGTCTTAAAAAAAAAATATTTGAAGTTCCATTCCAAAGGGAAAAATTATTGTAACCTTATTTGTATATGAATTCGGTCTTAATTTGACTCCACTTAAACGTGGTAGCCTTTTGTCGCATCTTGTACCTATGTACAGTTATTTTTTAAATTTAATCACATAATAGTATATTAATAAAATTGTTACAAAAAATACAAACCTAGCTTTATATTTACAATAAATCTCTTAAACTGTATGCATGGCATATTAGGAGTAAGTCTTTTTTCTTAATATATTTAAAGCCAAATTTGTTTGTTTATTAAATAAGTTGGTAAATCTTATTTTATTTTTTTTTTGTTGTTTTTTCTTTTTGTTTCTACATCATATTTTAATTTTATTCTCAAAACATGGGTTTGAGTTTGAGTTTTTGTTTTTTTTTTGTTAGCGCCATCTAACTGGGCTCTTTAAATTATTCAAATTAAAACTGCGTTAATTACTGGCGCGGTATGCCATGATAAATATAGTCGGGTACTAAAAATACATATATTTTGGCGAAGGTGAGAATAAACTTAACAGATGTTGATGAAAGATAAAAGTTAGTATGTAATTATATTTGCTATAAATACCTAATGTGTTTATAACCCGCTTAGGCCTTTAGGTATAATAAATAAGAGAACCTATAATCTATAACATTTCAGTATTTATTTATCTATTGGTTAATTTAAAATAATATTTATGGTCATTCAATCAGATTGTGAGACACCCGCACCTAATCGGCAAAATGACAAATTTGCAATATTGACAAATAAGCCGGAAAGAAGATTAATTTCCATAATTTCCAATCATAGAGTATAGGTATAGTTTTGGTTTGGGTTGTTTAATAGTCTGAGAATGAAGTGTTTTTTGTTTCTTTTTGAAATATTATTTTAGACCTTTTCATTTAAATCAAATCAGTTCAGTTCAACAAAAATAGAGTTTCGCTTATCAAAAAAAAAAAAACAACTATTTTTCAATTTTTTAAAACTAATTATTTGTTAGCATTATTTATATATTTAATTTAAAATTATAAATTTAAAAAAATAAAGAAACAAAAAACAAAAGATAAAAGATAAAATTTTTCCCCTCAATATTACAAAATTTCGTCGACTTCGAGAGGCTTAAATAATTAAAAAAAAAAACCTATACATCTATAATAACCACAGCAAATTAAATTAAATTTGAAACGAGTCTGATGGGATCTATAAATGGTGCCATGTATAACAATAACCACTAATCATCTAGTTAAAATAATAATTTGCAATACTACATCCTGGACTATATGAGAAATGATGACCTAAAGGCCTTGCTGTTTTGATAAAACGGTTTATATTTTATTATTTTTTTTTTCTTTTCTTTTTATCGATGAAGGTCGGATGAAGAAAGTTTTGCAACAAATGGACAGAAATATAAACAAAATTTAAACGAAGAAGGATGGAATGTTTTGTAGTGTTGCCTGGTAAATTAGTTCAAAATTAATGAAGGCCATCTAGCTGATGGTAGGTATAAGATGAATGAAGAAAGTCAAAAGGGGTATCAAATCACATATTTTTGTTCATAATTTCTGATTGATTGGATTAGAAGATATTACAAGAAATTATTATAGTTTAAATATGAAAACATACTGCAGACGTTATGATTTATGAATAATTGTTCATATATAAACGGGGTAGACAAGCGGATTTTACCGAAAGAAAAAAAAAATATGACAAAACATATAAAACTAAATTTAACGATTTGTTTTCTTTCTTTTTCAAAGTTAATTTTGTTTTGATATTACTCAATCACATTATCTGATCAATATATGGCTTTAAAGATTTTGTTTCTTTTGTGTTCATTGACGCCCTAAGTGAAAACTTTTGGTGTTAGTTAATGATAAGAGGTTGATTGCTTAGTGTTTGTTTTATGTTGTTTAAATTTATTTAAATAATTCAAAATAGCTTTTAACGGCCTATTTTAAATTAATAATTCAATAAAGTCCAATTATGTAAAATAGTGTTAAGTCTTCTACTTGGCTGATGTACACTATTTCAGTAGTATATAGAATTTGTATTTTTAAGAAAAAACGAAACTTCATCTATATAAATTTATTTAATGCAAAATTTAAATAAATGAGTTGATTATGTAAAGTGGGTAGTTAGAAGTTAAAATTTTGTAGCAGTTTCATATTAAAAATTACAACTGTTCAAAATAAGTTCTTCTGGAAGTAAATACAAAACTGAACATTTTTACATTAACGAACAAAATTATTAAGTGTTTCCCCATTCCTGATTATTTTAGAAAGAAAGTTTTTTTTTCTGATTTTATAAAAAAAAATGAATTTGTATAAATTTGCCAAAAAATCAAAACTACTGCGCTTTTTTTAAAGTACCTATACTCTCCAACTGAAATAATAAAATCATTCAAAAAATAAATTTAAATGATTATCTTAGGATTTTTTAGTTTTAGTTTGTAAACCTGTTTTTGAAAAATATTCTTAATATTGTTCAAATTGATAAACTCTGTCGGTCGTATTTATAAACATTGTCTATTTTTGGACGGCCGTCCAAATAAACATGTTTAATTATTGTCTAGAAGTAGTCTAACTTAAACAACAGAATTAAAAGTTTTGAATTATGTGATATTTTGTTTAATTAAATATAGCATATTTCCAACTAATGGGTGTCTTTTTTTTTAAGAGGTATAGAACTTTAAGTTGGCAACACTATTATAACTAGCGGCTATTTTGTCAGCTGTCAATTGATTTATTTTTAGTTTGGTTTGGCATTTCAACATGAATAGACTGACGCCTGAACAACGCTTTCACATTGTGCAAATATGAGCCCAAAACAAGATTGCCGTTGATCCCAATTTTCATAAGCGAATTTTGGTTACGTCAATAAACAAAACTGCCGTATTTGGAGTGATGATATTCCTCAAGTGTATGTTGAGACACCACCGTTACATCCACAAAAACTGACTGTTTGGTGTGCTTTATGGGTTGGTGGAATATTTGGTCCGTACTTCTTTAAAAACGATGCTGGCTAGAACGCTACAGTCAATGGTGACCACTATGGAGCTATGATTACTGACCTTTTCGTTCATCAATTGAACAACCACGATTTGCAGGAGCTGTGGTTTCAACAAGACGGCGCAACATGTCACACAGCTCGTGCCATAATTGATTTATTGAAGGAAACATTTGGTAACCGCATAGTTTCACGTTACGGTCCCGTGAATCCCTTGAATTGGCCTCCAAGATCGTGCGATTTAACGTCGCTTGACTATTTTCTGTGGGGATATGTGATGTCGCTAGTCTACGCCGATAAGCAAGAAACGATTGACCACTTGTAGGACAACATTCGCAGCGTTATTGCCGATATACGGCCACATATGTTGGAAAAAGTCATCGAAAATTGCACCTCCAGATTAGACTACTTCCCAGCCAGCCAGCTGTGGCGGTCATATGCCAGAAGTCATATTTAAATTATAATGCCAGAAGATTATCTTTCGAAAAAAGTAAATTTCATGTAAATTTAAAAAAAAATCATCTTTGTTTTATTCCATTTCAAAGTTATTTATCTCAAGAAAACTGTAGACACTGTTAGACACTGTTAGACAGTGTCTAATTTGGCTGGGCGAAATTATGCCCTAGGAAATAAGATCCACAAAGTTGAAATGTTGCTTATTGCAACGAAATGAAAAAAGCCCCAAAAATAAATGAAATAAGACCCCAATTTGTTTTGAAAATATTTATATTTCTTTTCGAAAATGAAATAATAACCAAATTTCTTTATTTTCATACTAAAGTTTATTTTCGAAAATGAAATAATACCCCACCGTCAAACCGTCATAAAAATATTTGCATTGTAACTTGTAGAATTTTTTACAACAAGAGCACTTGTATGTAGTTCTCCCTTCAGCAATCGATTCCGTTTGAATTTTCATGTTTTCAGCACAAATTTTGCAATGCTTACAAGGCAATAGAATAGCTGACAAAAATTGTGCCTTGTAAGCATTAAAAAAAAACTGTGCTGAATGCAACATGAAAATTTGTATTGAATACCATCAGCAACGTTTAACATAATATAATAGTTAACAAATATCGTTCGATTTTTTTAACTATTCTATTACTTGCTGTTGGATTTCAACAGACCCTCTAAATGGTCAGTTGCACGAAACGCTTTAACGCTTTATTTTAAAAGGCCGATAAATAAGCCAATGAACCGAAATTCGATTCTCCTCCAGATAAATTTTAAAAGCTAGTTTTAACGAAAATATCTAAAAAAAAAATATTTTACCTTTGACAGGACATATTTTGAAAGTTACAATTAAACAAAAATATTCCACATTGAATAGATCGAGATTAAATAAATAAAAACAAAAATGAACAGGTACACATTTTACACATTATTATTTATTTATTAAGTAGCAATAACAGTATCTTTTTACATTTGGTAGTTACAGGTTAGAGATTTAGGATAAATATTTTCCTTTTCAACTATAATTTAAACTAACATATAATGACAATAAGTTGTATAATGAAATTGATGTTAATAATTCAAGGGAAAGCTACGAACAGAGAAAGCTAAGAACAAAATGAACAGGTAAAATCCATTATTTTTCTTTTTAATAATTTCCTATTCAAGAAATAAAATTATTACAGAATTTTAGATTAGTCATCCTCCTCATTTGATGATGATTTATTTAAGGAAATAGCGAGACGTTCAAGAGTTCTTCGAGTTCACAGGAATCCATTTACTGAATTCGACGATGTGGATTTCAAATTTAGGTTCAGAGTTTCCATTGTGTGGAGCAGCTTCTTGGTCTCATACAGCTTAGTTGAAATTTATAAACGCTAAAAAACAATCTAATGGCATTCCTAATCTAATGCGTCACCATGGCATATCATCTTCTGATCTCTCAGTTATATCTAACCTTTTTGCTAGTCATTTTCAATCCGTTTACTTAGTAAGTACTCCGAATACACCTCTTGGTGATTGAACAAGCTTTATCTAAAATTAAGGTGGACACACGACTTGATTTAGATGGAATCGCTCCTATTATTTTACAGAGGTTTGCAAAAGTATTTTCCATCCCTTTAGAAATAATTTTTAATACGTGGAAGCGCTCTATAATTACACCAATTTATAAATCAGGAAGTAGACAGGAAGTTTCTAACTATCGCCCCATTTGTAAGATCACTACAATTCCAAAAATGTTTGAAAAACTGATCTATGAAAAATTAACTCCGATTCTTAAAAGTATTGGCGCAAAATTTTAAACGATTTAGTAAGATGTTAAGGCATTTTTATCATATTAAACGTTACAATTTTTTCTAATCATGTATTAAATGGGCTCGAAAAAGGTTATCAATTTGATGTTGTGTATACTGATTTCTCCAAAGCATTTGATTGGGTTAATCATAATTTATTACTTATACAGTTAAACAAAATAGGTTTCCACTCAAACTTCTTAAAATGGATAAATACGTACTTAAAGGATCGCATTCGGTATGTTCGTATTGATAACATTCTCTCTTCACCTATCTTTGCTACCTCGGGTGTGCCTCAGGGAAGCCATCTCGGCCCCCTTTTTTTCTTATTATTTATCAATGACATTCCTAAGTGCCTTATGTAGGCGGATGATTTGAAAGTCTTTCGCTGTATAAAGATTGAACAGGATTGCGCTTTATTGCAAGATGATCTTGAAAGATCTGATTGGTGTTTGGTCAACTCCTTACACCTTTATATTGTGAAATGTCAAAGCTTAACTTTTTGTCGAAATCGTTCATCAATTAACTTCTATTATAAAATAAACAATGCATTCCATTCAATGGTAACCTTTAAAAAAGACCTTGGTGTAATTTTTGACCAAAAACTTTTGACCAAACTCTTGAATATTGCAATACTATTTGGTATCCTTTTTATGAGATTCACTCTTTTAGAATTGAAAAAATCCAAAAACGGTTTACTAGAGTATTGGTGAAAAGGCTTCATTGGGATATAGATATGCCTTCCTATGGAACTAGATGCAAATTATTTGGAATCATGCCTCTTAACATTCGGAGAAAGGTCTCTGACGTTATGTTCATTCGTGACGTATTGGCTAATCCGATATTTTGGCCTTAATTAACTTCAATGTTCGTGCGAGTTTGCTTAGAAACCGATCGTTTTTTAAAATTCCATACCACAGAACAAATTATGCAGCCAATGAACTATTGTCTAGGTGCTTAAGGGAAACGAATAGTGTTTGCGATATGATCGATTTTAGTCTAAGTAGATTTTCATTTAAAAATAATTTACTTTTGATTTTTAGTAACATAAATGGTGGCAATGTTTAATATAATGTACCTTCATGTTTTTTTTTTGTTTTATTTGTTTTATATTTAATATTATATTATTATCGAGTAATCACTAAAGCTTTGTAACTTTTACAAGGATTTTAGCAAAAACTGGTTTAAGGGGATTTTGGTGCAACTGGTCATGAGTCCGCGATTAGCGGATTTTGATAATACTTTTGAGGAAGGCAATGTTGTTTTAGAAAAATGAAATATGCTTTTTTAAATAAAATGAGATTAAACCCCAAAATTAATGTTTGGTTAGTATTTTATTGGGGCTTTATTTCATTATAAAAGAAAACTACATACGAAGAGATATCGTCACGTGTCGACGATGTCTCGTTTGTGAATCAAGCTTTATTTTGTTTTTTTTTTTCAATTTTTTTTTTGGAGAACGTTTCAAACGATTTGATAAAACTTTGTTGTTTGTACCTAAAATGTCGAAAAAGATTGCTATAGAAAGTTACTCCGGGCATATATATACAAATACACAGAAACTGCTGTTCGTTGGATTTTTGCGATAAATGTCAAAATGCCACGAGAAAACATTTTTTTCAATGACAATGCGACTTTCTGTTGCGTGAGTTTGAAATATAGTGAAATTTTCCGAAATGCTTCTACTATTATTAAGATGGTGCTATCCAAGCACTTTAAAACGGCTCTTAGGTCATAAACCTAACTAAGGTTATTGAGGGTCATGACTTGAAAATTATTTGTGTTATTTATTAACCACTCATAAGTATAGCCCGGACACAAAAGCCTCTCTCTTTCAATCAGACAAGCTTAAATTGTGAAAACAAATTGTTTTTTTGTTAATAAATTTCAAATTTTTCACAACTAGGTTGATCGAGCTTATAAGCTTTTGATTTAACTTCAGTTTAGTATAAATTGTTTACTTATTTGTTTGTTTACTTATTTTAATTATTTCATTAAATTTAAAATCTACAAAATGAAATTGGAAATAAATCAAGCATTTAGATACTTGACAAGTTGAATTCAAAATTTTTCGATGAGAAGGCTTATAATTTAGAGACATTGCCAAAAGTCAATCAAGGCTCAAATCAAGGGTCAACTCATCATTCATCAAATCGTGAATATCCCAATTGTTTTCTTTTTGAGGCCTTAAAAATGGCGAGCTCTACCTAAACCCACACCTAAATTTTGCAAAGAAAAGTGAGGCCAGTATTTATTAATCTTTCAGTTAATAAAAAAAAAAAACAGTATAAATAAAATTATAAAAAATCTATAAGTAATAGGAGACCTTCCCGAAAAATTTTAGAATGCAATCAAGTCATGCACTTTGCATTTACTTGCAAATTTATTATTTGTTATTCCAATTTTCACATTTTATAAAGATAGGTTTATTTTCATGTTAAAACCTAACCGGAATTTGGAATTCTCCCCAAACACCGCATAACGTCATTGGAGCACCACATTCTCATCGTCTGTCTTATAGCTTGTTTAAAAACAAACTTTATGCAACAACAAAAAAAAAATTCATTAAAATTCATTGGTCGTTGAAAGTATCTTTTGGTTAGCCCTCCATTGAACTTGTTGGCAACATCAAACTGTCTGACAGCATCATAGACCGAGAAGTTTTCAAGTTCAAGTGGAAATATCGAATAACCGTCCCATTGAACTCTACACAAAGTCATTCAACGCTCCATATTCAATTGTGCGTGCCGGGGAGCAGCAAGCAGCACACAGTGGTCTAAGTCTTGCGATGGGAATGCGAAGTCTCATTTCAAAGTTGAACTTAATAGGAAACAGATCAATTCGGATCAATTTATTGAGAAGATTCTTTTTTTTTTTTAAGTTGTTGTTGTTGCTATAAATAGACATAAATATCAGTCATAGTTTAAACATTATGTATTTAGTTATTCATTAATGTGGTGCTTATTTGTGTATGAATAAAATATCTATGTGCACATGTGGTCACGGAAAGAGTGCTAATCAAGAGTGCATATGCGTTATGATTAACAAGTGCTAAGTTTGAGAGGTGTGTATAGTCTAACTTACTTGGAAAGAATATAAATATTGTGAAAGATATTCTCGAAGAATAGTGCATACAGCAGCCGAAGTGTAAAGTGATCAGTTTATAAAAAAAAAATATTCTTCATAACTGGAATTTCAAGAATTAAAGGCACAATAAAATAGCATCAATTATATTTACACACACAATTCAAGGTACAAAAGGTTTTAGATTTAAGTGAAAATTAAAAAAAAGGCTTATTTGAAGACAATTTTAATAGATATATTTAGTGGTATGCATATAAAGTGGAAAATATAATATTATTTTTTTTTTTATGATAAATTTTGTGGTTTTCGTTTGGAAGTTCGAAGAAATCCTTTGCACATTTAACTCCTACTACTCCAAAAGTACTTGATTATATTGTTATTCCGAGTGATGTTTTCTGTGCTCGATTTTATGAAAGGGTAGAAACGGAACCCACACAAAGTATTTGTATGTTATAAATAACAATTGTGGCGCTTACTTGTCCCTAAAAATTAAATAATTCACATAAATGAAATTGAGTGTAAAATTTTATCAATATTAACACATGTTAATGGCAGTTGAAGTTTTTTATACAAAACACACAGTAGAAAAAAATAATTAAATTTGTCTTCTAAATTAAAAACTTTGAGGTCTATACAAAAAATAATTTCTTTTTTGAATTTAAATTAAAATAATACAGAAAACCAATAAGATTATTATAGAGGGTTTTCCATTAAGGGCGGGTCGATTTTAAAATTGAATAAAACCAGTTTAACATGAGATATCAATAAGGTTTTATATTTATTTGAGAGCCTTATTAATGACATTATGTGTGAAATATAACATTGTTTAAATGGCCGTCGCGGCTTCGCTGGGTGGCGCGGATTCGGTCCAGTTTTCGATGACTTTGGCGCATAAATTAGGCTGAATTTGACCGATGGTAACGATTATGTTGTCTTTGAGGGCCGCGGTGGTTTGCGGCTTATTCGCATAGACCTGCGACTTAAGAAAGCCCCACAAGAAAAAGCCCAAAGGCCTGTTCACGTCACTTCGGCGTTAGATAACCATGCCATGAAACCGCTCGTTCAGAATATCGATTGTGTCTTGAGTTGTGTGGCACATAGCGCCATCCTTTTGAAACCATATGTATTCGGTGTCCATATTATCCAATTCAGGTCACAAGAAGTTGGTGATCATCGACCTATAGCGATCGCCGTTGACGGTGATAGCCTGGCCAACATCATTTTCGAAGAAGTACGGACCGATGACGCCTCCAGCCCAAAATCCACACCAAACAGTAACTTTATTTGGATGCATTGGCACCTCGGGAATCTCGCGTGGATTGGTGTCGTCCCAAATCCGGCAATTTTGCTTATTCACGTACCCATTCATCCAAAAATCGTCCTCATCGCTAAAGATGATTTTTCGACCAAAATTGGGATCAACTTCCAACTGCTCCAAAACCCAAAGTTTTATCATTTGCACGTGCTGCTCGATGCTGTAACTTGCCATGATGATTTGTCTTTAGTAATTGATTAAAAGACGATATTTTGACAGAAGGTAAAAGAAAGAATAAGGCCGCCACGAGCTGTCAAAATCAAACCGTCCCTATTGGAATAATATATGATAAAAACCAACAATAACAAAAATTGGATTAAATTTTGTCAATTGGGGTGAATTTTTTTATAGTTTCGTGTCCTTTTTTAATTTTTTTTTTATTTTGGGGTAAGTTTTCATTATAAACATTGGCTTTATACATTTTTAACTATCAAAAATCAAAAATTTACCCAAAAAATGGGGGAATCTTTTAAAATGAAAAATTTAAAGATAAAACATAAATTTAATATTTAAAAAAGCCTCGAACCAAAAAAATGTGCGATTATATAATCACTGTCGGTGAATGTTTCTTAGTTTTAAAAATCTTATTTAATAATTGTGGCATTGGTTTTGGCTTTATTTAAAAGAGAAAATAGCTGAAGTATAATTTCGGACAAAAATTATTGTAGCATAATCTGGAAGTGCAATTTGTAACCAATTTATCGATCATCTGGGCCTAACGTACCACCAAACGGTGCCGTCGCACCCTTTCCCCCCTCAACGTTGATCATAGAGTCCAATTAGAATAATGCTAATAATTAACATCTCCGTTATTTTTACATTTAAAATTAAATTAAACCAAAAAATCGCATTAAGAAAATAAAATGTAATAGTTTTTGGAGGAAATTGTCTTATTTTTTTTTAAATATTCACGTACCTACAACTTTTTAAGGTGTTGCCAGATTTTGTTAAAACTAAGTAATCGCTTGCTTCTAAATATTATAAACAATAGATGTGGTTTATTGGAAAAGCTATCCATTTATATGATTTTACATGCATTTCAAATAAAATATCGGCAGTAGGATTACGACCGATAAAAGCAGAACTAAAATCCTACTGTGGATAGATTTTTGACGTTTATTCGAGTCTCGAATTAAATTTTGTTATTTTTTTTATGTTGATACGATAGATAATTGAATTGTATCATGATTCTCGATGGATGTGTTCATGGAGTAGTTATAATTGGAATTTTCGATTGGACAGAAAAATCAATATTTTTTGATATTTTTTGGTCAGTTTTTATTTATAAGATTTAAGATCTCATAAATATAAAAGCTGGTTCTCACTTTTGCTATCAAAACCTGAGAATGAATTTTTTTGTACTAGTTGAACAATGAATTTATGTCGCACGAAGTCAAAGTAGAATAAAAGAGTTTATCTTTCACTGATCAATGATGAAGGAATATTTGTTTTCAGAACCTATGAATTGTAAGTAAATGAATTGTAGTGCAATTTTGTATTGTTTATTTTGTTGGTCCTCTTTTGGTTGTAAAACTGCGATTTGTAATAATGTTTAGATTAGATGTTAACTCCGTTCCTTATTCCACTTATTTAAAGCGATGTTTGCTGAGCGAATTGCGCCTATCACATACGTTGTAATTAAACAATTGCTAACAAATTTCAATTTTCATTCTGAAAAAAAAAATCAGTTTCTTTTGAACAAATCCTGCATACCAAAACCCATAGAATTTTAAGATGTAGGTTTGCAAACGTAGTTTTTTGTTGGTTTAATTTATTTGTGTTGTGACAATTCTGTTCAAAATGTGTCAAAAATCATTAATAAAATAATTAGCTAGCAAAACAATATATTTGTACATATTTATCCTGCAAAAATTAAAACCGATGACGTCATCTACTGTATAAGTCAAAAACGGCGAAATTTAATTTTTACTATAATCTACGAACATACTCTTTTTCTTGGGTTTACTTTTTTTTTGTTGTGTTTTCTATTTCGGCTGTAAATTTCAATCCTCGCTAAACAAAATGACAAAAGAAAGAAAAAGGCGAACAAGAAATATTTAAAATTTATAAGTTCTATAGAATATGTATGTATATTATAATAACGAACAAATTAATAGGAAATAAAGAATAAACCTGACTGGAGCTACGAAAATTTCTTCGATTTTTTTTTTATTTTAAAATATTCTGACAGGTGTTCAATAGTACTAATGTGAATTATAAAAACCAGGCTACTGCCGATCGGTTTTCTTGGAATTTCTTACTGTAATATGTATGTATAGATCCTCAAAAAAACACGCCTAACATTGCGTTAAAAAATTTTTTGGAAATATTTTTTTTTTTTATAATACAAAAAGCTGTCAAATGAAGGATTTTTTTCGTAGTTTTCATTCAATCGTTTTCCATTAATTATCTATATTTCCCTACAAACATTTTATTTATTTTTCAGTTGTAAGATATAAAATTAAATATCATATCTCTGTGCAAGCTTTGTGTGTTCACAAAATTATGTAAATTCTAGCGCTTTATTCTACGAAAATAAATATCTACTTATCTAACTAATACAAAAAAAAAAAAATTAAAAAAAATAAATTTTTTTAGTCCTTTTTGCTTTTTTTTTAGTTAAAATATAGCTACATTAAAGATGTTAGAGCAAGTTCGTTTAGTCAATATAGTCGTGCATATTGTTTTGTTTGCTTTCCCGAAAAATCCTTAATTGTGAGAAATACCTTCATAAAATTTTAGATGACATTTTTTTCCATATTCAATGGGAAATATCTTCAATTCTACATAATAAAACTATTTTCTGCCGCTTTAAGTATGGATACATAGTTTTCTAACGTAATAAATGCAGTTTTCGGTTTTTAAAACCAATTTTTATATTATCTCCGTTTGCGCTAGTATTCAAAATTATACATTATAATATATTAAGATTAAATTTGAAGGAGGTAAAAAATAAAACTAGGGTTAAGTTGCAATAAAAATATCAAATATGACAGACACTAACTTTCATAATATTAATGCTTAAAAATTCGGTATCTCCTTTTGAGTTAAAAAAATGCTTTAAAAACCCATTTCGTTAAATAGCGTAGTGTCTGTTTCAATTTAAGAAGATAATTTGTTCATTTGTTTGTAATTGCAGTCAAAAAGGAATGAAACGTTTAATCCAATCAAAAACAACATTAGAAAAACAAAATTAATATTATATTTTTTTTTTTTAATTAGATCTAATTTTTCAAAAGTGGATATAAACGCTATTAGTCATTTCTCAGAAAATCGATAAAAAAATTAAATGCGAAATCGATAATATCAGGTAAAAGTCTTCCAAACTTCCCAGTTCAATTTGAGTTAATACCGAATTTGAAAGTGCTAAGTTGAGCATCAGCATTATAACAAAGGAATATACAATATACATACTTACCTACTTCATTTGAAAAAAATTAAAAATTTTGTATAATATTTCCTTTTGAAAAATCACTCCTCAAATATATTTTTGGTCTATATTTTTTTTTTTTAATTTTAACTTCATAATTTACTTCCTGTTAAATAATTGTCTTTTAAAAGATTCTTAAAAACTAATTTACAGTTGGCCTTGAATCTTTCATAATGTACTTTCAAAAATACCTACTACATACATATGTATATCGTTGAAGGCAAACTTCTTGTTGTGTAGAATAATTTAAAATTTTTTTTTCTACTTACTCCACAGGGCAAACGGCAAATTGATGTTTTTACATCTTCTCCTTTTTTGTCTTCATATTAACATACTATTCCATACCATACCTACGACTTAACAACTTTACAGCCAGGAACAATAAGAGCAGGTGTGTGGGACCCAAGTTTTTTTTTTTTTATGCAAATTTGCTATTCAATCTTTGTATCCTGCAAACAAAAAATAAAATAATACTATGTCGACCTTAAATTTAAAAGTATAACGACTACTCAATGCAAAGTTGAGTGAGTTGAATGCTGGAATATGATGAATTTCATTTGGTATAGCAGCAATTAGGATAGGTGTACTAGAAACAAAGGTCAGAGCTTAAAGGCATTCTTTGAAAGTTTTATGATAATTCATATAGTATTATTTTTGACAATTTTTAAATTAAAATATTTGTTTGAGAACATTGAAATTGAGGCAATATTTAATTCAAAAATATGATTCTTGACAGAAATATCAGACGCTTCATTATATTTCTCAAGGGTATTTAATATTTTTTTCCCGCAGATTAAACTGGAGTGTTGGTAGATATAATGTTACGATGAATGAAAAAAATGGTCTAGTTAGTAGGTTAAAAAAAAATTAATCATGATCTAATTATTTATGTGAATTTATAGATATTAACACTTCACTTGGTCGGGTCCTGTGCAGTTTAGTAGCTTAGCTTTTCAAAAGGTATCCTATTGCCTATTTCATGAAATAATCGAATTCCATCGTTGCATACATAAACTTTTACTTTTTTTCAAGATATCGAAAAAAAGCAAGGGCAACAAATACTTGGCGAAACTAGAAGACGTAGTTTTAATGTTTAGTTGGTTTTAAAATATTAAAAAGCCTTTTATGAAATGAGCCATAAATTAATATTGTAGTTTAAAAATTTATTTAATTTCGTTTTTAATCGCTACTTTTAAGACCAAAAACTACAGGTAGTTACGGTCTCATATGGGATGATTTGAAAATTATATACAGGGTGACTGTTATAAGGTGCAACAAAAAGCTAGAGCGAGTGGGTTGGGTTAAGACAAGAAAAATTGTATGGGAGGGGGTCTATTTCCCTCCGTTTATGCGGGAGGGGCAATTCTCTAAAAAAAATGACTTAAATCAAAACAAACATTATTTAAAAATAACGGTAAAACTTACAATTCTATACTATACCTTTTTAGAAAGCCAGAAATCTTTTCTTTAATTTTCATTTTAAAATAAATTGTGTTAGTGAATAGTTTTTGAATAATTAATTTTATAAACTCAAAATTTAAAAAAAAATTAAAAAAAAAAATCAAACTAATTTTTTTTCAAAATTTTATGTACTTAATTAATTATAATTTTTGTTTTCAAAATTCAATTTTCTCAATTATTTTCAATAAAAAACAGAAAACCGGATGCTAAAATGTATTTCAGTTTTTGAGAAATTAAAAAAAAAAAAAAAAAGAAAAGTATTTTTTCCAAAAAAAACAATTTTTTGGTTTTTCCAAGTTTGATCTGCTCAGGTCAATTATTAAATTAGCGGATTATTCTTTTTTTTTTATTTTTTATTGCATACCATCCGGTATATTTTGGGGTAAATTCATATTTTTTTAAAGAATTCTGGACCACTAAACCGATTTTAATAACATTTTAAAGAAATATGAGACGCCAGCAAGTTCATCTAACACTTCCGTTCTTCCGATCCTATAGCTAGTTGTTTAAAGCTTTGTTCAGACCGGAATGGGTTATATCCCGAATGAGCCCTCGTGCTGTTTAAAGTTTTTTTTTTTTTTTTTAATTTCATCTCACATTTACCGATTGACGTAAAAATCCTCGAAAGTTAACTCAATTTCACGTACAATTTCCGTTACATGAGATAAGGCCAAACCTCAAAATTGGGAATATTTCGTTATGAAGGTGTAAATAAGGTCAAAAGGCATTATGCGTATTTTTTGTGGGAGTTTACTACTTAGTAAATAGTTCCCAAGAAAAACGGATCAACAGTACATAGCCTGGTTTTTATACCCAAATCTACCCAAATGTATTTCTTTACTTTTTTCTAGCAGGAAAATTAAAAAAAAATTTAATTTTTTTTTTAATTTATTTAATTTCCCCCTACAGCAAAAATCTATCCGAATATTTAACCTACTGCTTTTTCTTGCTTGTCAATCTACTCATAATTTCTGTTGCCAAATGTGACATTTACCCAGAAACATTCCAAATGCGATTTCTAACTTCTCATTTCTGGTCAAAAATTACCACAACAACGTCAAAAAGCTCGAGCCAAAACTTTTTCCCAAACTTTTCCCAAATAGTAAAGAAATAGACCTATTGCGCATCCCTTATTATAGGAAGGCGGAACGAATTATGTTATATGGATGATACACCAGTCACCACCAGCGTTGCCGAAGTGATACAAACGTGCTTTTTTGACACAAAAACTTTATCGTGGGAAGGTGGCACGAAAAAATTCAATATGACACACACTTCTTATTTTCTTTTTTACTTTAAATAAAGTGAATTTTGAAGAAATTTTACGAAAATTGCTCAAAATGGAATAAAAACAGGCAGAAACTCTTATCTTTTTGACAATACCAGAAAAAAAAAACTAATTATTTCTTCTAATTTTTTTAATTGTTTTTGTATTTCACCCCACAATTGAATCCTATTTTTAATATGGCACGTAAAGGCACTTTTTTTTTTTAATGTGGCACGGAATTTTTTTGGGTTGGTCCATTCTGATACCACAAGAATCTAGGAGCCTTTTTTCTACTCGTTGAACTACTTAGACATCATTACGAGGTGTGCAAGACTACTTATGCAATTATTTACCAGATCACTAGGATCATTGTATTAGAATTCTCGAAGACAGAGCAAATGTCTTTGGAAAAGAAAAAGCCGATGTGTAATCTACCAGCAATAAAAAAGACTCTTTGCAAAGTTTATTTTACTCAATCGCAAAAATGTTAACAAATCATATTAGTTTTTTCAACTAATTGACACACACATATATTTATTCTTCTTTATATTAAAATCAATTTTCCATAAACTTAAAATTACAAAAAAAAAAATATAATTGATACCGTATAATTAATTAAAAATTGTATTACCAAATAAAAAAAATAGAAAACATAATTTCTGTAATATCAATGTCTATTCTATATTATGCAGGTAGGTATCTGTTTTCTAATAAATCACTTTAAATGATATCAATTATTCTTCAAGCCCGACTTGAAGAATCGTATAATAAATCACTTAAGACTTTTATTTATTGTTTTATTTCTAACCATACCTATATACCACTGATGCGGAATGAATACAATTATTTTTTGATCCGATTTACGATAGGTGTAAAAGCAATAAAATTTCACATAAAAAATGCGTCTATATATAAGTCTTATTACTGACATTGACCTTTTTTTTAAATTTATTTTTAAAAACTTAATATAAAAATGAAAATGCATAATATGCTGCCAGTCGTAAAAAAAATACTTCATGCGCCTCTTTCTACTAAGCATGGGTTAAATTTAATTAATTTATAATTCATTATGCATTTACATAGATGGTTTTCAAAATTTGGTGAAAGAATCTAGACTGATGATGTCTTATACCATCAACATTAACACTTGAAATCCCAACAGGTTTCATTAATGTTATAGTTTTTTGACCTAGAAAATCTATTTAGAGTGCAGAAACACATGTTTACCTTAAAAGACAGGGTCAATTTTAATCGGAACCTGTTGTAAGCTTTTATCTTATAGGCTATTTTAAAAGAGATTTGTTTTTAATTACTATCTTAACATTGACATGCAATAAATTATTAATCTATTTGACTCCATTAATGCACTTGCTTTATTCATGTGGGGTATTTACTAATTGGAACAATTAAGCTATACATAATTTTCGTTTAAACGGTTTAAGAAGTTTCTTACATAGTGATCTCTGATCTTGATACCCAGGAAGCAGGTATACTATCTAGAAACACTGGTACCTGGAATTTTTCGGTACCAAAACGGACCTCCATTATAAAATTTTTAACCATCTTACTGCCTGATCACAATGGAGACAGAGCTGCAACTGGAGCTGCAGCTGGCATAGCTATCAAAATATTCAATACACACAAATTAAATTTAACGAAAACAACGCAATGCAGCTGTAAACGGAGCTTCTGTCGGTAATGCAAAGGTTCGCAAACTTTTAACTTTTCACGTGAAGGACTTTTGACGTTTCAATTTTTATGGTGAAAAAAAGAGATAAAAAAAATATTTTAGCTTTTTATTTATTTATTTGTTTCGCGAAAAAAAAAAACTATAAATTAAAAAAAAAAAACGGAAATAATAAAGTTAATAATAAGCCCATCATTAATTTTGTTTGCTTTAAAATATACAAAAGGCTGTACAACTGCATTATGGGCACATACAAAATAATACGTACGAAACTTTTTCACAGCTATTGCAGCTGCAGCTCCAGTTGCAGCACTTTATTGTGTTCAAGCAGTAAAAATCCTGTATTATAAAAGCCATAATGGAATACTTTTTGTTAAATTTGTTTTCTAAATATTTATTAAATAATGATATCGAGATCAATTGAGGGAAGCTATAGAAAAACCGATTACGATCATATTTGATGCACCAAATTTTTAATGACCATAAATTAGGGCAAAAAATGCAACAATGTCCCAAAAGTTAGTAAAAATGTTTTGCCATTTGTAAAAAAACATAAAAAATACAATCATCATGTGCTGTCAAATCGATGCTTCCAGTAAGGACAGAAGGTAATAAAGGGTGGTTAAATTTTAAGGGCCGATGTTGATTTTGAATAAAAAACAAATTATTTAGGAAATTATTGTCATTTCTTTTTATTATGATAATATTGGTATGGTTCAGTTATGTATGGAACAAAACAAAACAATCGGACAAAATATCGGCCGCCGCGACCTCGGCGGCGGCACACCTCCATCTGATGGTCCAAATTTTCGATGACGCTGAGGTATATGCCGTTAATGTGCCGAATTATCTCATCCTTTAGCTCTTGAATTGTTGCTAGCTTATCGACGTACACCTTTTCTTTCAAATAACCCCAAAGAAAGAAGTCCAACGGTGTCAAATCACATGATCTTGGCGGCCAATTGACATTGCCACCACGTGAGATAACACGGCCATTGAATTTGTCGCGCAAAAGAGCCATTGTTTCGTTAGCTGTGTGGCAAGTGGCACCGTCCTGTTGAAACCACATATCGTCCACATCCATATCTTCCAATTCGGGCCATAAAAAGTTCGTTATCATCTTACGATAGCGAATACCATTCACAGCAACTGCCTGACCGACCTCATTTTGGAAAAAATACATTCGCCCAAATGCGGCAATTCTGCTTATTGACGAATCCACTGAGGTGAAAATGTGCCTCATCACTGAAGATGATTTTCTTCGAAAATTGATCATCCACTGTTGCCATTTCTTGCCACCATTCTGACCATTGACGACTGTGTAGTGTGTATCTTTCCATAAAATGGCTCCAATTGATTTAAAGAGGTGCTTTTAATAATTGATAAAAGCACTGCGTAAGCTTTTATCGTTGTTCCTACTCTACCTGTCTATTCCAAGTGAATCGAAATCCGAATTTGTCTAGGTTCAAAATTTGAATCTTCTTTTTTTTTTATAAATATCGATCAATTGCAAATTTTTCATAGGTCAAGAAAATGCTGAGAAAACCCTTGAGAACAATAGTTTTTATTTTAAATGACCAGCAATACGGTTTCGTAGCAATAGGTCCATTGGTGATCATGGAGAATGTAACATTATTGTGCTCGATATTTCAAAAGCATTTGTTAGAATTTGTTGGCATGAAGCTCTTTTATCTTATTTGTTATCGATGAATGTGTATCTTTCGGATTACTTTATACAAGTCGTATTGGATGATTACAAGTCCGATATTCGTAAAATAAATTCTGTAGTGCCCAGGGCTCCGTTTTGTTTGCAACTCTCTTTCTCATATTCATCAAAATAATGATCTCCTGTCTAAAACTTATAATATATCCCTCACAGCCTTATTTCGTCTTTCACTTTCTCAAGCCATCTTCCCAAAATTGTGGAAGGATTCGTTTATTTTCCCGATCCACAAAAAAGGCGCAATCTCTGATCCAATTAACGCCACCTCAGGCGTTCCTCAAGGCAGCCACTTGGGCCCTCTAATTTTTGTCTTAACAATAAACAATGTCGATAATATAATAAATGACTCACTTCTGTCTATCTACGCAGATGATATGAAAATCATGAAGGTAATTTTTACCCCCGATGATTGTCTCTTTCTCCAAAACGACCTTAATTTATTCCAAACTTGGTGCGACAAAAATTTCTTAGAACTCAATGTTGCTAAATGCCAATCCATAACCTTCTCCCGTAAACGGTTACCCTCACCTCCCAGAACATATTACTTTCATAACGTAGCCATTCCAATCGTTCACTCCATCCGAGACCTTGGAGTTATATGTGATAACGAGCTTAACTTCCGCTCTCATTTCGATCAAATAATTAACAAGGCCAATTCCTCTCTTGGCTTTATAAAACGGTGGTCTAAAGAATTCTCTGACCCCTATGTTACTAAATCCCTTTACATAACTTTTGTTAGACCCCTCCTCGAATATGCTAGCCAAGTCTGGTCATCGTTCCATAACTCCCACTCCCTTAGAATTGAAGCTGTACAACGTAGGTTTGTTCGGTTCGCCCTTCGTGGCCTTCCGTGGTCAGATAACTTTATCTTGCTCCCCTATGAAGATCGACTGAAATTGATCAATTTGCAAACCCTTAAAAAACGTCGAGAAGTCGCTGATATACTCTTCGTACACCAACTCTTAACAGGGACTATTGATTCACCTATTCTGTTGGAAATGATCCCGATCTATACTAACCCACGTAACCTAAAGATCTGCTCCACTCTTCCGCCCCCCTTATCACCGCACTAACTATGGGTTCTTTGAGTGGATATCAAGAATGTTGCATTTGGTAAATAACTCAATAACTCAATCCTCGACTTTCACACCAACATATCCACTTTCAGAAACTCCCTCTACAACTCATAGGATCACCCCTCATAATCCAAAGGCACCCCTGTTTTATCATTTATTTTTAAGATTAATTTTTTAGTTCTTTTTTTTGTAAACAAAAAATAAATAAAAACAAAAAAACCCCCAAAAAAAAAAAACTACGAAAAACCCACCATAGATTTAAGTTTTCTCTATTAAGTTTAGTTTTAAGAATAATATGTTTAGATATAAGTTTCGCTTGTATTAAGCTAATAAATAAATAAATAAATTGTTTTGCTGATGATAAGCACTCTCAGCTTTGAATATTCGTTTTCAGATTCACCTCCTTCCTTGTTGGTAGAATGTAAAAGTACAATTTTTGCGTAATTAAAAATCGTGTAGAATTTAGTACTTAAAAACTCAATGCTGTTAAAGAGAAACCTATACACTATTCATATTATCTTCTAAGCTGTAATCGATTGATTACACTTGAATCGTAGAAACCAAATAGAATCACGATTCACAATCCTCCTTATGCAGAATAATAACAGATTTGACATTTCGCCAAAAACACAAGATATTTTTTTCTCGGCTTCTGATCTGGCTTTAAATGTCCAAAGCTGTATACAAATTGCAATCTCTTGCATGCGTCGTTGTTGCGTTGACAGCTCGATAAATTCGATAAATGCATCATACTTTCTAATGGGAAGTAAAAAATAAATCCAATCTTTTAAAAGAGTATTTAAGGAGTCACCTTATCCTTCCTACCCGAAAACATCAATGGATCCGTTTCCACAACGCATTTGACGGATTTTATGGATTGAGGCCTCAACTCCTATAAATCATTTCAATCTCTTAGAAAGAACTCAAAATACGGATTTAAAAATTATTATTAAAAAAAATAATAGGTGATATAACACTGTAACCAAGAATTAGCATCTCTAGATCAAAGCTGCGCTACCGCCACCGCCGCCGCCGCGCCACCACCGCAATGTTTCATGTCATGTCTCTCATTATTTTATTGCTATTATCCTAAACAGCGTTTTAGTGAAAATGTCAGCTCAATTCTTCTTCTTAAACAATTCCACTGTAATATTTACTTCCAGTTCTAGGAATGTACATCAGTTAAGCCTTAAGCCCAATTTCGGACGTATTGTCTTTAAGTACGGACATTCCACATTCGTGAAGTGTGGCTAAAAGCACTTCACGAATGTGGAATGCTATAACTGGCGCTTAAAGTACATCGGCATATCTCTGCATAAAACCTTCCCTATTTTCCTAACGCTCAAACGGAGTGTTATCATTTCAAGTGTAGTCAAAACCCCTTTATAGCCTCCCTAGAACTGTTGTTTGATCTGTCACTTACCTAATTTTGTCATCATCATAACTTAGTAAACCTTAAATAATTGAAGATAATAAAACTAATTCTATGTTTCTTCCTTCCGTTTCTAGAAATACTTTATAATATAAAAGGAGAATGCTTTTACTCTTGCTGTTTTGTTTAAGCTTAGCGTCACATATTCGATCTCAACCCTTGGTTGATCTGGCGTTAGATTTGGAAACAAGCATTTTTAATACTCGCATTCCCGATACAAAACAATTCCATACAACCTATGACTTTATTGTCATTGGAGCCGGTTCTGGAGGTTCTGTTATTGCCAGCAGACTAAGTGAAATTAAAAATGCAACAGTTTTACTCTTAGAAGCTGGAGATCAAGAAACTTTTCTGAGTGATATTCCTATGACAGCAGCTCTTACCCAGATCACACGTTATAACTGGGGCTACAAATCGGATCCAGTGAAAAATGCCTGTAAGGGTTTAAAAGATGGTGTTTGTAATTGGCCAAAAGGAAGAGGTCTCGGCGGAACGAGTCTTATAAATTTTATGCTCTACACACGTGGTCATCGCAAGGACTACGACTATTGGTCTAAACTTGGAAATACTGGATGGAGCTATGAAGAAGTTTTGCCTTATTTTAAAAAATCAGAAAGGATTGGTATTCCCGAGTTACGAGATTCAATATATCATGGTCGTAATGGTAATCTTGATGTCCAATATGCAAGTTACACTTCAAATGTGTTGAGGGCTTTTTTAAAGTCAAGTAATGAAATGGGTTACAATATTTCTGATCCAAATGGTGAACAGTTGATGGGATTCAGTAGATCCCAGGCGACAATTCGAAATGGAAGACGCTGTAGTACTGCAAAAGCTTTTATTAAACCTGCTGCTGGTCGTCCTAACTTTCACATCTCGATGAGGTCTAGAGTTACAAAAATTCTTATTGATGCTAAAACAAAGCAGGTTATTGGAGTAGAGTTTATGAAAAATAAGAAGAAGCGAATCGCATATGTGAGAAAGGAAGTGATTCTCTCAGCTGGAAGTATATCTTCGCCACAACTTCTAATGCTGTCTGGAATTGGACCCGCCGAACATTTGGCAGAATTTGAGATACCAGTGATTCAAGATCTAAAAGTTGGATACAATCTTCAGGATCATATCACGTTAACTGGTTTGGTATTTCTGACCAATGGAACGTCATTAAGTGACAAAGCTTTAATGAACCCATCCGATGTGATGCAATATATTCTTCAAGGCAAGGGACCCTACACGGTTCCAGGAGGAGCAGAAGCTTTTGCATTCGTAAGAACAGAAAGTTCAAAATACGGTAAAAGATATTATTTTTGTTCTTTGTATGGAAGAAATTTTATGTGTTCTTTTCAGGTAATGACTACCCTGATATGGAGATTGTTCTCGGTGCTGGATCCTTGAGCGGAGATACTATGGGTACCATGAGAGATTTACTTGGAATCACAGACGAATTCTATGACAAAGTTTTTGGAGAAATTATTGACAAGGTATGTATAAATATGCGATAGGAGTTCAATATTTAGTTTAGTTCATTTGTCAATTTCACAATAGAATACATTTGGAATGGTTCCGGTATTGCTGCGGCCTAAAAGCCGTGGGCGGATATCTCTACGAAGCAAAAATCCTTTTCATTGGCCAAGAATGCAACCAAATTTTATGGAACACGAAGATGATATACGAGCAATGATAGAAGGAATAAAAATGGTACTACAAAATTATATAAAATAATTACTCAAGTGACACATATTTTTTTTTGTATAGATATTACAAATCAGCCAAACAAAATCAATGCAGAAACTGGGTAGTCAATTTCACACGAAACCATTTCTTGGATGCGAAAATGAAGCTTTTAATAGTGAAGCCTATTGGAGGTGTTGCCTTCGATTGTATGGATCAAGCTTGCAACATCAATCGGGAACTTGTAAAATGGGTCCAATTTGGGACAGTGAAGCTGTAGTTGATCCTGAACTTAAAGTCAAGGGAATACAAGGACTTCGTGTTGTTGACGCTTCAGTAATTCCCATTATTCCTGCTGGTCATACAAATTCAATCGTAATAATGATTGCAGAGAAAGCAGCAGATATGATAAAACAATCTTGGGGATTATAATTGTAGAGTCTAAATTAAGCATCTCTTAAACAGAGAAAAAATGCCTGTGATTTTTAATATTAATCCTATAGACTTAATTCATTAGTCTATAATTATTTTATTTAATTTTATTTTCATTTAGATTACACTTTCAAACAAAAAGTCATGTAAATAGTACTTCGTTGCATCTTAGAATAAACATTTTGGATAAATTGGAAAAAAAATCTTATTTTTGAACAATATATTTTATTTATTATACAGTGAACATTTTCGAGACATTTTTATCTCATCATAGCAAAAAATGTATATGTTTATAAATAAAAATGTAAATATTCATTTGTTCCGAATCATAAACCCACAAAAGCTCTATACTGATTGCTTTTTTAAATTTTGACATAGCATTCGATTGTCCATTTGAACAATTGTTATACTTGAAGCCGCCTTTTTTTTTGTATAGCAGTACAACTGTATAACATATTAACTACGACATTAGGCGCGTTCCTTTGTCTACTGCAAAGTACTTCTACTCTGTGGCCAAAGTACTTCAATGCTGTGTTTTTTTATTCAGTTGTGCTTTAGTAGATTCTTCTTCTTCTTCTTCTTTATAGAATTTTGGCTTTATAAAAAAAAATACGCGGTGTTTCTGTTTCTATTTGTAAATATTTATAATAAAAATTTTAACAGTTTCACTTCTCTTTGAGAAAATTTCTCCCCACTCCTCAAAATTTGACAGATGCCATTTTTATTCCGGAAAGTACCCGAACAAACCTATTATCAAGCTCAGTGCAGAGATCTTGTTCTTTCGGTGTTCTTCAACTAAGTTTTCCCGAATAGCGTTTTCGTGTTTTCAAAATAATAAAACTTTCTATTTTATAGATAGCTTTATTTATTCTAAATAAATTAAATAAATAGCTGAATATTCTCACCTTTCCGTTTTGTTTTTTTTTACTCAGTAAGAATTGGCGCGTTCAGAAAAATGAGATCTTAGAAATTTTTCTCACTCAAAAGGTGAGCAAGCGAATCCAATTTTTTTTCCTCAGAGTTTTGACTGCAAAACTGAGAAAATTTGCTGAGGAATCCTAGGGTTCTGTGAAAAGGTGAATCGAATAGCTTTTCACTCTTAAATGCGATTCTCGTCCTGTGAAAAGGTGAAACCAAATGCCAAACCAAATGTCAAATGAGATCTACGAGATCTCATTCTCCTGAACACGCCTAATTTGAACACCAGTCGTCAAAATACTTCTTTTTTTTTTGTGGTCGGCAGATGTCAAATCTTGAAGATGCCTTCGATAGCGTCATCTTCAATTGGAGTCAAAAGAACTGTTATACTTTGTAGGGAATAAACTATCCAGTGTATTATAAAGATCAGTGGATCGCGCGTATATAAACATATTTTTTTTAACAGCGCCATCTGTGGCAGGTAAAAGTAACTCACAGCAGTTAGACTGTCAAGCTTTCACATCATCATAATATTAATACTGAAGGTTTTGGATGAAACAACAAGACTTTGGTGAGCTACCATTCAAGTAGGGTGTAGTTACAGCTAACTGCCACACCGCCGAGCTGCTTGGACTATTTTTTCAAATTCATTTGAAAAGTTAAGCCATTACAGGTACGACGTTCAATTCAAGCCGTCACAGTCATTTCTCAGCAATCTGAGTTACAAGAACTGGATACCCTAGGAAAATTTCTCGGTATTGTCAAAATACTAAGATAAAAGGTTTTGTTTTAAAATTAAGCTATTGATAGGGTGAAATGGGTAAAAAACAAAAATGGTATCCGATTTTAAAAACTATTTAATTTTGAAATGTAATAGGCTTGTTTTTTTGTAAGCCTGGAGGGAATTGGACGAAAAAAAACGACGTTGGTGCTAAACAATCACCATGCTAAATACAACAACAACTAATCCCCTACGGCCTAAGCTAAACCACCCAGAGAATTCTCCGAGCTTAACTTAGCACACAGAAAAACTGTGTTACCGGCGTGAATTATATATATGAAAACTCCATTTTGTTTCTGTGATAGTATCGCTAATCCCTGTGGTCGTTTTTTTCATATAATTCCCCCCGGGATAAATATTTCCTATTTTCAGGGTTATTTGGGGTAAAACGACAGATTCTGAAAAATCTTGACAAAAAAATTAAATCGATTTTTGTAAAAAATCATGGCCTAAAATGTTGCCAAAAAAATGAGTATTTGAACAATGTTTTCGAAACAATGCATAAGTGCCCGGACAGCACAAACGGAAAGCCAAAAAAAGATGCAAATTACTTCCCAAAATTAAAAAAAAAAAACAACATTTATATTACAAGTATCTCTGTAAATCAGCCTCTTAATCCTTTGGAATAAAAGACACAAATCACGATCAGAAACATACGTTCCATGGGAAGCCATGCCTTGCAAAAAGATTGAAAAGTCAATTAAGTTTATACAAACCTCATAGATATGTTGTATTTTTTTTCAATACACCTGTTTAACACAATATAAAAGCTAAGCTTTTACATAAACCAAACACAAAAAAGTAACCGAAAGCCCATTTCGCAATCTATCAATAAATTGGTCATAGGATAAATAAGCTTTCTCCATCTCAGACAAACACCTGCCGAAAATTTCCAAATATTTCTTAGTGCGCATGAAAGAAAAACAAACACTTATCCCATTCATTTCACGTCATAGAAAATACTCTCTCAAATAATTTTAAAATAATTTTCATCTCTAATTATTGGATTTGTTGGAGTATTTTGGAGAAATTCATCCATAGCAAATTGTTAAACGTCAAACCTCAGTTGACGTTCGGTTATCGAGGCAAACGGAAACGGTTCTGCTGCGTGTGTAAATATTTTAAAATATTCAGATAAAAAAAAAGAAGATTTTGTAGCGAAGTATATTTACTTTTAGCTTAAGGCTTAAACATTTATAAAAAAGAAAAGAAAAACGAAATAAAAGTTAATCGAAATTATGAAAATTGACACAAAACCAGTCTGAAAAAAAAACGCATTTTCAATTTTTTCGTGTAGCACATAGCAAGGGAAAAATTCATCACTTAAACCTAAACTATAGCTAAAACTTCAACACAAAAAAAAAAAAAAAAGGAATAAAAACAGTGTTCACACGCGAAATAAGGTTGGTTGACTTATATGAAGAAGTTGTAAATCGATACGTGAACTTGTTGTTACATTGTGTGTGCGTTACGTTTGTTCGTTTCACAGGGAGGGGTCATAACTCATAATTACACTCTGGATCGGAATTGCACGGCAGCGGCGGCGGAGGCGGGCGTGTAAGCTCGCGTGTTCTATATTTTCACTTTTACCCTGCCTTAACCCTTTTTTTATTTTATTTTTTCAACCAACCCATACTACCCCACCCTAACCGGAATAAATTAAAATCGAAATTCCCATTTGAGAGAGTAAAATAAAAAAAGGGTAAAAGTAACAAAATTGAAACCAAACCGGATGACATACCACTCGGAGATTTAAATTACTTTCCGGTAAGAGAAAAATGGAAATCCCGTCGGTTGAAGTGTTGAGGCCACCCACAATATCCGCACCGGCTCTAGCCCACTGACTCCTCACCCTCGTGTTGCGTCGCGCCGCTTTCAAACAACTCTTATCGTGGCCTCCTTATGCCAGTCTGTCAACGGGAACGGTAAAGCGGTAACGGAAAAACCAATACGTCATGTCATGTTGGGTGCTGTTTGTGTTGCATACTTAACGGAACATAAAACTTACAGGGGGAGAAAAGTCTGAATTCTTAACTCGCCTTGTCCCACATTGCACCAATAAATAAAAGTCGGAATACAGTGAACAGGATTCCAGCACAGAAAACAGCAAGAAACACAAAATAAAAATATATACAAAAAAAAAAAATTAAAACAACAACGAGCGAAGGAGAGAAAAAAGAACTCAAGAGTCCTAAACTGAGAACACACTGCGAGTGAGAGAGAAAATGGATTAATATCTAGATACAAAAAAATTATGTGCACTATATGTTAACAGTGAAGCATTCATTTGTCCTGTTATGCCAAGGATTTGATATTTGAACTTTAGATGCAATAGCTAAGGGAGATATATCATAATCATCATCATACGCTTACAGAAGGACAACAAGGCGAGGGGTATTTATTTTTTTTTTTTTTGCCCATCAAATCAACCAACCAACAAACACCCTTACTATATAACATTGGAGCTTTGAAGTGTGGCAGCATCCTTCAACCCTCTTCGCCTCCAACACAAAGCCTTTTATACCTATGTAAAAAGAATTCGCAGATCTCAACAATAACAACGAACAATGTCAATGACGTTGACGTCGACGTCGACATCCGAGCTGCGCTAGGACGACGGAATTTTAATTTGCATTTAATCGCTGTTGCATATGATTTATGTGGCAACACCACCTCCTACACCCTTTTCATCAGGTCGACCGTGTTGCCAGTCAACCAGCCAAAAAAAAAAACTTAGCTAGCCATCCAGCCCCGGCCTTGTCTCAACTAAGCAATCGTTGAAATTACTATACGACAAACTATCACATATACATACAACTGTACTCATGCACCGAACATAGAGGTAAAGGAAGGAGCGCAACAATCCTGTGACAAAATGTAAGTACTGCATTAATTAAACAAATTGGGAGGGAGGAGGGGGTGTAACAGCGTGAAATAGTATTTTAGGTGTGGGAGAAGCGGATTTATGAAAAGGGTTTATCTATTGTTTGGGTTTTAAAAATCACTGCTAACCTTCAAATTAATGGTATTCTATATACTTTGTGTATCTATTTTTTTTTCTATAAATCATTGATCATCGGAAGCTATAAGAAACTTTAGAATTAAGTATCTTTTTGGATCACTTGTAAAGTCGCAAAGAAGGGCTTATTTTTACTTTTCCCGAAAACAGATTTAACGAAGTTCATAAATTTTTTTTCATTACACTTCCTACATTTATATATAATATATACTTTTTAAAGATACCGGATGAAGAATGTTTTTTTATTTAAAAAAAGAAACATTTATTATTTATTTATTTATTTATAAATATTAACAATAAATTAAAATCTATTATTAACAATTTTTCAAAGAGCGCTAGCATCAAATTACTTTCAGCTCTAAAAAGAAAAAAAGAAAAAAGAAACATACAAATCTAAAGTTTTCCTTAAGGGCTTTGATTACTTTGAATGATTAAACACAGTTAGTCGTATTTATTAGATTTTTGTCTAATTAGACACTGTCTAACTATTTTCAAATTGGTGGAAATAGATATGCTTTAATTTATAAAAATAAATATTACATTATTCATGGTAAGGATAATCTACTCTTGTGTCTAAGGCAGCTATAAGACAACAATAACAAGTTTTTGAACACATTTTCCAAAGTTGGACAGTTGTCTAAAGTAAGACAACGTTTATCAATAAGACCGAGTGTGTTCATTAGCTTTGAAGTTCTTAATATAAAAATGGGAGGAACAAATAAAGCAAGTATTGGTTTGGTGTAAAAATCGAAGTTGTTATAAAAACTAACCCTATACGATTTACGAGTAGACCTAAAAGTCGGCATCACCATACTGTCTATCGCATCGCGTTGCAAATGTGGTTTAAAATGACTTTTTTCGTTGCAAAAATCATAATTTTAGAACGCGTGAAGATATCTCTTAATTTTATTTTCTTCTTAAAGAAAATTTCAAAGGTTATAAAAATTTCTTCACAGGGTGTTTCTAAATCATAAACTGAAGAAAAATTTTCTCAAAAAAAAAAAAAGAAATTAACATGAGAAAGGAATTGAAATAAATCTTTAAAAAAAAACAGTTAAAATTTTGCGAATTTTTTAAACAAAAATGTCTGTGGCTATTTAATTGTTGACAGGGTGTTCCAAAATAAAATTGATTACAAAAGTGGATGCATAAAGTTAACCAAGCAACTTTTTGATGTTTTTAGCAAGTATTCAAACAGTATTTTTTTTATTTTGAGGCTTATCGATAAATCTTTTAAACTATTTCTCTTACCAATTTTATGTGAAACAGTGTTGGATAAAAGTAAACGGATCAAAGTTTAATAAATTATTTTGTTTTGTTTTAAATAGAAAAGAAATAGCCAACGCGCCGGTATGTTCGTCATTGCGTCTATCTAATGTAATTTGAGCTAGAGCCTAAACGTTACATGGTACGGTTTGGTACACACCATTTTTATGATGTGATTCTGGATGAGGGAAATTCGAATTTTTGTTTTAGCTCATCTATTTTTTTTTTTTCGAAAACGGTTTTAACGATTTTGATTGATTTGGCACCAAAGTTGTTGTAGGAAAACTGCGTTCGACCGATTTTGTTATAATTTATAAATTAATTTATCGGATGCTTCTGAAAAGATTAAATAATATTGTATTTAAAATTTTTGAAAAATAAAAATCAACAAATTAACATTGTTTTCGTTAAAATAGTTATAATAGTCATATTCCTTTGGAGGTGTGTATAGAGTATAGATTCAAACACGCTATCATTTGTGAGTAAATGAGAATAAATGGGAGTAAATGGCTAGCAAAGTATTCAATATTCTTATAGAATAAATAACCATCGTCCATCATATATATTATTTCTATATAGTCTGGATCAGAGATTATGAATTATAAAGATTGGAAAGCTCGGCTGTCATTCTAGTCTGCCTACAAGCTGGCGGACGGTGGTGAGTTCATATTTTTGCACTAGTGTCCATGTTTTAACGCACACTAGTGCAAAAATATGAACTCACCACTGCATAAATTGTTGTTGCAATTCACATCTATTCATCGACACGAGATGAAATTACAAAAACAACAATGTAAACAAATGGATTTTGGAGGGTGGAACGTACGAAAGATTCCTATCTTTATAATTCATAGTCTCTGGTCTGGATCGCTCTTCCGACTCTCATATATTACACCGATTTTGACAAATGAGATGTCAAACGAAGCTTATTTGACTATACTCTGTTCAACAAAAATTGTCAGTACAGGGAAGATAGGAGGTTTGTCTCTCACTCTAGTTTCATTGGCTTGCATAAACATGTCTCTTTTTAAAGCTCTCACAGGGTCTCCGAAGTTTACATTTTAAATCGCCCCCATTGAGATAGAAAAACGCATAGGGTAACCGTCTACTGCTTTTCCTACGGCTTTCGATTTATTTTTAAGAAGGCCATAGAATGCGTTTTTAATGCCTCAACAATTTGCTGCTTTTTTGCGCACTTAAAGATTTTGTAGCAATTTGTTCTTTGGATTAAACATGAAACACAATAAATATCCACTAAACTAATTCGAATATGTACTTAAGCACAATATCACTTCACTATTATTTAAAAACAATATCACTTAAAACACCTTTTTTAATGAATAATATCACGAAATGCGAATATTTGAAAACCTCGCACAAATAACTTTTTTCTTCTAAAAGTAAAAGACCAAGGGCCAAGAAAAAACTGCATTTTAACGGATTCTTCAGAAAAAAGAATTAAAAGTGGAAAAGCAATACGACAACACTCAACATACTCAACTTCATAAAATTTAATCTCAATAGCTTCAAATCCCAAAAGCTCCTTAAAAAAATGCACTGAATAAGCTCCTTGCTTGTAATTGAGAATGATAATGGTAACTCTGTTTTGATATAGATAACGAGCGCACGACACGATCGTATTGACACTTGACAGTATTCCATCAGCAGCTGAGCAGTGGGATACAATACAACGGTCATGTTGGGGTGTACAACTTTTTGCGAAGAATTACAACAACAATTCTTTAAGGAAAGTCAGTAGCTTTCTCTTTTTTAAGTGGCATTTTTCCCAGTGCAGTGAAGTGAGGGTGCATTAGGCGCCACTGCTTTGGAAAAAGCTATCCCATAAGACCTGTACTGACAATTTTTGTTGAACAGAGTATAAGTATAATTTTATTTGAAAAATGTTAATAATTTGTTAAAAAACTACATTTGATTGTTGAATATTATTCCAATAAAATTTAACTCTGAAATGCTCCCACTTTCCAATTGGCAAATATTTTGGCATGTGACATTTTTGGCCGGTTCAATTTATTAAGTCCGTTGATTTTAAAATATATAATTTGTGTGCCTTTTATTTTTATATAATTGCGAGAATTCTCTCACAGGTAGGCTAGATATTTATTTATTTAAACACTCAGCTCAAAACCAATGTGCTTTAGAAATTAGATCTTCTTAGTTAAGAATTTATTATGGAATATTATTTAATAGATTGTTTTTTGTTATTCTGTTCTCAATATTGAATAAAATAGTTTGTTTCTTTATTTTTCTCGTGGAATCTACTCATCGCTTTTCATCAAGTACTTCGCCACCTCAAAATGAACATTGCTAATATTTTAGTTTTTGAATTTAATTTTGAGCAGGATTTAAGTTAATTTGTGAATAATAATAATTAAGCAATTACTTAAATATAAATGGAGGAGCAAATGTATATAATTTAAACAAAAACCGTTAGAGACGTTCTAGGATAAATTCAAATGTTTTATGCTATGGGCTGAATTTCTATAGTTTGTTTTAGTTTAAAGTTGAATTCTTGCTGTCACTGTCACTGTCAAAACTTTAACTTACTTGAATTTAAAACTGAAGTGGGTTATCTGTTTTATACACAAACAGAATAAAAAATTATTCAAAATCAAAACTAGTAGATATTTTTTATTTTGCATTTGGGATTTAAAAAAAAATAAATAAAGGGTGGCTTTTTAAGTTGGAAGTTTGTAATGCAAAGTGAATGAATGCTAAAGCTAGCTAATAAAAAACTAATAACCTTATAGCTTATTAGTTTCTGCTTGGATAATGTTTTCAATTCTGAAACATTCTATGGGCTTTTCATAAATAATGGCCACTGGGCCACTAGAGGATGGAAATCCGAAATGGATATAAAAATAAGTGGCCGCAATCTGAGAAAGTTTAATTTTTTTTTCTAAATTTGTTTTTGTTTTGTGATTTTTTGTTTGTTCTTATATCAAAAATTATCCAAAATTGTTTGTCTTCTTTTTTGAAATAAAATTATTTTATTCAAATTAATTAGTTTTTCAACAGATGACATTTTACCTGCAAACAAAGGGCGAAATAATTGTGTCTTTTAAATCACATTGTCATAATTCAGAAGATGTCATTATTATCTGATTTTGGTTAAAAAAAAAAAAAATTATTCCTTGAAAGTTAACGAAATTTTAAAATTTTGATTTTTTTTTTAAATTGTCAAAGTTAAATAAGGTCGAATGTTTGAAGTCGCTTTGTTGGCTTTATTTCAGTTGAAATTTAATTTTTTTATTTTGATTTTTTTAAGTAACTCCAAATAAATCATAAGAAAAAAAAACTAAAAATAAAATTTGTCGGCGCGATAGTTCGTGTAGAACCAGTGGCCTAGTGACTTACAACTCTCAACCATTTCTGTATGCGTGTTATTGGCAGGAATGGAGAGGGCCTACAATTTTCTGCCGAATTTAAACGGCTAGGGTGAGAAGCACTTTTTCATGACAAGAGATACTCTTGGAGGATTTGTTAATTCCTCGCAAGAGGCAGTAACCCGTGAAAAACATTTCTTTTTTTTTTTTTTTGAGGTGGCATAAGCTGGAAATCGAACCCAAGACCTTTGGCGTAACAGTCCAATGTATTGAGTAGCTACGGGCTACTACAAAAAAAAATAGAACAAATTATTTTTGCAACTCCTCTTGACAATCAGGGTCTATTGACTTTCATTCTCAACCGACAGGAATCGAGTGAACCTAATAAATTCGTGAATTTCATGACGACAAGGGGTACTCTTGGTATTTGTTATACCGCCTCGCAGTATGCAGTACAAAAAGTAGAATACGCTGAAAATCTCCAGCATTTATGATAATGTCAAACCAAGGGATATTATATAAAAAAAAACGAATGCCATTTATAAGAAGCCGACCTATGTACATTTTCTTACAATATATTAAATCTTAACTTCCTGTTTAATAAATTTTCTTTATTAGGGAGAAAATTCACAAAAACTATAGTATGAAGAAAAGGGTTTTTCTGTGTGGTACATATAAAATTTTGTTTAAAATTCCCTTCATAATAAATTTTATAATCTCGAAGGAAATTCATGAATATATTATTAAATCAGTGAGCTAACATGCCTTCACATCAAATCTATATAAAATCTATCGCGTCTATATTTGTTGAACGTGATAGTAAGGTATTTGTATTTTGCATGCTTAATATCAAATCCATTTCAAACACTACCAAGAGTGACGATGATTATATCCTTGAATATAGTTAATGGGGTTTTCTCTTCAATTTCTACACACAAAAAATATCTCTTTATATGTACATCATACCAACATGCATACATATTTATTAAGTCCTTGTGCCTTTGCGAAAACTTGCACCGCATTCCTTTTCATTTCATTCATAGAAAACGAATTAGTAAACAAGACTATATTCGTTGATAAATACAATACTGTGCAAACAAAATTAAACAAAAAGTTTAAGTTTTAAGTTTATAAAATAAAATAAAATAAAATGGCTTTTTACGGCCTCTAGTCCACAAAAATTTAGGCGTTTCGTCCCGGCGATCTCACTTGGACTCATCAGTTGACTAGTGAGTCCAATTAAATAGTGCTAAGTCTTCTACTTGGCTGATGTATTTCAGTAGTATATAGAGTTTGTATTATTAAAAAAAAAACCTTCATATAAACAATGCCAGGCCCTGGGCAAAAAACAAAAACAAAAACTTCCAATTTAATGACTAGGAATTCTAGCCTTGTTGGATATAGTTCACACTAGATATTCGTCATGAAATCTATGTTAGAAGGACTGAACTTAACAAAAATTGCGTATTGACAAGGTCCTCACTAGTCAACTGATGAGTCCAAGTGAGATCGTCGGGACGAAACGCCTAAATTTTTGTGGACTAAAGGCCATAAAAAGCTATTTTGAATTAATAATTCAACAAGTCCAATTAAATAGTGCTAAGTCTTCTACTTGGCTGATGTATTTCAGTAGTATATAGAGTTTGTATTATTAAAAAAAAAAAAACCTTCATAAAATAAAATGGTTTCTTAATATATCAAATATAATTTAATGCCTTTTAGCACTTTAAACATAAAAGCCTTGAATCCAAATTTACAGAGAAAAAAATGTTAAATGATAAGTTAAAACAATTTGTATTTTCTTGTATCATAAAGTTTATTTATTTCTAAAAAAGTACGTATACGCCATAGTGTACAGTTGATTTATAATTTATGTTATTAAAATATACATTATGCTGAGCAGAAAAACGATGAAAAACAAAATGCATCGCTGAAACCGTTACTATATTTCTGCTTATTGATCGTTTATTTCTCATTAAACATTATAGGATCAAAGGTTTCTACTTACATTGGACTTAGTAGTATTAAGGGGAAAAATAGCTGTATATGAATATTATGGAAAAGAATCAGTCTTACCTCAAATGTTCAACTTGAATGTACTTATCATGCAACGATATCAATTTCTAGTGAGATCTGACAGCATACAAAAATCAAGGGCAAACTTCTGAGTTAGTTGGTTCAAATAACCATTTTTTGTATGTAGCCACTTTCTAGAGCATATAGCGACCAAATTCTCTACTAAAAAGAAAATTCTTGAAATCGCATTATATAGTATGGCAGGAAGCAATAAAGTTAGCTTATAAAATTTTAAATTATAATAATTGTTTTTAAATGAAAATAAATCATTACTATTATATAAAGACGAAGCAATATTTTGGGTCCGGCGTAAACTCAGAAAGTATTAAATTGATTTATTTGAAACAAATTTTATAATATTCTTTATATTCATAAGATTGTTTAAGACTATTTTTTGTTTTTCTACTTTGTTTATTTAATCAGAATATTAATTTTTTTAAATTTTTGTCAACTTTTTCTTTGACACACATTTTCACTTATACTTATACGTCAAAGACTTTTGGATACTTTACAATAATAGAGATTTAAATCCAAATTTTAAGGCTTAAACCTTTTCTATACTTACATGTAAGAACTATAATAGTGGCAGGCATCGTTGTCGTGCAAAAAAAAATGTCCGTGCCATATGAAAAAAAAAAAAAAAATTCGTTTATATTAAAAAAAAATGTATAAATCAATTGTGGGGTAAAATGCATCAAAAAAAAGAAGAAATAATATGTTCTATAAAAAATAAGCCAGTTTTTTTCTAATTTTTTTTTCAAAATTCGCTTTATTTGGAGTAAAAAATGGAAACAAAAAACGCGTGCCATATTGAATTTTTTCGTGCCACCGTGCCATGATAAAATTTTCGTGTCAAAAAGGCACGGTCGTGCCACTTGGACAACGCTGGACTGGCAGGGCAATTAATTGATTCGTCAAAAAATGTGAGACGGAGAACATGAAAAAGTGGGTGCTGTTGTGTGTGTGTCTATCAATCGACTTGAGATACAAACAAAAATTTGAGTGGAAACGAAGCAATGCAAAAATGAGCCGAGTGTAAGGCTGAAGATAAAAAGAAAAAAATATTGAAGTTGATACGATTTTGGATTTACTCTTCCTGTGACATCTTTTTCCGTTTTTGCTAAACTTCCTGATTTCACTCAGTTGTTGGCTTTTTTTTATAACAGCGCAATAGGGAGGTACGTAACGTATATTTGTTTTTTTTTTTCTTTTGCATACACATAATACAAAAATACATGGGATCCTGGCTATGAGTAAATTTGAAAGATCTAAAAAAGATTTTCAATTCGGGCCGATAGATATATATAGGTAGATAGCTTTTTAATTTTACAAATGGTGTCAGTAGTTTGAAGGGGAGCGTAACGAAATCCCGAATCACAAAATCCCGAATCACAAAATCCCGCCGAAAAAAAAAATAAAAATCCCGCCGAAAGATTTTTTTATAAATATTTGACGGTATTTTCGCTACTCTTTATAAAGTACCTACTTTTTTGTACTTTTTAAAAAATATTTCAATTTATGTTTTTTGACAAAATATTAAATTTTATTGAAATATTTTTTAATTATTCTTAGCCAATCAGAACAAATGGGCTCGACGACGGCAAAAATGTCAAGAAAACGCATTTCAAGCTGGATTTTTTTTAAACTCTGCAAAATGGCCTAATATAATTTTTTTTTTTTTCGCTTGAATAAAATTTTAAGCGTTTTTATTTAGGGGAAAAATATAGAGGACCCAAAAAGGGGGTTGAATATTTTTGCTACCCGCGCAGCGGTCCAGGTAATTGTAGATTTGACAGCAAGAATTTCTTCATTTATTAATTATTTATTTTCTTAAAAGTTTTGGAAAAAAATTTTTTTTACCAACTTTTTTTTGATTTTGTAGAACTGGCACTTTCTAGATCACGAATATGCATTTTTGAAGTCGCTAGGTCGCTTAGTTTAGCCGCAAATCAAGTTTAAAGGTGTCAACTTTGATGCCTCTAGCACGTCTAGTTTAGCCGTAAATCGTGTTTAAAGATAAAAAGCGATTTTTCATATAATGCGGTGCATCAGTTTAAAGAAACTTTGCATTCACCCAACCCCGCACCTGTTTTTAGTCAGTAAAAGAACAATTTACAAATTAAAACCGCTTAATCAACTCATACTCCTGACCTCATACTTAGTGTGAGCACTTATTCCGTTCCCTAGGTTTCGCCCAGTGTTTGCCTAGTCTAAGCCTCCACAGCTGAGCAAGAGGAAGAGAAGATTAGGAATAAGGCGATTTCCCTGGAGGAATATTGCCGTCGTGTAGCCGTCTTCCTCCAATCTGCCATACAGATACAGGATAACCCTACCATTGGATCCAAACTGCTCCAAGACGTCTAACGTGAAACTCCAGTGCGGGTGCTGGCAGCGAATTCGACTCCGCCCCTGGAACCATTCGGCGGTTTACCCAGCAGGAGGCACCGCAGCGGGCGAAAAGTACGGGTGCGTCAACAACTAGGGACCCTTTACCGCCTGGCCGGCATCACCGGAGGGGCTGAGAAGCGGGCTCTCCTTGCAGAAGCCAGGAAGATAAAATATAGGAGGAATACCTGTTCAAATTAAATAAAAGATTGGCTCAGGCCCAAAAATTGGCCGAACAAGAGAAATGTGGCGAAACCAATAGTAAATACATAAATTAAAACAAGTGATTATTCAAACCTACAATTTATTGTTCTGATGGTTTCTGGGTTCAGTGGCTCAAGCCAATTATTATATGGGAAATTGGTTTTTATGGTTCACACAAAATCCAGTTTTAAAATTACACAACACACATATGCATGTATGGAATTTACAGTTAAGACTGAAAAATTCTTAGAAGAAAATCAATATATGTAATTGAATATATCATTATATATCAATAAATGTAATTGGAAATTAATTAATTAATTAAACAACTTTTGAATTTGTTTCGACAATAACGGGATGAACACCACCTGATTTCTTAAATAAATCTTAATGAGAAAAAAAAATTTAAAATCGTTGTAGCAGTTTTTTAATTTTAAAATTGTAAGTGTTAATTGTTAATCTTAAGTTTCAACAGATTTAATAAAAAACCCCTGATGAAGTCGAGAAATTACGACGAAACGTAGGGAAAAAGTATGAAATAAAGTTTTTATTTTCATATAGAAGGAAGTGACCAAAAAAAGCCCGATTTTTCATAAAACATTCATAGTTTAAATAATTGGTCAAATTATTATTAATTCAATTATCAAAATCAGTTCATCTGATAATGTGGTATTCGAAAAAAATAGTTCTATGAAAGAACTTAATAAAAAATGAATACAATTTGTTTTTAAATTACATACATAAATGATATATTATATTCACAGTAGCTCATACAAAAAATTTAATCAAAATCGCAGGAGTCGTTTTTGAGAACTGCAGAATTTTCTTACGGGTTTTTAAACAATTATATGTGAATTATAACTATAAGAATAATTTTTATCTATAATCTGCAAGATAATATTAAAAAACCTGTCTGCTAAATTTAATATAAATTCAACAGGTAGTTTTCGAATTACATATTAAGTTGTCAAAAATAATTAATACTAAAAATTTTGGTAGTTAATACTTTTAAAACTTTTTGAAACATTCTCTATAAAAAAATTGACAAAAATCAGTCGAACTAATAATATTGTTTTTATTGAAATAAAATTGTCATTACTTGCTAAAAAAAATTTTATTTCAATTTTCTCGACTGCGCTATAATAATGTCAAGTTTGATCAAAATGTTAAGTTTGATTTTTTTTACGAATCCATAACTTGACATATACATACATAGTATTTACATATCGCAAGTAAAAAGATAACGGCAACAATAACTATATTATTGCTTTATATTTTTTTTTAAACCAAAAACACATTTAAAACAGACATTTTTTTTGAAAAGCACTGTATTTTGAATTATTTACAAAAGGACCAATATGGATAGAACTGTGATAGTGTATGCATGTAAAGTGGTGGCAGAATACAAAATAGTAAAAGTGTTGTCTTCGGAATCCAAATCGAATACATTTATGGTATGTGTACAATGTACATATGTGTATATAAGAATATAAAGTCAAAGCAAAAGTAATTTGTCCTTTCCCATATGTGTGTAAAATACTCTTCCTGTCCCAACTTGAAACAAACGCCTTCATTCACTTAACGTGTATTTCTGAGTATTCTGACTATGAGATATTTGTGTACATACATATGTATGTACACTCATCCTTTATCCAAAATACATATCGCTAAAATAGAAGTCATGCTGTTTTTTTTTTTTGTCTCTTATATATTTGTATTCCTGTTTTGCTAAAAGAATATAATGTAGAAGTTGTATGCAGGCGGCGGCGGTGTCAGGATGCGGGAAGGAGTGGTTAGTGGATGTCCTTGTGGAACCAAGCAAACAAACATTTTATTCGTAATGGCATGAATGGACATTGAGCAGAATATAAATATCTATCGATGTTCAAATGTCATATATGTATATGTACAGTACAATGTACAATGCATACATATCTACATTATATATGTATGCTGGTTTGTACATACATATATGGAGGCAATGATACTGATCTGCCGGAAACCCAAAGCAAACGGAAGGAAAGATTTTTATTTTTTTTTTGGGACTTTTCAACTTTTTTTGACAGATTAAAGTATTTATATAGTAGATTTTGTTTTTGATGTTATTTGTGCCTTTTGGCATGACTTAACTTACTCATACTCTTTTTTTGTATGTTTAAACAATTTAATAGATCTTTGACGTTAATTTCCCTTTTCTACTTGGTGCAGTGTTAAAATTTTCTTTTGCTTTTGCACTTGGCAATATGGGACTTAATTCATAATCATTAAAATGCTAAAGTACCATAATCTTGTACTTTAGTAAAAAGAATCTGACTTTTTATTTACCTAAAGAAATTTGCAGAAAATCCACTCGCATATCTGAATAAATTTTCTCTTCCACTTTGAATATCCCCAAGACCCAAGCTTGAAATATATGGCTGTCATCGTTTTGTCTGCATTAAAACAAAAATACTTTTGGTTATGCAATGCATATAGTGGGTGACTTTTGGATTTTAACTTTGTATTTTGTTACTCCAAAAGTCAGAAGTCAAAAGTCATTTCTGATATATGTACATATGTTTTTAATAATTTAATGTGAAATAAAACCTCATTTTACAGGTGACGATAAATGAACAGAGAGTGTCATCGGAAGGAGGGGATAATGTAGATTCACAAAGGTTTTTTGAAGGTCAACATTTAAGGAGTTTTTTTTTTTATGAATGATTGATAGTTTTAATTCAAAATAATTAAAATATGAAATTAGATCTTATATAATGAAAAAACTTTGAACGTACCAACGTTATTTGACTTTGTTGCCATTGTTCATTTTCGGCTGAAACAATTAATTACAGCAGGTGTTGTATACAATTTAACCTTTTTAAAAGATAAAGAATTGTGAGAAGAAATATTAGCTTAAAAAAGAAACTCTAACTGCAGAAGCTAGTGCTGAGATGTATAAATCGGTTTTCTGACGTATAAAAATTATTAATAGATTAAAATATTTTCTGGATGTACTGAATTTGATCCAAGATTATAAATTCTATTAATGGATAATAAAACGTTGTTAATGTTAGAATTCAAAATCCTATAAGAGCTTGATTTTTCGATTTGCTGAATTGTAATTTTTTCCAGAACTTGAAGATGATTTTTCCAAATTTTTCCAAATGTTTTTGTTGTCCGGTGTATATTTTGCTTACCACTGTTGGTCAAGGAAAATTATAGACTTTAAATTTGAAAAAAAAACGATTTATTTAAATTTTATTTGTTTTTTTTTTTAATAACTTTAAATATATTTTTAGGTAAAAAAATGTAAAAAGTATTTTTAAGAACACAAATTGGGCTTTTATAATAATAAAAAAAAAATTATACTTAATAACGTGTGTTTGAGGAAAAAATCATATCGAAGTAAAAAAAAAAATAACTTAAAAATGCTAAAAGAATGTTTTTGATAATAAAATGCGAGAAAACCGTTATACACATAGAAAAATAGTTGTATCTGATACAAATTTTTAACTATGTATTCTTGTTTAATAAAAAAAAATATTCAAAAATCAGTTGTAGTTTGGCAAAGTTAGAGCCAGTCAAAGAAAAAAAGAATAAAAATCATTAAAACCGTTAAAAGTCGAAAACGAAGCGAAGCCAACAAAAATCTATCCTATCCTTCTATTCCTTCTAACATTGCCTAATTTATAAGACCCTAGGTCTTACTGGCAAATATATGTTTGTGTTTGTTTTTTTTTGATTTTTAGAAAACGAGTAAATTACGTCTTAAGTTTTTCGACTTGAAATGACCTCAGGAACTCATGGTTTTCTTCTGTGCGTTGATTTTGGGACACCCTGCATATATGTATATAGAACTATAGCTCAAATATGTGTTCTTCCAAGATATTAAAAAAGATTGTGAGATGAGGGTCGATATACAATACATGGAACTTACACTTTAGACTACAAAATTGTTAAAAAAAAATATTATAAATTAATTGACTAAACACCTTCTGGCATTATTTTGACACCAAAGCGATGTACATCATCTAATTTCTTAAATAAAGCTGAATTAAAAAAAATAAATTCAAAAATCGTCGCAGCGTTATTTTTTTAAATATTTTTTTATATACAAAATTTTGAAAACAGTTTATAAGTAAAAAAAAAAATTGTACGACATTTGTATGTATTTATAAATGAGAACTTAAAATTAATTTTGAGAAAAATAATCTACCTATCTACTCATTTTTGAAATATCGATCGAATTTTCAATAATTTTGATTTTGAAATTTTATTAAAAATCTGAATTTTCATTTTTTTTAAATTTTGATATGCAATATTATTGAAATGAAATTTTCTTTGCCGATTTTGAAACACTTGTATGATAGGTACTGTTAGTTTTGGTCAAAAGAATAGAAAATAAACAGTTATAGGTATTAATTAAAAATACGAATTATATATTTATTATATATAATACTCCAGGAAATCTATAGATTTTTGTATGGAGCAAATAGAAAAAAATAGAGGCAGGCTGAAATTTTGCAGGGTGGTTCTGGTGATATTAAAGAAATTAAAATTATAAGAAAAGTGGGTGTGGCAGTGGTCGGGTTTAACTAAAAGTATTTTTTTTTATTTTTTTCTTACTAATGTCAACAAACGTTGAAAATTTCATCCAAATCATTGAAGCCGTTTTCGAAAAACAAGGATAAGAAAAATGGATATAAGAAACAAAGATATAAGAAAAGTGGGCGTGGCAGTGGTCGGGATTAACTAAAAGTATTTTTTTAATTTTTGTTCGTGCCAATATAAAGAAATGTTGAAAATTTCATCCAAATCAATCAAGCCGTTTCTGAGAAACAAGGATATAAGGAAAATGGAGGCAAAAGTGGACGTGGGCGCTTAACTTTTTTCTGCAAGAGTCTATAATATGAAAAATGACCAAAGTGAAAATTGTGAGTTTGGCCTTTTTGGCTCTTCACAAAAGGTCTTGTTTTAAGAACTGTGCCTACATTCTGTAACTCTCGCATCGATAAAATAAGTCAAGACACGATGGAGCGCTTTTAAAAAAAAAAAATTAATTTTTATATATACAATTTTGAATAAATTCGTAAGAAAAAAAATTGGTACGCCAATTTCTAGTAGGTACTTATTTATGCGAAGTTTAAAAATTAATTTTGAAAAAAATTATCCAGCCATACCTATTCGAAATATCGAATTTTCAAAAATAATTTAGATTTTTTTTTTTTTATTTTTGAAAATTTTGATATGTAAAAGTTTTTATTAAAATTGGTTCAACTGATAATGAGATAGTCGAAAACCCAAAAAATGTTTCTATGAGAGGTACCATTTTTAAACGATAGATACATTTTTTTTCTCAATAATAAGGTAGAACGTTCTGATATTAGTGCACACAGAGATTTAATTAAAATCGTAGAAGCCGTTTTTGAGAAAAATGAGGTAGGAGAGAATGGGGCCAAAAGTAACACTTTTTACTAAAACCGATTGTCCTCCTACAACTTCAGAAATAAGTCAACCAAATAAATCAATTTAAAGAGCCATGTTTTAACTTCAAGATCAATCAAAAAAGTTCAGCAAAACCTAATCGTAATGTGCAAAGATATAGCTTTCAAAAAAAAATCGTGTTGTTTCAACTTACCCCGCCTATGGGGCAAAGTGTAACATATACCGGGGTAAATTGTAACAAGAACTTAAACAAAATTTAAGTTAGACAAGGTTTATTAATAAGACCAAAATAGTTTTTGTATAAGATGCACTGAACCCATTTTTCCCAGGCAAACTCTGAGAAAATGGTTCACAGCTAATAAGGCACAAATATTGGTCATCTTCTTCTTCGAATGAAGAGGTTAAAACTTTTTTCTTCAACTGTTTTTTCTGCTTGGGTTTTGCACCCTTTTTGGCCAAGGTTTGGTTTCTTTCTTGAAGAAGTGCTTGTTTCTCCGGGGTATCAGCTTAAATGGCAGACTTTCTCGAAGTTATTGGGTTAGAAGGAGATGTTTTTGTGTGTGTTAAAAAGGTTCAATGAGGACCAATGAGAATTCTATATTCGTCATCCAACCCGAAGCGTTTCGAACTTCAAACATGAGCGAACCCTTTTTTCATCCACAACAGACACCAACCGAAAAACAAAACACAGAAACCGTTCTCGATCGTTCTTGTTCACAAATATCAGTTTGAAAAAAATATACGGGGAAGGTGTTACAACTACTACAACTTGCCTCGGAAAAATGTTACAACTAGCCCCTGCATGTAATTTAACATATAAAACAAAATTGAAAAAAAACCGAAATTCAAGTAACCATAACATATACACAAAATTTTAGCCAAAACACAAATGCAAGAGAAAAAAAACACTCAGCACTGTATCTCTTTCGTGTAAAGAGGTAGACCAAAACTAAAAAAAAAAAAAATTACAAACCTGTCTTTTTTGGACATCACTAGCATAACTTCTCCCGCTGACGTCTAATCAGCAACTGGAGAAGATATGCTGGCAGATATGAAAAATATGAACATTTTTCTCTTTTACGCGATTCTTAATATTGAGAGGAAGCCTTTTTTTTTAGCTGTTACTTCCTATCCCTGTTACTTTTAACCCTACCCTCCCCTACCGTTATTTTTGGTTATATGTAAGAACAAATTTTATTTAAATTCTGCTAGATAATGTAAAAAAAACCGCTGGGTGCTAAGTTCCATAAAAATTAGTTTTCAAATTATTAAGTTCTTAAAAAGAAATTTTGAAACTTAAAAAAAAAACTTGTAAAATTTTGGTACACAATATTTTTAAAATTATTGTAACATTCTCTATGAAAAAATTGATTAAAATCAGTTGAACCGTTTTTGAGAAAATCGAAAATAAAAAAAATGGTTCTATGGGAAGTACCATTTAAAACCATTTTTCCGATGTTTTTTTTATAAAATGGTAGTATTTTAGTAAAAAAAAGTTGTGGGCACGTTTTTGAGAAAAAATAAGATTTTCATTTTTTGCTAAAAAAAATTTGTACGGCAGGTATCGTTAATTTTGGTCTTTAAAAAAATGAAAAAAAAGTGTGGGGGAATGCGAACAGACAGGCAGACAGACAGACAGAATTGCGAGACTCACTTTTTTCGACTTCACTATCACCGTTATGTCAACTTTGATAAAAATCTCGAGTTCGATTTTTTTTACGAATGCATAACTTGCCATTACAAGGCGTTGTAAAAATGTGTGTTAGCAATATAAATCAAATTTGAAAAGTCAAATCGTTCGAACAATTCTGTATGCAAATTATTCTTCTGATTTATATGAGGCAGGAAGTGTAAGTATTTTGTCATTTTGATATGTTTTGGCTCTGAAGAATTAATAAAACTTTTTTTGTTTTATAAGTCAAAATAAATTGGTTTGACTGATCTGATTTGTTTTCAGCCAAACACAAAAAAGATTACAATGAAGAACATGTATTTTATGTGACATCCATTTTGATTTGCCGTTAGCCGTGTAAAACTAACAGTTAGAAGGAATTAATGATATCGATGTCCGCTTAAAATCAAAATCTAATAAAAAAGTTAAATAAACAAATGTTTGTTTCCTCTTTATAGTAATATCGCTTTGTTTGCTTTCCTATTCATATAAATAATTTTCGACAAAAATTCGTATTGATATAAATTATACTTTTATTTGCAAATAACATAAGCATTTTATACTTCTGAATATGTAGGTACTCAATATATTATGAAGCATGAAATAAATTTTACTCGCAAGTTTGTATCAAATAAATCTAATTCCATACCAACCACATTTTAAAAACAATAAATAAATAAAAACCTTCTTCAGATCGGATTTATCTCCTCTACTTGTTCTGGCGATATTTACGCAACTTCATATGTCATATATGAAGAATGAGATAAATAATGTGCGCCAAAGAATTCCCCATTTCAATTTTAAGCAAAAAATTACAACAACAATATCTTCTGCTGCTATTGTCTATGGGGATCAATACGAGAGTATACAATACACATTTGCCACAACAGCCATTCGAATCAATTGGCTGTGAAGGAAAAGAATAAATTATACCATAGCGTTTCGAATTATCTATATATCTATATGTACTTACTTGTATCCCATTTTGATTCTGAAACTCCAACTCAGCAGGGTATTGGTTGAAAATATTTATTATTATTATTTTTTTTTTTTTTTTATGAAAAACATTAGGATGAAAAATATTTTTGTCGCTTTTTTGCAGAACCTTTTCTATAGTAGGTAAAAAAAGAAAACTTATAATCCTTGCCAAGAAATTTCATAACGATGTAAAAGATAAAACCCAGCATTTCACACTTTATTTCATCCTATATACATATGTATAAACTCAATATTCAATGTGCTAATTGAGATGGAGCATGAAAATTCTTTTGTTGGCTCTGAGCCATGCAACAACTCTTTAATGCCTTCCTGCCCTCCTGCTGTATCTTGAATAACTTACAGCGATTATCACTGCAAACCAATCGATTGGAAAGAAATAATAGCTCCCAGTCTTCACCAAGCCATTAATTTGAATCGATATAGGAATGAAGTGGTAGATTGAATCCTTACTGCTGCGCGAGAATCCTCGGCGATGATTTATATTAGGGCATAAATATTTTAACAGTCAATTGTGTGCCAGTGTAGCTTAAGTGTTTATTATAGAAAATGCTTCTCTAGAATAATAAACTCGACCCTGTACTTGGTTTGTTGCTATATCCGCATTATACTACACCTTATAGCTCCGTTAAAATAAGTTTCAAGGTTATATTCTGCCAAATCGAGAGACCGCACTTCAAACTGGCACGAGGCACAGTGGGTCAAATTAATATTTTCATTAATTAAATATAAGATTTTTTTTTGTGATAGGTTAGTAGATATCCTTATATTCAGTATATAAATATTTATTAACTTCCCATTGTAATTGGTCTAATTTATCGAATCGAAAATTTTTACTTTACGTTTCGAGGCCCCAAGAATCAGAATTTTAGAGAGATGTCTGTATGCGTGTGTGTATACGTACAGTCGTACCTGATCGTGATACATTTTTCGTTCACCGTATCTTAAGAACAAATAGAGATATCGACTTAAAATAAATGTTATTTTAACAGATAATAATCATAAAGTGCAAAAAGTGGTTTCAAAAAAATTATTAGCGGTTCTCTTGCTATAGGCATTTTCAAAAAAAGTTGTAAAATGTTATTTGTTTCGAATATCTAGAGAACAAGAAATGTCATAGACTTCAGCTTAACTTTATTCTACACATAATGACGTAATGAAGAATTTAAAATAATTAAAAAAAAAACAACAGACAGCTTTTTTTTAAATTAAAAGACAAATTTTAAATTTTTTGAAAAACGCTTTTCGATTTTAATATATTGATTTAATTTTACTATACTGTTGGATACCACAGACGAATTTCGTATAACATCATCTGTTGAAAATCTCCATTAATATCTTTTAGTTTACGTTTTCGTTATCGATTTGGAGACCACAGAACATTTTCTCTGCGTACTAGGCTTAAGCATATAAATACTACAAGAAAATATTAAAAATAGTTGAAAAAACGTTTTTAGGCTCGTATATTTTTAGAACAAACACTGATTTCGAAGCTCGGCTGATTTTATTCTAAATAAATCGAGATACATATAACTGATTAAGTTTTTATAGAAACATTCAACTGATGGTTTTTATAAGGAACAAAATTGCAAAACAAAACTACTAAAAAATATTCAAAAATGTCTTTCGGCTCAAATATCTCAAAAACAAACAATAATATCGACACCGAAAAAATTTTATTTCATTCACAATGTTTAAACTACGAAATGATTGGGTTCAATCGACAGTTTTTTTTAATTTTTGAAACAAAAAGATCTGCCAAAAATACTACTTAAATAGATGAAAAATTTAATATGGCCCAAATTTTGGTTTTCACTTGATATCATATTAAACACCTGATAAAGTCTTTTAAGATTTTGAATTTAAGGAATTTTCTTAAAACAAAATAACATCGGGTCCGGGTGTCTAGTTTTCAAGAGCAGTTACCAGAGTGGGTCGCAAGCAGCCTTTTTTTTTTTTTAATTCAAAAATGATGGATTGAATGTTAAAAATTGTGGAGAGTCGTGTATAAATATGTTAAGTATAAGGTGGGGCTAGCGACACGTTACATGTATCATAAAAATTAATTTTATTTGAGACCTTAAACTTTTTTATTTAAAAATCATTGGTTTGAAAAATTGTTTGAAGTCTAAACTTGAAAAAAAAAAAAATGATTTTTAGAATCTTTGAGGCCCTCTTTCATTGAACTTATAATACATAATATGCTGAGACGCTAGTAACTAAAAAACATTTCACACAAAATTATAAAGGGCGGGTCGATTTTAAAATTGAATAAAACAAAGTTGTATAATGAGATATCAATACAAGAAACATTGTTCAAATGGCCGCCGACGCGCAGCTTCGCTGGGTGGCGCGGATTCGAAAGGTCCAGTTTTCGATGACTTTGGCGTATAAATCAGGCTGAATTTGACCGATGGCATCGATTATGTTGTCTTTGAGGGCCGCGGTGGTTTGCGGCTTATTCGCATAGACCTGCGACTTAAGAAAGCCCCACAAGAAAAAGTCCAAAAGGGTCAAATCACACGATCTTGGTGGTCAATTCACGTCGCCTTGGCGCGAGATAACCATGCCATGAAACCGCTCGTGCAGAATATCGATTGTGTCTTGAGCTGTGTGGCACGTAGCGCCATCCTGTTGAAACCATATGTCTTCGGTGTCCATATCATCCCATTCAGGCCACAAGAAATTGGTGATCATCGACATATAGCGATCGCCGTTGACGGAGATGGCCTGGCCAGAATCATTTTCGAAGAAGTACGGACTGGTGACGCCTCCAGCCCAAAATCCACACCAAACAGTAACTTTATTTGGATGCATTGGCAGCTCGTGAATCTCGCGTGGATTGATGTTGTCCCAAATCCGGCAATTTTGCTTATACACGTACCCATTCATCCAAAAATGGACCTCATCGCTAAAGATTATTTTTCGACCAAAATTGGGATCAACTTCCAACTGCTCCAAAATAATAAAGTTTTATCATTTGCACGTATTGCTGACGCTGTAACTTGCCATGATGATTTGTCTTTAGTAATTGATTAAAAGACGATATTTTGACAGAAAGTAAAAGAAACAATATGGCCACCACGAACTATTAAAATCAATCCGTCCCTATTGGAAAACCCTTTACTACATTTACGTACATTTTGGGTAAATTATGATTTCATTGTGGAGACGGAGAGTAAATGAAGCATCAGAATGAGAAGGTATTATAAGTGAAATTGACTGATATTTGTCTTAAACATACTTTTTATTTGAAATTAAATAAAAACATCACAAATTATGCGTTTTTCTCTATTTGTATGGCCTATTTCTAAATTTCTTTAGCCTTAAGTCTAGTACAGTTCTTTTCAACGAAAAAAAAAAAAAATGGTGGCGAAAAAGTATCCATGGTGAATATACATTTTTTACAACAGGTTTGGTTCACAGTTCGGTAGTAAAATTTTAAACAAACAATTGTTGTTTGCGATAAAATCACTCATATACCTACGAAGTACATGTATTTTTTTTTTGAGGAGGAACTGTAATACTAGGCTTTAAGAAAAAAATTTTAAGCAGTTCTAAGAAATAACGGTCGTTTAAAGACTATAAATCAAAACATCAAATTTTGTCACATAACTCCTTCTCATTCTAAACCCTTCAAATATATCATCTCCTCTTGAACATTAAACAATTGCAGGATTTGGACTTGAATGAGGCAGTGTTGCCGAACTTTTACTTTTATTTTTTTTTTCGGCACACTTTCTTACCTCCAACCATAGAGTACCTATATTATCTAGAGAACCGACTCGTACCCCCCTTGCCTAAAACACCCGCAAATTTTATTTGAGCACAGTAAGAGAACACTCTCCTAAATTCCCTGTCCGTGAATTCGTGTGAATTGTAGATATAGCGCATCTCTCTTCAAGTTTCTCTCCCCATCTTTTTAATTTTGAAAGATACGTACAAAAATACGAACATTACTGAAAAAAAGAAAAGAAAGACGTGCACGCAAGCGTTGTTTCCACCATCGCAGCTCCGATGTGACTGAGGGTCGGCGGGTTGGTTTTTGTATTTTGTTTTCATCTCAGTAAAAGAGAGATCAAATTCCAGCGATGGACTTTTTTTTACAAGAAGTATGAACATGGTTTATAATGCAGTTTTAAAAAAAGTATTTCATTTCTGTTGGGAGAACTGAGAACTGAGCAAAAGTGAGCCAATATCCATTAAATTATCACTATGTTAGTGCGATTCCATTAAAAATGCATTCGGCAACTAACACATATTCAGCCTTGTGGAGGAAATCCTCTCAGTGCAGCTTGTAGGGTGAAAGAGAAAAAGCGTTGAAGTCGGTTCTCTAGATAATATAGGTACTCTATGCCTCCAACCGTAATGAGATTTGAAATAAATTGATTTAAAAATTTTATCTAAACCCTGGTGGTTAATACGCCAATATTTTGTATGGTTTCGGCTTTGAGTAATAAAAAAATTCAAAGTCCAGCCTGTTAAAAGTTTTGAGTTTGATAAATCTTATAACCAACTCATTAATAAATAATACAGTTATTACACTGATTTATAATACCGTGATGACTATAACTGCCGATTTATAGCTGATTTAGATACGAGTAAAAATAGACTTTGTAGGTATGAGCTTTATTAAAGTTTTATAAAATAAATTAACTAATTTCTTATGTTTTAATACATCGTGGAATGTGTAAATTGAAATAAAATTGAAATGAATAGAATTGTATCAGTTTTTTTTGTATTTTGTTCGTACTGCACATTGTTTTTACCTGCACATTAGGTTTTAACAGAAAAAACATGCTGCGCAAGGGATCATCCCATTTTTCCGGAAAAATGGGATGATCTCTAAATCTACCGTTAATGTGTATGATGGATTAGAATACCTACTTACGGTCAGCGTTGCCACTTCAAGAAAAGAGGAGCGCAGTAGATCATTAAAAAAAAAATGCAATAAATTGGATCTTTCCGCAGTAGATTTTTATTAAACAAAAAATAAATTGTTCGTACACAATAGAAACACAGACAGAGATTTGTTTCATGAATGAAAGCATCCAACATAACATATGTCATAAGAGAATGTGGCCAAGTTCACAATGAATTGGCTTCGTTCAGAAGTTCTTTACAGCGGTTATTTGTTTGCATGTTTTTTGGACAGCTGTCCAAGAGAAGGTTCATTAATCATAAAGAGTGCAATAGATTGAATTTATTGGCATTAGATTTAGTTTTTGCGAAAAGTGCCGTAGATTTACTGCTATAGCAGCAAAGTGGCCTCTCTGCCTACGGTTAGCAATTCGCAATTAGGCAATTTAGGTAAATGCATTATCGAAATTTCAATTTAAACAAAAAAAAAATATTCTATTTAAAAAAAAAATCTATAATAAGTATTGTCGATAAAATATTTGAGGAATGTGTAAACTAATTTCCAAATAGAAAAATTTATTTTGATTTTATGATTTTAACATTAAATAAAGTTATTCCGCACCACTGTGCGGTACGGCGCGGGTGGCATTTTTGGTTGTTTATATTTAATTTCAGATTTTCCTACCTACCTTCACCTGAGTGGCTTAAGGCTTACCCTGGTATTTATTATTTGAATTTTATTACCCAACCCCCTCTCATTCACCACCATCCAAAGACTAACCAAAGAATTTTTCCTTTTTATTTTTGATGAATTGTCTTAAGTAATTACAATTTAGAAACTCATTTAGTAAACAAAAGCTAAAGAATTTATGTGTGTGTGCATTTGTGTTAAAAACCATAAATCTTTAATTTTCCTTGGAAAATATAGGTATAGGTGGAGAAGGAATTGTTGGGTTGGGAATTGGGATTCGACATACATAACTAAATATAAGAGAAGAAAAATAAATTCTCTTCAGAATATGTCCCTGAAATTGAAAGAAAAGAAAAAAAAAAAGAAATCATGAAAATAACGCTGCATAAAATTTGCATTAATTTCCATTTTTGTTGTTTTTTTTTAATTTTTTTTTTTTTGTATTTAGATTTGGGTTATAAAAGTGTAACTATAAGTATAAAATCGCAATGCCGGACACAAATTCTTTTCCTTTCTGTATTGAAAAACAAAACTCTCTAAAGGGTCGCAAGTACTTGCTCTGTAAATTAAAAAGGAAAACAAAAATAGGCCAACATTTTTCTAAAAAATTAAAACAAAGCATTTTGGTTTTCTTTGCACATAACGTAAAGACTAAGTAGTGAAGTAGTTTCTAAAAAAAGTATACCAGAAACAAAATGTTTAAACTATTGTTTCCTAAATATGTAAAATAAATGGATTTCAATAAAAAAAATCCAATATTTATACAGGGTGTCCGCCGGGAAGGTATTGTACTTTGTTTTGCCGCCATTTTGGTAAAAAATAGTCTTGACAGTTCATATTTGGCAGTCGTGAAGTAGACACGTCGCAAATTTATTATGGAAAAATATTCGATAAACCAACGTGTTTTAATCGTTAAAACATTTTATCAAAACCAATCATCGATTACTGTGAAGATGAGAAAGTTACGTGAAATTTTTGGGAGAAACAACGTGCCAACAAAACGCACTATTTATCGTTTAGTGAATGATTTCGAAGAAAGAGGGTCTGTAGATGATAGGCCCAAGCATGTACCACAACTTACTGCAAGATCGGCTGAAAACATTACTGCTGCTCAAGGAAGTGTTCAAAACAATCCATCAACCTCAATTTGACGCCGTGCTCGGTAACTGTGAATGGGGAGCGATATCGTGATATGATTGAAAACTTTGTAACACCACAACTGCATGCTTTGGGCTTGATTAACATGTGGTATCAACAAGACGGTGCTACATCGCATACAGCCAGGATTACAATGGAATTACTGCGAGACCTCTTTCCACAACAAGTTATTTTAAGAAATGGTGATGTTGATTGGCCTCCACAGTCGCCTGATTTGACTGCTCCGGACTTCTTTTTGTGGGGATATGTGAAAAGCAACGTTTATGCAATTAAACCAGAAATGCTTGAGCAACTCAAACAAAATATTCGTGATGAAATTAATGAAATACCGCGTGAAATGTGTGAGAATGTAATGAAAAAGGGCTCGCATTTGTGAGACTAACAGAGGCGGACATTTACCTGATATTGTATTCCATACATAATTGCCGACATTAAATAAAACATTTATCAATATAAGATCCATTCTCTTTCATTTAATCAAAAATTATAAACAAACAAAGTAGTAAACATTCCCGGCGGCGGACACCCTGTAGTTGATAACGTATTTTAATTATTTAAACAAAATTTTCTGATTTGTCAGAGAAGTGAAGTTTAACTTTGACAATAATGTCAAATGTAGGGCGTTAGTATCTAATGGTGAATTTTTTGTGTTAATTTTTGTTTATCATCCCATCGAAGATCTTGCAAAGCGAAATATAAAAATCTTCCCTGGATGGGGTGCCTAACAATTCGTTCAATGTGGACTTGATAATAGGATAAACATGACCAGAATTCGAAGGGGCATATTCTGAGAGTGGTCTTATGAAAGTCACATTAAGGGATTTGATAACGAAATCGAGAGCTAAATTATTGGCATTTCTAATAATGCAATCGTAGTTGTATATAAATTTTTCTTTAATTAATTTTTTTTAATTTATTTTTGTCAGAGAAGCGATCACATTTGGTTTGCTGCGTTGTTAAGAAAGATTTTTGTCTAATTAGAATAGTATTAGATTTATAAATGGTGTCACAAAATGTCATCCAGATAACGATAAAAATAAGAATAGGTTTACCATTAATCAAGTATTGCCCTGCCTCTTTGATATGGGAGGACGTGGATTTTAAGAGAAAAGGCTTGATATTTCTGAATGCTTTCTTTGGAATCAAAACAAATTTTCTTTAAATATGTTTGCAGCAAAAACACATCTTCTAAGGAATAAGTTTATTTCGTTTAAGTGTGTAGATCCTCTATGTATATTAGATTTAGGAAAAATCATTTCAGCATCTTAAATAGGCAAAAAAAGACAGAAGTACCTTATTAGCTTCCCTTAGGTAGTCCAAACAAAGTGTGAACAAACAAAATAAACCAAAGATTTTGAGTTTGAAAAGAAGGATATCGTGGGAAATTTTATCAAACACCTAATTTATTAATTTAAAACTACTAATATATGTATTCTCATTCACCTTCTTTTAAGACACACAATGTAATTGAAACAAACTTAGTCTTAAAGTTGGTAATGTGAATCGGCTTAGGTGATAAGTATTAAATGATGGACACATGAACGAAAGTACAATGTTAATGTCACTGAATTTTCGTATGGATAAAATTATTCAACTTGATTTAGTTCAGTTGAATATTTTCAATGACGTTTGTCATGGTTGCCAAAGTGAATTTTTCAATTTTTTTTTTATAAGATATCGGAATTATAGAACCAAAGTTAGCTACGTCGTTGTGAGAAAATTCTTTAATTTTCTTTATCTTCTAGAATTCTTGTCACTTAGAAAAAGTTGTACCATTTTTGTAGACTTGTGGTAACTCTTTTCGTAATGTGACAGAAACGTCAAATTCGTTGAAAAGTGATAATCATATTTTTGTGATTTGACCTGCGGACTTATGTCTCTGCAACTCTATTTCTGATTTAAGGAATTTCGAACTTGTTTTAAAAATTCTTGGTCTTATTTATAAACGTTGTCTAACTTTAGACAACTGTTCAACTTTGGAAAATTTGTTCAAAAACCTTGTTTAGTATTGTCTTATAGCTGCCTAACTTAGACACAAGAGTAGATTGTCCTAACCGTGAATTATGTGATATTTATTTTTATTAAATAAAGCATATTTCCACCAATTTGAAAATAGTTAGACAGTGTCTAAGTAGACAAAAATCTAATAACTACGACTGTCTGTTTTTACATATCCAACAATTTTTAAATAATACTGATTTATGAAATACGAAACACCTATGGGTATTTTTAACAAAAAACTTGTTTTAAAGCGAGGCAATTTTAAAAAGGAAAAAAATTCTGTCTCTGGTTACATAACTTTGGCAATACTCACAATCTCAACTAACACCTATGTCCTATATGCCTTAACGAACATGTTGCATATAGTATTTGTTTTTATTATGGTTGGGTTATATTTTATTTAAATATAAAACTTTTGTGAATATATACTCAACCATTACATGCTTTATAAAGAAAATAAAAATACTCGCAAAATATTTGAACTAAAAACTAAAGTGACCAAAACTTAAGGTATATGTATATGTGGGATAATGGGTTGGGTGTTTTTTTTTTTTTTTTTTTGAATTTTGTTTTTGATGAGGCTGGTAGATGAAAATGATTCTCCCTGAAGCAATGCAGATACAGTGTGACACGTCAGAAATGACTGAACTTTTAGTTTTTATTTTTTTTTTATTTCTTGGGAAAAAAAAAATACCTACATGTGTCAGGAGCAGATAGAGTGGAAAATATTAAAATAGCGCAAAATGTACTTTTCTATTTTGATATGATGCTATAGTTGATACCTATAGTTTTATACGTTTGGTCTTTTTTTGGAATGTTTATTTGAAGGTAGTGATTGAACAGAGATGAAGTGTGGAAGACGCTTTGGTTTTGAATTTTGAACGAGAATTTTTTTTTAATTTCTTTTTTTCCTTATTGTATATGTACTACGTTTGGAAATTTGGTTTAGGCAAATGGTTTTGAATAATTTTTTGGGTACAATTGTGGGAATTCAGTCCGTGTGTTGTCTCCTAAGCAGAGGTTATGCGGCCAAGGCTATAAGTAGGGATTGCGTTAGTTTGTGCTATAGCACGCTAATAAATCTAATATATCGATAATTAATCAATAATGAGTTCAACCAAATGATTCGGCTTTTTGACGAGCGAACTAAAATTCCTGACATTGCAGGTCAATCCGTCAATACTTTAGACTTGTTTATTACTTCTGGCTCTAATAAATATATTTTAAGTGTACTATCGCCTCATCAGACCATTTTTTCATATCTACAAAACTACTCGCGTGCGAACAAAACCCAGCTAAGGAAAAAACTACTGTTTGGCAATATGAGAAAGCCAACTGGGACGGTCTTAACAATTTCTTCATCAACTTAAACTGGTCAGTCAGTATGCTTCCTCGAAATCGACGTAAACTCCAATGCCGGATGTCGATATTTTAAAAAACTTAATTCTTTCCAAAATGAGAAATTTTATCCTGAATAAATTAAGGTAAAATCTATCAAACGTAAAGAAAACTCATGATTTGATTTAAGCTGTAAAAATGTTATTAGAAAGTTTCTGTTGTTAGAAAGCCAATCCCACTGAAGAAAACCGGAATGAGTTTAAACAAGCTAGAAAGAACTTTTACTATCATATTCGGTGAACCAAATTTTTGCATGACCAAAAATTAAGTAAAAAAATACTGAAATGTCTCAATGGTAGTAAAAATGTTTGGTCATGTGTAAAAAAAAATATTCGAAATAACATTTCGTCTTCGGTTCCAACTCTCGTCTTTAAAGACTCTCTTGCTGTTAGCTCACAAGATAAAGACAACAGTTTACTATTGTTAAATCGACTTCACCTGAAAGTGTCATAGATTCTTCTGAAATCGAAAGTGTAAATGATTCCATGGGACAAATCTTCTTTCGTACTTGTTCAGTTGCAAGAGTATTAAAATATGCTGGCCCGGATAGTCACCAACCCATTTTTCTGAAGAGGTGTTTTTCTACGCTGGCAAAACTACTGCGTAAGCTTTTCCATCTAATCATACTCTACTGGCTTCTTTCCGAGTGGAAAACAGCATTTGTCCAGCTTGTCCCAAACTATCGACCATTTTGCACTTACGCCCCTTCTTTACAAGTTAATGGAAATGCTGATTAATAATAAGCTTAAGAAATACCTTAAAGAACGAAAGCTTCTAAGTGACCCGCAGTATCGCTTTCGTAGCAATAGGTCCACAGGTGGTCTGATAGTATATCTCACCGAACAGTGAAACAGATCTTTACATCGATTTGGTGAAAGTTAGATTATTGCACTTGATATTTAAAAACTTTTGATAGAGTTAAGCATCAAGTTCTTTTATCCAAAATGCGTACATTTGCTTTCTTTGAATCTCTTCTTTGTTGGATTAGAAATTATCTTTCGGACCGCTCAATATAAATGGTATTGGACGGTTTCAAGTCTGAAATTTACAAAATTAATGCTGGTGTGCCTAAGGGCTCCGTTTTGTCTCCAGCTCTTTTTCTTTTGTTTTTAAATGATATTTTGTGTCTGAAATCTGAAACTTCTAATCCATTAAACTGTTTTGCAGAGCACAGTACCCCGAGCTTTAGCTTCAGTTTTAAGAACCACTTCCCTACTCTTCGGTTGTGGAACTTCAATGGCAGCTTATTATAAGCTCGTTTAATTCTGACCTCGGTAACATTGTTAAAAACCACGCAGAATTTAATGCTTTAAAAACTCAATGCTGTCTCCTTTCGTTAAAGCGAAACTCAATTTCCTTGGGCTACTATCAATGCATTGGGGAAACTAAATAGCATGTGTATAACAAACCACTTTCTGTGGAATGGCAATGCTGAAAAGTGTTTATGTAGGTGTATAGATACGGTGAACATCCGTTCATTATAATAATGAACAGTTCTGTATTTGAAGATGATGTTCATTATGAATTATTTGTTATACAAAAAACACATAAATGTTCTGTATATCAGAAGTTGTTCATTATTTATTCTGTATTTCGTACAAATCAATAATATAAATATTAAAGCAAAATCCAATGATAAAAAAATAGTAATGCCCTTACCGATTGAACGAATGAACAAGGCATCTAGTATAATTTTATTTTGTTTTGTTGAACTTAGTGAAGGAAAAATATCAAAATCCCTAAAAATTAACTGCGTTAATTTAAATTTTAACAGTGGTATTTATTAGATTTTTGTCTACGTAGACACTGTCTAACTATTTGAAAATTGATGGAAATATACTTTATATAATACAAATAAATACCACATCATTAACGGTTAAGACAATCTACTCTTGTGTCTAAGTTTTCCAGCTATAAGACAACAATACACAAGGTTTTTGAACACATTTTCCAAAGTTGGACAGTTGCCTAAAGTTAGACAACGTTTATAAATAAGACCATAAGTTTTTATGTTTTTTTGTTTGTTTGTATAAGACTTTTTTGTTTTAGAGTTATTTTGTTTTAATTTTGAAATTTTATGCAAACAAAGACTGAATTTTTGCACTCTCTCTTTTTAACTTAAATCTGTTCTGTTTGTTCATTATTTTCAATTTTAAAATATGGTCACCGTATGTATAGACGAAAAATTTGTTCTCTCCTTCTGAACTAGCTGTTATGTATAAGGCACACATTTGCCCAAATCTTGAGTGCAACTCGCATATTTGGGCAAGTGCACCATCAATCCATTTGAGTCTTTTAGACAGAATACAGAAAAGAGTTATAAAAATGATAGAACCAAAATGCAAACCTTCGCGTCTCTCGAACAATGCAATGAAAAAAAAAAAGGAGATTTAGGAATAAAGGAATAAGGCCATCGATTTTGATGGATTAACTAGCGGAGACTTTCAAATAGGGGATACATGTATCAAAATATGATTTATGTTATAAGATAATATCAACAGAATCACAAAACTCAACAGTCAGATTATTGCAATTTAGACAACTATTAATTATAAATGAAAAATACCAAATCCTGGAAGCAATTTCCCTAAGAATGACATTTTATTTTGTTCCTATAAAGTCAGCTGTCATAATTTCATACAAAGACTTTTATCCCAAACATTCACAATATTCATTACCCTGCGGTGTCAGGCTACAAAGTCATAGCAATAATGCATTTGTTGCATTCAAAATAAAAAACAATCATGCATTATGTTTTAACATCCCGTCATTCCTGGCTAAAAATTCACAAACAAGAATAGTTCTGAGTGTAAGTCAGTAGGCCCTGGCTATCCAAGAAATGTCGCACCACACTAATTAATTTTTTAATTCTTCAAAATCGGAATTAACACACATGCCAAAAAATGTTGTTTGCTTTAAAATACAATTTAATTCAAAAAAAAACGTAAGGTATTCACAGTTCAGTTCATAAAAATTTTCATCTACTCTATGTTGTTTATTTTATTTTTCATGAATAGTATGCACCTACCTACCCACGAATCCTCTGAATGGAGAATGACAAAGTCCCTTGTCTTTCAGAGAGTTCTTGAAAATTTTATTTTCATGGGAATTCAAAAGGATACCATGTGCGGATAAGCCTGAAAATACCCAAAAGCAAAACAAAAGAAATATTTTCTTTAAGTGAGTTGAAAAAAGTTATGGTATGTTGAAAGTTGTTCAGTTTCCCAAAAAAAAAAATGAGAAAAGTGGGAAAGGTGGTTGATTCTAGAGAGTTTAGAAAATTATCTCCAAAGCGATCCCCTTGAAAAGTACAAAACGAGAAATGGATATTCGAGGATATCTTTCATATACATATATATTAAATATATACACTCTGTGCTATTTCAATAAGTTCACATATTTATCTGGTTCAAATAAATCAAGTTTTAAATTTAACCCCTAAACTGGTGCAGTACTCAACGAATGCTTGCTTTTTTGATTCATATAACTATTAAAAAAACTAATATTTTGCCACGCGTTAAGACTGAAGAAACCAAATTATTGATTTACCAAACCTTAGGGTGTGTTTATTTTGGGGCTTCGATATATAAACACTATATGCATAAGAACTTCGACTCAAGCTTCGATTTCATCGTTGCTCGCGTCGCTGATGGAATCGTTTATCGCAGCTCCAACATAAACAAAACATACCTTATTATTGAATCAATATCACAAATTTGATTTCCACTGGATATTTGTTCGAAACCCACTCGTTAAGGATTTTATTCGAAACAATTTTCTTAATGATTTTTCCGGAATCTTTTCTGTATTTTTAAATATTTCTTCTCGTCACGTCGTCGTCTATTCTGTTGATCAACTTTGCTTGTGTTTTTACAGCTGAATTATTTGCAATTAGGTATGTAAATATCCAAAATACTCAAACCCACATCCAAAAGCAGAACAGTCTGGCAATTCCTTAGGATATTAGTTCGGTGATACATGATCCTCTAAATTGGTTCAAAAATTCCGTGATACAGAAGCAAACCTGAGAATCAACCTCAAGATTTCTCTTATTTGTATTCCAGGTCACAGTATCAGTAAGTAGGTACTTAGCGAAATAAACGGACTGACAAACTGGCAACGTATAGATCAACGCGTCATAACTCACTTGGAGTAGGTATTAATATATTATCACTTTTTCTCACCGATTCCAATATTAGATGGAGCGTTATTGCAACTGCATTACTTGAAAGATTTACTTATAATAAATACGCAGACCCAGGAGACCATAAGACATGATCGTTATAATAAATTCTAAACTAAATATTGTACCCAATAGCAGATTATCAGGTGAAGTTGGGCATTCCTTACCATAATCTCTCTCATAGGCATTTTGTGACGACCTTTATGTACTTAATAATCAATCAACAGAGAAGACGCCAGTAATTAAGATTTCTTGTTGACGACTGTGCCACAGACAAAAGCGTTTGTATAATACGGCTGTATGCAGTTGCGCCTTTATGATAGGGTAACATGCGCGGTTAAGAAGGGCGCCAAATTAAAGAGGAGCAACTATTTTTTTGAAATAAGGGAAGGAGAAAAATAAAAATTATTCTTCGATTTCTCTTCATGGCGATATTTGACTGCAACTTAGTTATGACTACCAGAGTGTCAAGAAACTAAAGAGCATTTTTTATATTTGTGGAGATTTTTTAAGTAAAATTAATATTCTTCTTAAATTACTTTGCTTTTCAATATCTAGACTGTGGAATCAAAAAAAAAAAAAAAAAATAGTATAAAATTTCAAACACACATGTAGAAATGTGAATTTGTTATTTTATTAAAGTTTTGTTGTAAGTATTTTGACAACTTGTAGTTTTAGAAAAAATAAAATGACGACTATTTAATTATTTTTTAACAATACTCAATTCTAAATGAACATCTGAGAGGAAGGGCGCTAAAAAATATTTCGCCTGGGCGCCTGTATAACTAAGTCCTGGCTGAATGCGGATTCTCCTATAATATTTTTTCTTTCGCTTTGAAAAACAATTCAGCTTGATTCATTATAGTCGCACTGAAAAACCCATGATTCCTCTTTTCCACATCAATTTTCCATGGCTTCTTTTCGCTCGACGCGGAGTATTTTTTTTTATTTTCTTTAAAGATCGTCATTAAATAAACTGTGGCAATGCCTGAAACGCCTCTTTACTCTTAAGGCTTGGATAGTAAATTTAAGCACCGGTAACTCTGTCTTCGTCAATTTTGAAATCTTCTTGCATTGAGGAATCAAATCTTAAAGTGATAAAAAAATAATGTGTGAGTGACGGCCGCTGGGACTCACGGTTAAGCCTAGTACGCTGCTGATGCGAAACGAAATTTGTCGTTGGTCTCCAACACGACAGCGAAATGTTTACAAAAACGACAGCGAAAAATTACCTACTCAAAGTATCATCAAGACACCAATTGCAAAAACAAAATACAAAAACTAAATGCATTAAAATCATAGAGAGGCACGCTGATATGAAACAAACAACAGCTGGTGGCGGCCATATTGTTTCTTTTACTTTCTGTCAAAATATCGTCTTTTAATCAGTTACTAAAGACAAATCATCATGGCAAGTTACAGCGTCGAGCAACACGTGCAAATGATAAAACTTTGGGTTTTGGAGCAGTTGGAAGTTGATCCCAATTTTGGTCGAAAAATCATCTTTAGCGATGGGGCCCATTTTTGGATGAATGGGTACGTGAATAAGCAAAATTGCCGGATTTGAGTAGACACCAATCCACGCGATATTCACGAGGTACAAATGCATCCAAATAAAGTTACTGTTTGGTGTGGATTTTGGGCTGGAGGCGTCATCGGTCCGTACTTCTTCGAAAATGATGCTGGCCAGGCCATCTCCGTCAACGGCGATCGCTATAGGTCGATGATCACCAACTTCTTGTGGCCTGAATTGGATGATATGGACACCGAAGACATATGGTTTCAACAGGATGGCGCTACGTGTCACACAGCTCAAGACACAATCGATACACGAGCGGTTTCATGGCATGGTTATCTCGCGCCGAAGCGACGTGAATTGGCCACCAAGATCATGTAATTTGACACCTTTGGACTTTTTCTTGTGGGGCTTTCTTAAGTCGCAGGTCTATGCGAATAAGCCGCAAACCACCGCGGCCCTCAAAGACAACATAATCGATGCCATCGGTCAAATTCAGTCTGATTTTTGCGCCAAAGTCATCGAAAACTTGACCTTTCGATTCCGTGCCACCCAGCGAAGCCGCGGCGGCCATTTGAACGATGTCACACATAATGTCATTGATAGGGCTCTCAAATAAAGATAAAACCTTCTTGATATGTCATATACAACTTGTTTTATTCAATTTTAAAATCGACCCGCCCGAGTACAAGATTTCGGTTTACATATTCACTCGTGTACGAGTGGCATGTAACGTGCTACACGTAGTGTTTTTAGTGTACCCTAACCCCCACCATAGATGTTTACCTATCAAAAATCGCTCACATCTAAAATTAGTCATGTAAATAAAATATTCAAGTACTAGTTTTACGTAACAGAAGGCAGCGAGTAATTACGAGGTTTTGTTTTGCACCATTAGCCCGCCTTTTGTGCTGCCAGTCTGCCAGCCGAATTTCAACCCAAAGTCAACTGGACGATTTCGATTAAGTATATTAAGGTTGAATTTTTATTATTGAACGTACCTAATATACATAAACGTATCGTAACGTGAAACAGTGTAATTTATTACATCGTAACGTGCTATACAAGAAAATCCTACATTTTTAGTTTAACCTACCGCAGGCATAGAAGTTTACAAAACAAAAATTGTCGACAAAAATTCGTTTCATCGGAGAATCACTTCAGACAGTTTTCCGACATAAAATAAGTTTAACAGGTGAGAGTTCCGCTGTCGATACTTTTTAATTCCAATCGAATATTAATACATAAACTTCCAAAACTGCCGAATGTCGCTATTTGACAAAATGGCTTCTTCAAGAATAAATTTATCATTTTATAAGTATGTACATATGTAGGTATGTATTGTGCATGTATATGTGTGTTTGTTGGTTATACTCCTTTACGAAACAGCCAATCGAGTTTTGTTGAAAAAGCAGTGCAAAAGGAGTACTCCGTACATTAAAACAAAAAATAAAGAAGGAGCCAGAAAATTCATTCGAAAATGAATTTAATGTTTTGACTATTTCAAGGTGAAACATTTTCGCAGAATGTTTAATCCGAAAAAAGAAAGCAGGAAATACGACCCTAATCATTGTCACGGAATGTATTTGTACATTGTACAATGTACATACATATTACATACATACAAATACATATAGAAGTTATTAATGGAATACAATTGCGTATTCGACAAAAAGGAACCACATCAAAATTAATGGAATTTTCTTGCGGGTTTTGGTATTTGAATAATATAATAAAAAAAAAAGGAAGAGATATTGGGAGAGATTTCCAGAAGTTGTCCTTTCTCCTTTGGCCTTAGGAACTTTACTTTGAATTTCCGAAGTCATTGCGTTCTTGGCTCCTCATCATAAGAACTGATTCGAATTGAATTGACAAAAGGATATTTTCTCAAAATGCGACAAAATAAAACATCTGTTGTTATCACGCGCGAGTATATTATATATAATTTTCAAACCGGAGCACGAAATCGTTAGGCAATTAATTTTGACAGCAGGATTCAAAGTCAAATGTTTTGAAAACGTGTTGTATCTAAAGGTTTATTTATTTATTTTTTTTTTATTAGACTTTATGATGGATTCAGGACACGTTGTTGAAAGGAGTGAATGTATACAATAGGCAACGCACATTATATGTATAAGCCGACAACAGCAACAACAAAAAAAAAAAATCGCAATCCAAAGGAAATGGTGTTTTTGGTTTTAATGGAATACTTCTACGAGAATTATATATAGTATATAGGGTTTTGTAATGGGTTGTCAGAGCCAAAGGAGGTACGGAAACATTTATATTTAGCGTTGGAGTTTATGTGTTAAATAAACCCCTTATATTCTTTTTCAACCTTTTGACTTGAATATATTGTAGGTTTAATAAAGATTCCGCACACGCTTCGTCATAACAAAACCTCTTTCCATTAAAGTGGCATGTTACCTATATGAATGATGCATAAAAGTCTTAAATGCTTAAATTTTGCAGACAACCTTCAAAAATGATAGCATTAAGAAAGTTTAAATCACATGGGACTAAATTTGGCTTGATTTTTAAACTAAAAACTGAGATAGTTTTGCAGGTAAGGTGTTAAAGTAGGTATTTGATATTGCGACCATAAAATCGATTAATTTTTGTTGGTATAGGTTTATGACTTTTAGAAAATTTACTAAAACTTTGAATAAATAAGTATTTTAATTAAGAAACAAAATTAATTAACTTTTTTTTGTAGGTTCTTCGGGTCGGAATTTTGGTGTCCGGCCACTATTGATTTTAGTCGTTCTCTCCTGCGTTTGCAACCTTCCAAAGTCAAACTTCTTCACAGGTTTTCCTTTGTATTAGATGTGGGATGTGTATCTTGATAATTTCGGTCATCCGGAAAGTTCGGACATCATATACTTGCGTCGATCACAGTTTGGTCAACTTGATTGATTGATGATTGATTGATCTGGAGATCTGACTGCGTACCACAATCGCACGATCGCAGCTTGAATCCGGTTTTGAAGATGGTCTTATAAAGGCTATAATTTGTGACTTTACTAACAAAGATGTCCTCTCTGGTAGCATTTGTCGACATAGAAAGCGCCTTCAAAAACGTTGCAAATAGTACAATTTATTAAGCTCTAGACTACATGAACATCGACGAGACTTGTAAATGCAGAAATGAATAATAAAAGCAAACTAAAAGTTGGAAGATGTAAAGGAACTCTCCAAGGATACCTTATCTCTCCCGCTTTGATTTTGGGTCGTTTAACAAATCTTAGTTGAACTTGCTCGAATAGGTATCAAATTCAGTAGCTAATAACACCGGATAAAGCGTGAAAATAAATAAATAAAATAAATTGGGTTGCATGATAGTTCGTATAAAACCATGGGGTCTAGTGACTATTAACTCTCAACCATTTCTGTATGCGTGTTAAAGGCAGGAATGGAGAGGACTTAAAATTTTCTGATGAAACATTTCTGTTTTTTAGGTGGCATAAGCTGGTTGGAAATCGAACCCAAGACTCTCGGTGTAACAATATTACGAACTAACCATTACGCCACAGACCACTATACTCTGTCCAACAAAAATAGGCAGTACACGTCTTATGGGAAATCTTTTTCAAAATCAGTAGCGTGCCATATTTTTTGCACCACATTAAATTGAAATAACTCCTCCACAAAAAGTGTTTGCCCGCCCGTGAGTTTCGAATAGAATCTGACACAAACCCAACATCCTGTTCAAGGCACATCTGAGTGTGCACTGAATTGCTGTGGCCAATGGCGATTGGCTGCTGCTTGATGTGCATTCAGAGTTACCCGTCTCCATTTGGTATATCGTTCAGCTTTTTTTCCTTGAGTTTCTGTTAAAGTGCTTTTGATTTTCGAGCTTTAAGAAAAAGTTTTTAATGATCAGTGTTATCGTGGACACTACGACAACCCTGTGAAATCTTTAATGAAGGACAGATTTATGCAATCCACTGTAGCCAGAATGAGAGGCAAACGTCCTATCTTGCCTACACTGCCAATTTTTGTTGGACAGAGTATAGAGTGGGACAATAGCTCCAGGAAAATTTGTTGCCACATTCTTCGAACTCGTACAAACAGTTCTTCACAAGCTCAGTAATTGGACCAATATCTGCGGGCTAGATTATAACACACTGCAGACATATAACTGGTTTTATTTCCATTAATTTTATTAGCCCCTTCACTAAACTGTCAAAAACGGGTCATCTCTCATCTCTTGATCCAAGCGAAACTAAATCCTAGGTACATTTTCCACAAAAAAAAACAGAGTGTTTACTCAACCATACGCCTCAAATTTTTCTTTATCCTAACAAATCAAATATCAATGGGAACCAATATTAACAAAATGGGTACCAATATACCTACATCTGCATTTTACCTCATCTCACTTTTTTTGTGTATGCTCGAGTCTAGTCTAATCTACCTATAAATAGGCAGCCTTCGGTACTTTTTTGACGAACAGGTTAATGACTTTTTTTTCACTATCGAACGTTTTTATATTATGGAGACAACCAGTACTTTATTTTCCACTCATACCATGTCTACATCCTGTGGAATACAATGGATCAATTAGGATCGGAACAAGCTGATGGAGCTTGTCGTTATAACGGGTGTTTTTTTTTTTAGAGTTATAGAACTTTAAGTTGGAAAAACTATTTTAACCGGAGGCCATTTTGTCATCTGTCAAGTGATTTCTTTTTAATTTGGTTTGGCATTTCAACATGAATCGACTGACGCCTGAACAACGCATGCAAAATGTTGTGAATTTGATTGGAACGAGATTGCTGTTGATCCCGATTTTTACAAGAAAATTTTGTTCAGCGATGTAGCTCATTTTTGATTGAATGGCTACGTTAATAAGCAGAACTGCCGGATTTAGAGTGCAGCCATTGTTGAGATGCTGTCACATCCAGAAAAACTGACAGTTTGGTGTACTTTATGGGCTGGTGGAATCATTGGTCCGTACTTCTTTAAAAACGTTACAGTCAATGGTGTCCGCTATAGAGTCATGATTACTGACTTTTTCGTTCATTAATTTAACAACCATGATGTGCAGGAGCTGTGGTTTCAACAAGACGGCGCAACATGTCACACAGCTCGTGCCACAATTGATTTATTGAAGGAAACGTTTGGTAACCGCATAGTTTCACGTTACAGACCCATGAATTGGCCTCCAAGATTGTGCGATTTATTGCCGCTTCACTATTATTTGTGGATATATGTGACGTGCCTAGTCTACGCCGATAAGCCCGAAAGGATTGACCACTTGGAGGACAACATTCGCCGCGTTATTGCCGATATACGGCCAAAAATGTTGGAAAAAGTCATCGAAAATTGGACCTCCAGATTAGACTACTTCCCAGCCAGCTGTGGTGGTCATATGCCAGAAGTCATGTTTAAATTATAATGCCAGAAGATTATCTTTCGAAAAAAGTAAATTCCATGTCAATTTAAAAAAAATCATCTTTGTTTTATTCCATTTCAAAGTTATATACCTCTAAAAAAAAAAACACCCTTTATATACAAACTCTTTCTAAACCTAATATTTAATAGTAATAAGGACCAACATTCTAAAAGAAGAATATATCTATTAACACAATGCTTTGCTCATTTTGATAATTTTCATTGAAACTAAACCAACTCTTCACATCAAACGCCATTATACTCATAATATATTGTTCATGTTTCTTCAAAATCATGAAGAATAAAAGTGATAAATTGACATTAAATTCATTTGATTTAACAGCAAAGAGACAAAAGCCTTGCAAACATATATTTATTTATTCATTCATTCAGAATTTTACATTGAGTGTAACTGAAGCCTCAAGAGACGACAATGTGACAGCAACATGTCTTCGTCTGTAATGCGAACCATCACCGAAACTGGCATTGATTGAATGAATTTATTAATCTTTTCATTTTCATTAGAGATGAATTAGGTTTTGATGGCTTGGCTATATTTTCCCCAGCCCATCATGTGATGGAATTTCTTTCAGAATAATTCATTCGTACAATTTACAATTACAAATCGTAAATTTATCTTTCCTTAAGATTTTTCTATAATATACTGATGCCATTTCTTTATCCCAATATTTTACATCTCTTATACGTATAATAAATTATAGTTTAATGCCAACGTTTGATATTGTAATAAATTACTTTAAATTCCAAAAAGGTCAACTAATTGTTCAGAGCTTTTTTTTGTTTTTAATTAATTTCGTTTGGTTTTTTTATAAGATAGTCAGCCATTAATTACTATATAAAATATACAAAAGGAGAAGTTTCAATAAAGTTTTCTGATCCTTTACTTTGTTGAGATTTTTTATTAAAAAGTATCGATTAAATTTATGTATGTATGTACGTTGGTTTGTTTGCACAGCAAACATGTTTAACATTTATATTATACAAGTATAGTAACATACATGAAAGCAATGCTGATATATCAAATCGTTTTAATAAAATGTAAGTATCGAAGGAAAAAAAAAAAACATTTTCGGTTAAATTAAATTCTTTCCACATATATAAAGTTTTTTCATGAATTTAATAAGTTGAAAAAGGAAAACTATGGACAAAATAGGGCCAATCTTGGAAAAGTTAAGGACAATACTGAATTTCCGAATTTAATTAATAATTCCTTCCCTTCGATTTTAATAAGGGAAAAAAATCATATAACTTTAGGACTGCAATATTTCTTATCTACATATTTATAAACGGTTATGCCGTCTCTTAAATAATGGACCACCACAAAGAAGTCTATATGGCCCTTAAGAGTGGCTGTTCTTTAAAAGGTTCGGAAGCTTGACGAGCAAAAAATTAAATATTAACACTAGCTTCTCAGCAAGAAGATTCTAGTTTCTTTTTGTACCTAGCGACATTTAAAGAATCTATAGATCAATTTAAGAAAATAACCGACTATTATTTAACAGTAATAAATTGAATACAGGGTGGCGCATGAACCGTGCTACAAAAACAAAACGTAATAACTTTTTCCTGTGTAAGTACCTAATCGGCTTATTTTTTTTTATATTGTAGCTCACTATTTAGATTTATTAAAATGAATGCTTAAAATGACGAAACGAGGATTTGGATAGTTCAGTGGTACCATGCTTTGCAGTCCGTCATTTCCATCCAAAGAGAATTAAGTTGGGAGTTTGGTGGTACTGCCCGAGTAGATGGTTAACATGTTCGTCGAATCTGGAAACATCGCATGAAGACCATACTATTGAGATTCCTTAGTTCGAGTTTTGGACTCTATCGCAGCTGTAGCTGGCTAATCCAATTGAAAGTTATTCGCAGAAATGAGAGTTAGCAGACGGTCATAACAACAGATATTTCATGATGACTTAAACTTGTTACCGTACAAAAACAAAATTTCGACCAAGTTAAACCCCCTGGATTTGCCTGTTCTCAAATCTGTCATTGGACACCGTTATTTAAAGATGCTGAAAGAGTTTGTTTTACCCAGAACTGCGCCGAAGAATTATCCCTTTCAGCAGGATTTTGTTCCAGCAACATGGATCAACTGCGTACATACTACATAGCCAGATGGCGATCTTGATTTTTTTTTTATGAAGTTATTTATTTCAATCAAGAAGTGAACAAAACTTAACTTTACAATTTGACTGAAATGAAGAAGTCGATTAAAAAAAATAATTAAAGCTATCCCACCTTCAACCTTTCAGGCCGCAATAAATAATTTTTTGGTCAATTGTCGTATATGCGTGAATGGACGTGGAAGTAATTTATGGTCTATCATTTTCAAAAACAATTAGATATATAAAATAAAATTTTATTTTCTATACAATACTAGCAAAACCCCCGCCCGCTTCGCAGGGCGTTAAAAAAATATTATTTTTTTATTTGTTTTGCAGCGAATGTGTTGAAAAAAAGAGAAAATTATTAAAAATTAAAAAAAAATGTTGCTGGTGACAGGAATCGAACCTGAGACCCCTCACATCTAAAGCGGAGATCATTTCATTTTAAATTCATTTTTATTTTGCTTCAAAACTTATAACTATCTTAACGCTAGACAAAAATTCATAAAAACTAGCCTACTTATCAATAACTTACAACTAACTTACTGGCCCTAGGCGCTCTAAGTTAAACTATATAATAACTTAATTAAGCCTTTCGGCTTAAAAACTAACTTAATTCTACAATTCAATATTGGTTTTATTTTTTCCAAGAAAGAATTTACAAAAAACTTGGATTAAAGCGGAGATCTTTCCACTCCACCACGGACTCTATTATTTTCGAATTGCCAAATTACTAAATATTGTTCAAATCAGTAACTCATTTAACCAATTGAAATTTCATTTCTTTTTTTAACAGATTTTCTTTAATTTTTTACATTTTTTTTGTTCTAAACCTTCTACCCTTATTCTTCTTTAATTAAAAAAAAAAATTAAGAAAATCCGTCAACCGGTTTGGCTGGTTAGCGAAAGTACACAAAACAAAACTTTATTTTATATATATAGATAACAAAGATTAATAAAATAAATTGATTAAAAAAAAGTTATTTGAATTTCTTAATGTATCACGATTTTTGCGCCACCCTGTACTTTAAAAAAATACTTTCAAATATCTGCAAGAGTTTTACTCATTCTTAAGTTCTTCTGATGAATATCATATTTCTATCACTTTTTAAATGCAAGTAAAAAACTTAAAAATATATACTACCTAAATAGTTGTGACAGTGACTGTTATAACGAGTATATAAAGTCAAAGGATGAAAATCAATACCCAACACCAGAATACAGGAGTAAATTGCAGTAGTTTTATGTTTGGGGATGCTTATAACTGTATTTGTATCTATAATACCTTCCCAAGAGAAAAAAAAAACTGTGGTTTGAAAAAGAAGATATAAAGAGACTTATAGTCTAATCAAATTTTAGGGTTTGACAGAATGTGTTTCATCAAGAAAATGACATTACTTTACGAAGGTTATACCTACATGTATACCAAAATTGTATGTAGATTTAGGTCAATCGAATAAATCATTCAAAATAACTTTTGTAAATTGTAACCGAAAGTTAGTTTGAGTAGAAGTTAAATGAATGAGATGAATTCGTCATAATATGCAAATGAGATGGGACATTTATTTCTTATTTTAGAGTTCTCTTATTCCCAGTGAAATATTGTTTACTTTTAAATCATATGAAAAGGTTGTCAATTTTGGAAAACTATTTCTTCTTCATTCTAAATAATATATTCTACTCTACTTAACACATGGGATATCCATATTGTAGTTTTTTTTGCTATTGAGTAAATGTTGGTTTAAAAAGAAATTTCGGCTACATTTTCGCCAAAATAGCATTTATTGATGTGTAAATATCTATATCGGCGGTAGAGTAAACTAAAAACGTGGACATTTCTGTAGTACATTAGGTTGTGCTGTTATACGTTGATGTAAAGAGTGGTTAAAATTTAAGGGCCGATGTTGATTTTGAATAAAACACAAATTATTTAGGAAATTATTGTCTTTTCTTTTTATTATGATAATATTGGTATGGTGGTTCACATTCAACATTGGCCCTTAAAATTTAACCCACCCGTTATATTAGATACGTTCAATATTGGGTACGTTCCTTTGTACTTCAAACTAAATCGAAAGGTCGAGTTGAGTTTGGGTTAAAGTTTCGTTGACAGTTTAAACTCACCGCGTTCTGTGATGTAAAACCAGCATTTGACTCGATACACTAAAGCCTCATACCTCTTGCTTTAGCTGTAAAACGGAATTTGTTTTTTTTTTTTTCCGAATAGCACAAGGTGATTGTGATGCCATCACATAAGGAGCATACCAATTACCTTCTGTTCTGTACCTTTTTATTATTTTACAACTTTCCTTCTGTTCCTTGCTCTAGGAGAACTAAAGAGTTAAGGAACTACAGAACATATTCAAGTGAATTTGGTAATTCAGTAGATCTCGAACGAACTATGCACAATGCACATGACAGATGACGTTTGCTTACGTACCTATTTATTCCAAATATTGAGCGATAAATTGTACAAGTAAGATACGTAGGTAATAATAAAACGTAAATGGTAAATATGTTTTGAACTAATATTAACTAAATAAACTAGAACAAGAAGAACGAACTAATTCAGCCAACAGATTTGATTTAAATTAGGTGGATGCTGGACCTTAAGTAATATTTAAGTAAAGTAATTAAGGTTTTCTACAATTCTTTATGAAATAAAATAACTTCATCTTTTACGGACATGGAAACTTTTTAAAATTAATTTTTAACTGAAAAACTATTATAATTGAATTCGGAATTAAAAAAAAAAAATAATGCAAACTATACCTATACATGATATTTGGCTTCCATAATTTTTGCAGGTATGTACTGCTAAACCGTAAAATCTGATATACACATTTTTTTCTTCTTTAATGTAATTAAGCTTGTCTTTTGCAGTAGAGTTGCCAGAGCGTTTAATCGCTCTTCTGTCAGTGAAGGCGTTCAATCCATTACCTGTGACATCTGAATTTTCAGAATTTTGAATTTTTAGAGCTTCTGATTGGTTAAGTTAGATGACTTTTAGTTACGTAGTTACGTTGCATCTGAAATTTCAGACAAGAAATGTCAAAGCAGTTGAAGTATGTATTACACATAAAGTTGAACTTTATAATTTTCGATCTGGTTGGTGTTTAATTTGTTAAGTTTTGGTCAAATTTTATAGCGAAATTTGAATAGTTTTGCTTTATTTTGTTGGCCATACATCTCACTAAAATTATTTGAAAAACAAAATAATTTATTAAGGACTTAAAACAAATTTTTTAAATGAAATTAATAAAATCTGTTGCTGATTTGGTTACATTTCACATATATAATTTAAACCTCACAACTACTCACGCTCAAGGCTTAATTTTCGAATACAATTAAAGTTCTATTTTATTTCTATTCAATGCAAATCCTATAGGAAAATGCGGGCCTGGGTCATAAGTCTACAGGCCAAAAGTCCACAATGGACTTTTGACCCACTTGGGTGTGTTATAAGTCCACAATTGATTTGTTTCATTGTTGACATTGGCGCCTGCCTGACGACTGAATATATCTTAAGCGGAGCAACGGAGTTGCGTGAGCGCTACAGAGGATCCGAAAAGGGAGTTAAAATTTCTTGAACCCGCGAAGCGGACCATCCGGTGTACTGGTTTTCCAAGAACATGCGCAGAATAAATGTTTTTTGCAATAATTATAAATCTACAATCGATAGGTCAGAAGTCCACAAGAATCTCCTGTGGATTTCTGTTCCACCAAGGTGAGTTAAAAATCTACAATAGATTTGTGGACTTTTAACCCACCTAAGAGGGTCAAAAATCCATTATGGACATTTAGCCTGTGGACTTATGACCCTGCGCCGTGTAATGCAATAATTTGACACAATGATTTTTTAATGAAAATTCAGATTTTTTTGCGTTCAACGAAATAAATTCAGAAATATGAAAATTCAAATGTAAAACGTAATCCCTTAAACCCACCCATTGTTGAACGAAGATAGGTTTTTATAAGCTTAAGCTTCAAGAAGTTAACTTCACCTGATTCAACTTAATAGTATCTTAAATGCTGTTGAAAAATTTGGAGACAATTCCAATTAATAAGTGTAAAACTATGTAAATAGTTTGAAATTGACAAAAGTTTGAAATCAGCAGCAGCAAAAATTTCGTTTAGAGATCTTAAGCTATAATATCCTTTTGAACTTCGTTGCCAATATTTTTGCTTTATAATATTGCTTTAAGTTGTTAGCAGTCTTTTAACTCAACGGTTTTTTGAAATAACGCAAACAAATCCGAAATTTTAACTGAGAAATTTAAACTTCGAAAGAAAATAGCGAACATCGATAACATTAAAAAATAAATCTGCTTTAAATTTCAAATTTGGATCGATTGTTCCAAAAGATTGTTCAGATTGATAACGGCGGCGGCTACGTTGGCTCATCGAATCGGACACAATGAAATCCACTTATATGTCTATTTTCGTAGAAATGTGTTTTTGTATATATAGTGAGTGTTTCAAAAAAAAAGACTCCTTCTCCTTTGTCTTAATTTTAAATGCTCCAATCTTGCTGTTATAGACAAGTGCCATCCTATAGGCAATTGCATGTTACGCCAAAAGGCAGGTTCGGCACCTTTAATTGGCCATAGCTTAATATGATTTGCAAATATATTTTTACGTAATGTTATAAGTTGTAATTTTGTCTATAGATGGAGTTACTAAAAATATTATTTACCCTGTTGTTGCTGCATTCCGATTCTGCTTTCCATTTTAAAGCCGTTGAGTAATTTAAACAGATAAAACCAAGCTTTAGAATAACTGAAAAACATTTTTTTTCTTTGAAAGAAAAATTAAATTTATTAACAAGCTGGATAAGAATAAATTATCTATTCGCGAAAAATGAATACAAATCAACTTTAAGTTCAAATATTTGTTTGGGATTTTATTTTTTTTAACCGGATAATTTCCATAACTGGGAGAAAGCTAAAAAACCATAACTTACCACTAATGGGAGCTTTCACTGTAACCTTATATTATACCACATTATTTCCTGATGGATAGATACCAAGTAAAGAGGTTGAATCAAATGACGCAATTCGTATGTCCTTGGAAGATGACATTTGAAAAATTAAAAATCAAAAATTCAAATTTCATCCATACATAAGGGGAGAGCATAGATACATGTAGGTAGGTGTACCTACTAACAAAACACTCACCTGAGAAATTTTTCACTTTGACATACATTTTTAAGGTTAATTTTCCCAAAGGAAATCTACACAGACACACGTATCTTTATAGATATACATATGTATGTATATAACGTTGTATAAAAGTGACGTATCCATTCCCCATCATTATCTTTTCCACAGGGATGTATGTATATTATTTTCATCTTAATTACAAGTTAATGTGTTGAAAAGGAATTTCCCACGTGATAGGTTTGTCCCATCATCATCATCATCATCGTCATCATCACGTTTCACGTATACCTTCACCACTTAAGGTTTTCTGTTCTCCTTGTATCATATATATAGGATTCACTATATCACATATATTTAAACGTCCTTTTTCTTACATTCATTACTTTTTGAGGTAGGTTAACCGTTCGTTTAGGTATGTATATCGTTCCTTTATTTATACACTTTAAGAAAACACTAAGAAAAAGTAGGTACTTTGCCTTCCATTCAATTTCATCATTTCTGTTACATATTTAAATTCAACAATAGTCATATAAAGGGTTTTCCAATAGGGACGGATTGATTTTGACAGCTCGTGGCGGCCATATTTTTTCTTTTACTTTCTGTCAAAATATCTGCTTTTAATCAGTTACTAAAGACAAATAATTATCATGGTAAGTAGTAGCATCAAGCAACACGTGCAAATGATAAAACTTTATCAACGATGCGCGCGTTGCGCCCTTTTAATGGTGGCCAAATTTGAGTCCACCGGCTCAGTGAATAATGAGCCAACACCCGTACGTCAACGAAACGCAAGATCTGCCGAAAACATCGCCGCTGTTCGTGAAAGTGTGCAGCAGAATCCGAGACAGTCAATTCCGCGTCGCTCACAAGAACTTGGCCTGTCGCAGACCACAACATGGCGAATTTTGCGTTGTGATTTGGGCCTGCACCCATACAAAATCCAACTGACCCAGGAGCTGAAACCAAATGACCATACGCAGCGTCGTGTGTTCGCTAATTGGGTTTTCGAGCAGTTGAAAGTTGATCCCAATTTTGGTCGAAAAATCATATTTAGCGATGAGGCCCATTTTTGGATGAATGGGTACGTGAATAAGCAAAATTGCCGGATTTGGGACGACACCAATCCATGAGAGATTCAAAAGGTGCCAATGTATCCAAATAAAGTTACTGTTTGGTGTGGATTTTGGGCCGGAGGCGTCATCGGTCCGTACTTCTTCGAAAATGATGCTGTCACCGTCCACGGCGCTATAGGTCGATTATCACCAACTTCTTGTGGCCTGAATTGGATGATATGGACACCGAAGACATATCGATATTCTGCACGAGCGGTTTCATGGCATGGTTATCTCGCGCCGAGGTGATGTGAATTGGCTACCAAGATCGTGTGATTTGACCCCTTTGGACTTTTTCTTGTGGGGCTTTCTTAAGTCCCTTAAAGACAACACAATCGATGCCATCGGTCAAATTCACTAATTCAGTTTGATTTATGCGCCAAAGTCATCGAAAACTGGACCTTTCGAATCCGCGCCACCCAGCAAAGCCGCGGCGGCCATTTGAACGATGTCACACATAATGTCATTGATAGGGCTCTCAAATAAAACCTTATTGATACCTCATATATACAACTTGTTTTATTCAATTTTAAAATCGACCCGCCCTTAATGGAAAACTCTTTAGCTGATAGTCTCTGGTAGCTAGACTTTATTCAAATCACTGGTCATTTGTAATTTATTTACATGATAAAATAATAACAATTAATAATTCAATACTTAAACCAAGTACGCCTCGGTTGCGAAACGAATTTTTTCTGTATAGTCTTCAAATTTACAGTGAAATGCTTGCGAAAGAACAAGACAAAATATACGTGAGAAGTTCTATTCCAGTCGTTAAGGACATTTGACTCCTAAAAAAACGTCTCCATCAATATGAGCGTTGATAACAATTTTACAGGGCCCCCAAAATAGTTGGTTTTAGAGAAAAAAATAAATTGTTTTCTCACTCAAAATTTTTAAAATTAATTTCCAAAAAATTTTTAGTTTGAAAATAATTTATTTAAAAGCCAAGCACTAAAAAAACTTTATTTAAAAACATAATTAAAGAATGAGTTACTGGCTAAAAAAAAAATCTATAACATATTGTAAGTTTTGCGTTGTATTTTAATATAAATTTTCGATTTTATGTTATTTAGTTTACCACCCCCCCCCCCCCATATAAAGTGGACATATAAAGTGGCCCAATATCTTAAAATCATGTTCATAACGTACCAACAATGAACAAAATTTGATGCTTCTATATCACTAAATGCCAGGACCGTAGCTTGAGCTGGTGGGGCCCCAGGCATGATCAAATTTGGGATCTTATTTTTCAATTGCTTCCTAAATATTAGTTAAATGAATTTCAACAAAAAATTTCTTATAATGTTTGTATATGTTAAGTTACCAAAATAATATCTACTTACAAAAATAAAAGCTTATTTAAAAATAGAAGCGAACAGAAGCGAACTATCAATTATTTTACATAAATCTATTTACCGTGCTCTTCGATTTTCAATAGATAGATATCAATGATAAATTTCTGAGTCTTTCCTCACTTTCTCCTCCATTGTACTTTGCAAGTAGTTTTTCTTTTTGATCAATTCTTTCGATTTACGAAAGTAAGATTGAGCTGAACGAAGCTAACTTTACAAGGTTAAAACTGATTTGAAAGATACATAATGAGATCTCCGTTGGGGGCCCTCCTGCCCCAATGGAAGCTACGGGGCGGCGCGGCGCTGCTAAATGCCCCTCTAATATAAAGACAATTTTATCCCTTACCTGATCCGATTGGTTTATTTCGAAAATGGTTATTTTTATGAAAAAAAGTATTGACATATTTTTTGTAAGAAATTTTCTAAGCTTGACACTTTTTTGTACAACTAACCATTTGGGAGATATTCCTGAAATAAACATTTTGGGAGACCTTTAACCTCCGGTTAAATTGATGGGGAAATTTTGTTGTGTAATTATTGTTTGGGAATTTTCAGTTAGCATCGTACAAGACTTAAGATAAAAATTTGACATTGAAAACCTGGTACCTATAACCTACGCCGGTCGCGCTAAATTTTAATTTCATAAAAATTTTTCTTCAAAATTTTGCCAAGATAAAATTAAACCAAGCATTTCAATTGAGTGGTACGATGCTTCAGCAAAAAAAATAATTTTTTTTCTATCTTAGTGTACTGTACATCACTTATCTGTGAAAATGTAGCCCACGAAATTATGAAAATTTTGACAGATTTTCGAATTTTTTGAATTCTGTAATCTGTTTAAACTTTGTTTTTTGTGAAAATAAAAATCGAAATAGAAGAATATTTTGGAACTAACGATTTATCTAAACGAATAAGAAGAATACATTTTATTTGATTAAATTGACTTGAAATAAGAAAAAAAATCTTTGAAAATTTTGTTTGAATAGAAAAGTAGGATCTAGATTTGGCGCGATCTGGTCTGCAGCTGGAACTGTAGCTGCAACTGCAACAGCTGTTGTATACCTCCTATTTTTTTTAAATTTCCGATATTTTACTTTCTTTCACGCAGCGTTGCCTGACTTTTGACAAGGCGATTCCCTTTTTTTTTCATCCAAAAATTTTATTTTTCCCTTTTTTGATTTTAGTTTTTCCCGTTTGTTTCCCTTTTTTTCCGCGAAAAAAAAAAAAACAATTTTTTAAAACGTAATACATATTTTATTTCGAAAAAAATAAATAAAAATATTTTTAAATGCTAGGTTTATCACATCCATATTAATTTATATAATTGTTTAACAGTTTAATTGTTTAATATACATATTTGTATAACAAATGTATGTTCATTTAATCTAGGACTATTTCATCTTTGTACATACATACTACTTGTATGTAGACGCAAACATTCTTTATCTGTTTCTAGTTCCACACAATTGCGATCTTTCATTAACAATTTAGTATGGAGAATTCCGCAAAGTGTCCTGTTTTCTAACTTATTTCTTAACTTAGTTTTGTTCAAGTTTATTGCTGAAAAAGCCCTCTCAGCGCTTGCTCCACTGTGTGGAAGACAAAAAATATATGAAACCAGACAACCATTTCCAGATTTTCAGTTTCAATATTAAGGTGCAAGCACATGGCAAGACTAAGAAATGTGTTAAATAAGAGTTTTTTTATTGAATTTGTTATATGATGGAATTGGAATGTTTAAAAAAGAAGTTTTGGTATTAAAACGTGAAAGTTTTTGGGCTGACTGTTTTTCCCGTTTTCTGGGTTGGTTTTCCCTTTTTCCCTTTAGGGTCGAAAAATCCCGAAAAACGGGAAAAATCCCTCAATCTGGCATCCAATTCAATATTTTTTTCTGGCTCTTTATTTTCTTCATAAAAATTGAAACGTGAAAAGTTAAAAGTTGGTGAATTCTTGCAGAACTGATTGCAGCTGCATTGTCTAGTGAATTTGTGTGCATTGAATATTTTGACACCTATTCCATCTGCAGCTCCGGTCTCCATCGTGTTGAGGCAGTAAGGACGGATGTCAATAAATGATATGAAAATAATTTAAAATGCTAGGTATATGAGTAAAAGAAAAAGGACAGAGCTTTATAGGCACGATGAACTGAGGCTAATATCGAAACAGTCCACAGGCAGCATTAGGTCTATTTATTTTTTCAATGCTGAGTTAAATCAGAGTTAATTAATTCTGCAACTAAATTAAAAGCTCGAGTTATGTCAAGAAGCAGTTTTTCAAAGGGTTCGCTTCGTGAAGATCTCGCATTTAAAACTTTTAATTTTCTATTTAGCACTGGAAACTGCAGCCTCTTACGAGACTTAGTTTTGGAAATACCGTAATCCTCATTTAAACATTTTTTTGGATAAATACCACGAAATTATGGAAATTCTAGAAGTTACTAGTGAAACTAAAAATCCCTTAGCAACATTTGTAAAAGTCTGCAATGTTTTTTTTTTTATAATTCATTTCCGACTTTTACCTCCATGAGTTTTTTGGTACCCAAAGTACTATAGTGTTTAGGGAAACAAATGTTTATTTTTTTCAAACAATTATCATCTACCAAATATTATTAAAGGGAATATGGAATTGTGATTTCATAATTTTTGTGCAGTGTATAGACCTACACAGGTTGGTACTTACATATGTATCGTACTTCCCTATATATATATATATTGCGACAGACATTTTATCTGGTAGAATACTCAAGAAAAGTTGATCTGCTTCACTTATGAAAATGAGAAGTTACCTAGAGAAGTTACATACATATCTAACTCATGTTATACCATACCTATACTTCTTATAATGTACACAGGGTGTTCTTATGCACGGAAGTACTTTAAAAACATAAAGGCCCCGGTAACATACTCGAAAATTCCCTTTCGAGGGATTTGTTTAGATGAGTGTTTCTGTGTGTGTATTGTATATACTAACAAAGAAGGAAAAGAGGTTTGTTTCTACATATGTGTATAAGATTTAAACCATTAAAAAAACACCAATACATAGTCGAAATATTTTGATCATCAAGAAAAAGTTTAAACGGATGTTATTCCCTCGTTAAAAGATACCTTCATAATTTACATGTACCTACTCACTGATGATATGACATAAGTGCAAAATATATTAAAAGATTTGTTTTTGGTAAACGTATAGACATACACACATTATATACATACCTACTAAGAGGAGAGACGGTCGTTCGCAAAGGTGTCAATAATATAATTTTAAGAAGTTTTTAATGGCGCTATTAGCATTAATTTGCTTGTTTCAAGGAGGTGTCAGAAATATCCTAGGGTATGGTTAAAGGTGACAAAATAAACATCAAGTTTGTTTGTATAATTTATGGAAAAGAGTCTATTTTTTTTTTTAATTTTTAATCTCAAAATATCTAAGGGAATTGTGTATACTTAGAATTTCTTGGTTTAAACATAAGGTATACTGGATCATTAAGGGGCGTATAAGGTTTGAATTATTAATATAAAAAATTATATGACCTTAAAATTGCAGTAATTTTGAATAATTGGCTTTATAAATAAGTACACAAATTAGGTGCTTGTTATTTTTTATTATTCTACAACTAGAAAAGATAAGGTTAGAAAGGGTATAAGGCAAGTCGCACCATCTTCCTTGGATATCAATAGCTCCATTTCATTGTGCTCTCTTGCAGTAGCGTTGCCTTCCAAAAATAAATAAAAAAAAAGAAACAAATACAAACATATTATATGCAAGTAAGACCTAGGGTCTTACAAATTAGGCAAATTATCGTGTCACATTTAATGAAAAACCGTATCATTTTCGTGCCATTTAAAAAAAAGCAAATTCTATTATAACGGGGTATAATACAACAAAAAATTAAAACACATAATTTGCTCTATTCGCCATATTTTACGCCATATGAAGAAATTTTTTTCATGAAATGACGTCAAAATTCGAAACACGGAAAGATGAAAAGGTACATATTAGGAATTTTTGGATGTTATTTAGAAATGGCCCAGTTCACCGAAAAAGTATTTTCCGACAACTTCTTTTCTATATAGTCTGAGCTGGACCGTGGAGGCCAATCAACATCACCATTTCTTGAAATAACTTGTTGTGGAAAGAGTTCTCGCAGTAATTCCATTGTAATCCTGGCTGTATGCGATGTGGCACCGTCTTGTTGATACCACATGTTAATCAAGCCCAAGGCATGCAGTTGTGGTGTTAAAAAGTTTTCAATCATATCACGATATCGCTCCCCATTCACAGTTACCGTTACGCTGTGAATGGGTTTTACGCGGCAAAACCAAGTAGTATACCTTCCCGGTGGAAACCCGTACTTAAAAATTTACTAACTTTAAAGCTCTTTAATAAAATGTTCTTAGTTTTAAACATTTTTTAACTTGTATCATACTAAACCTATTTGTTTATTAAAATTCAGCTTAACACGCCAAAAAAGTGACAGTTTGTACCATTTTAACATTTTTAATTGTCAAAGTGACATTTGGAGTTAGTATGTAACCAAAAAGTTATAAAATGCATTTGGTGATTTTAACATTAGTATAAAATGTTAACTCGAATAAAATTTTGAAAATTCTGCCTTCAAGCTAGCATAAAACTACATTTGAGACTAAATTGTCTAAAATTTTGCGGCATTGAGTCTAGTCCTCTTCCGCCTCTTAGAGTCCTAGCAGCCTCCGCACATTGGACCAAGTCAGATATATACCGATAAGCAGCCTGCTTATGATTGGTTCTCATCCAGCTTGTGAACCGTTATGTACCTTTTCAATTAAAAGAATCAATTGAGGTATGAATGTAAGCGAAACAACATTCGCCGCGCGATCGAAAAGTGGTTAGGTATGGATAATTTGCTGTTAACAAGTTTTTAATTATTTATTAATTTCGAATTTGTCGTGCAATGTTTTCTATGTTTTTTTTTGTTTGCTCAATTGATATCAAGTTAGTGAAGCACTCCCACGGAAAGCGCTAAAAACTTGTTATTGCTTTAAAATATGAACTTTATAAGCAAACAATTAGTTGTGATAATTATTTAACAACAATTTGTTCGTGCAATGCTTTCTAGTTTTTTTTTTTTTAATTTCATTTTCCTTAATTAAAATAAAAATAAAAAAAAAAACATAGAAACATTTCATAACAAAATTTATTACCACAACTAATTAATTAACAACTTACGAAAGAGAAATTATGTTGCAAAAAAATTTTTTTTCCTTTTCTAAGCCCAAAATGCCCAAAAAAACAATATTTACAAAATTGAAATTGTAACAAATATTTTAATGATTAATTAATTGTAAATTATATTAATCAATAAACCGTTTGCTATATAAGAACTTTTTAAACGGATTTTTGAGGAGGTGCCCCGCTTGCTTGAAGTTAACTTAGCAAAGCAGCAAATAAAACATAGAAAAAATTAAGTGACAAATTCAAAATTATTACAACTAATTAATGACAATTAATGAGGATGCGAAGCGGGCAGTATTGCGTCTTCCTTTAGAGAATGTTACGAAGTAACTTTTTTTTGTACTAATCCATAATAGTAGATAATCATTCAATTTTGTTTTTAAATTACTTTTTTACTTAATAAAAAATTGATTTGGAGTGATGGAAATCTGCTCTTGCGGAGTATTGCGCTTCATTGGTTATCTGTTTGTATATACCTACTGCAGCTGTCTAGTTCACAAATGTCAAATATGATTGACGTACGAAACCATTTGAAAAAATTATATAACATCTTCCGGTAGGGTGATTAATTTTGCGCCACCTTGTATATCTCAATTAAAAATTTGGCAAACGTAAAATTCTTAAAAAACGCAAGTCTTTTGACCGCAAAGTCTCCCGGTGAACGTACAATTCCCAATAAACTCTTTGAAGATTCATTACCATACCCGTTAGAATGCTTTGCCTTTATAATATTGATTTCCTCTCCTCATTTTGCTACACAAGCATTAAAAAAATATTTGGTTCGACATGGAATCTCCTTTCTAATTTCTCTAACTATAAATCGTCCTGTGTTTTAATGTAATATTATAAGGGTATATTAGTAATAATCCCTTGAGTGCGCACTAATTATCAAAAAATCTCATTCCTATAGTCCATATAATAGTAATTTTCAACCAATTGAGATTATATGCATACCTAAAAATACAAACATACATAGCTTAACCGCACAGTGATTTATCGTGTCTTTGTTTAGAAAAAGAACAACTAAAACCCCGATGGCGTAATAAACAACGGAAATTACCCTAATTTTCTGTTTTGGTTTAACACAACTTATATACCTACATAATATGTATAATGTTTAATATTTCTTCTTTTTTTTTTTCTAAAATAATATAAATCTAAATTGCAATAAACACTCAGCAAATTTGTAAATCTGTGAAAATTTTCTTCTCTGCTTGACGTTGAACTAACAAAAACAGATTGTTTTATGTAAAAGTAAACAAACCATATACCCCTATACAATATAGTATAATGCGCTGTTCGAAAAATAGATTCATACGAAAATAGGCTAAAAGAATGGTTCTAAAATTAATTGAATCCTTACAAAATATCTCTATATATATTTTCATTGCAATTATTTAAACAAAGAGAGGGGTGTGCATAATAAACACAAATAAATTCTAAATTTTAACACTGTTTTTCAGCAATGAATTAAAACAAAGGAACTAAAACAAACATGAAAATTTGGTTCGGCTAAATAAGAATTTTAGTCGCTACCTACATATGTTGGTATATTAATTTTATTGGAATATGAGTCGTTGCACCTATTACTTGGTTATTTTTGATACCAAATAATTTATATGAAAACACAACCAGCGCAAAATTTGAGCCAATCTAACGGGTGGTTAAATTTTAAGGGCCGATGTTGAATGTGAACCACACCTAAACGTCAAGTTTTTTTCTGCATTTCATTTGACATATCTCAATTTCAGACTAACTCAATTTGAACCATGGAAAGATACACAGTCGTCAATGGTCAGAATGGTGGCAAGAAATGGCAACAGTGGATGATCAATTTTCGATGAAAATCATCTTCAGTGATGAGGCACATTTTCACCTCAGTGGATTCGTCAATAAGCAGAATTGCCGCATTTGGGCGAATGATAATCCAAGAGTGATTGTCGAAAAACCAATGCACCCACAAAGAGTGACTGTTGGTGCGGTTTATGGGCTGGCGGCATCATCGAGCCGTATTTTTCCCAAAATGAGGCCGGTCAGGCAGTTACTGTGAATGGTGTTCACTGTTGTGAGATGATAAGGAGCTTTTTATGGCCCGAATTGGAAGATATGGATGTGGACGATATGTGGTTTCAACAGGACGGACGGTGCCACTTGCCACACAGCTAACGAAGCAATGGCTCTTTTGCGCGACAAATTCAATGGCCGTGTTATCTCACGTGGTGGCGATGTCAATTGGCCGCCAAGATCATGTGATTTGACACCGTTGGACTTCTTTCTTTGGGGTTATTTGAAAGAAAAGGTGTACGTCGATAAGCCAGCAACAATTCAAGAGCTAAAGGATGAGATAATTCGGCACATTAACGACATAAAACCTCAATTATGCCTCAGCATCATCAAAAATTTGGACCAACGGATGGAGGCCGAGGTCGCGGTGGCCATTTGGCCGATATTTTGTTCCATTTATAATTGAACCATACAAATATTATTATACTAAAAAGAAATGACAATAATTTCTTAAATAATTTGTGATTTATTCAAAATAAACATCGGGCCTTAAAATTTAACCACCCTTTATTAGTGGAAGATCCCGCCATAGGACGACCTATCCTCATCAGATTACCGGATAAATGGTATGCAATTTTTTGTAGATAGTGTCTAAACTAATATTTTGCGCAAGATTTGTCTGACGAAATATATTCAAGGCATAGAGTCATTTTTGGGCGGAAACTTTATTTAAAATTTTTAAAATACGTATTTTTTTTTAAATTAAATAATATTTAGAGAATGATCTCAATTTTTCTCGTCTAAATAAAAGAAAAATATTCCTCTAATTATTAAACAAATTTATTAACTAAATTAAAATATAATAAAAGTTTTTTATGTGTTGCGCTGAAGGCGATAAGATGGTGGCTGGTTTCGTTGAAGACGGAAATAAGTAAAGTGAAAATGGCAGAGAGCACATTGCCGATGACAAGCAAGTTAGGTTGTGACAAACAAATAGTGTTGCCGTTGCACACGTCCGTCTGTCCGCTGTCCGCTGATGAGTCCGGGATTTAGAAAACAACATAGTTGTGTTTCCGCCATTATAAATGTGTTTTTGAACAGTCTTTGGATGAAGACAAAGTTACTTTTTTAGTACTTTTAGATTTTTCAAAGGCCTTTGATACGGTTGACCACACTAAACTTTGCAATAAACGGCTTTTCGAATTCTGCAGTAACTCTGCTGTCATCTAATTTAAAGTCCAGATCACAGGCCAGGCAATTTCATTAGGAAACAAAACGTCTAACTTTCTTAATAACAGCAGAGGTGTATCGCAGAGATCTATTCTTGGACCGCTCTTGTTCTCACTATACGTGAATGAAATCCACTCCAAAGTTTCCTCTTCCCTCCATATGTACGGCGATGATGTTCAAGTATATAGAAGCTGCTCTTTGGGACTGTGCAAATGCTTTAAACGCCACTTAGTCAGATAATAATGGTCTATTTCTAAATCCTTTAAAAACTAAATGCTTAGTAATCAGTAAAAAAGAGCTTAGTTTATCATATTTTCGTGATTTAATAATCGAATATGTTGACAATGCAAGAAATTTGGGAGTGGTATTCAACAGAACGCTCACATGGGATAGACACATAAATACGGCCGTCGGGAAAAGTTTATGGAACTCTACGCCAGCTCTGGCTATCTCACCATGTTACTCCCTTGAACACGCGTTTATTAATTGAAAACGCTCATAGTTCCCAATTTGATTTACGGATGTGAGGTTTTCTGCAACTGTGATTCTTCTAGCAGGAGAAAATTAAACGTCGCGTTTAACAATATTGCACGATATGTTTTTAACGTAAGACGCTTCGACAGAATTTCGCATTTTTCCAGAAAACTATATATTATGTCATTTGATCGTCTTATTCGTTATAGATCACTCATCCTACTTTTAAATGTAATCCAAACGAATCAACCGAGTTTTCTTTTTAACAAATTAAATTTTTGAAATTCAGTCAGAACTCGCCAACACTTACTGCCTTCCCCCCCCCCCCCGCCCCCCGCTCTACCAATTCTCTACCAAGGCATGTTCGAGAGACAGGTGACACTGGGTTCTTTTTTCAGTCAAATTTCTGACTAGCTGATTTTTAGTACCTTTACTTTTTATGTAAAATCTTTTTTTTATGAATAATATTGGAGGATATTTATAGAATACATATGTAAATAGAATGATTTTATAATTTTAAATCAACTCGTGAAAGTCATACGTATAAAAAAAAATTCTAGAAAATCTAAAACTTGAGATAAAAACATTTAAAAGTTAAAAAATGAAAAATTGACGTAGGAGACAAAAAAATCACATAAAATCAGGGCAATGTTTTCTAGAAACAAATTGTTTATGTGTGAAAAGCAGATAAAATGAAAAGATCGGTGTTTGCAAATTTTTTGATTTAGGCTTTTTTTTTGGCTAGGTGAAATTTTGAAAAATAAATACTGGTTTAATCAATTTTTGTTGGTTTTTGATTTTTTTCCTTTTTAACCTGGTTGGTGTTTTCATTCAAAACAACAACAACATAAAGATAATTTTATTACCATTACGATTGTCCTATGTTGTTTTTAAAACCGTTGTCCAATTTCAGAGTTGCCAAACTTTTAATAATCTTCATTCTTAAATTTCTCATAACGAAAAAAAAATTCTAATAATCTCAAAGAGGTGTCAACACATTTAGGGATAGAAACTATAACCAAAACGTGTGTAATTTGGTTAATAGGTACAAGTGTCATGATATCAAATTTAAAAGTTTTGCATTTTTTTATTCTCAGCTTGTGGTAGATCTGCTAGTTCAAAAATTGCAATTTTTCAAATTATTGTGGCAGGGGTATTACAACTTAAATTCATATTTAGAAAACAAAAATTGATCCTCTGTCATTTTTCCTAAGCTTAAAGACCTCAATCTTGATGATTCGATTAATAGAACCCGAGATATAAGCTTTTTAAACGAACGATATGGCTTCTTTGGAGATTTTTCACCAAACAAAAAAAAAACAATTGAAAAAAAATCTTCAGAACAGAGATTACAAATACGATTGTTTGCTTAGTATTAGCACATATGTCATTTGATTTATACATAAATATGTCTTTTTGACGTGTATTTTGTATCTGTTTGTTATACACAAATGTAAAAGTAGAATTGACATTTGCAACCGATTACAACATTTTCTGTGTTTGACAGTACATGCAAATGTTTATGCTTTTGTGCCAAGAATCACAAATGCATTTCCGATCAAGATGTTCACCAATTATGTACCTACTCTCAAATGTGGTTTCATTCAAATTTGGCAGCCTATTTCCTATTTGTTCATACTGCTTGGCAGGAAATTGTAGGTCCCCTCATTCATGCCAACTAACAACACGCACACAAGTAGTGATTAATAGTTTTAAGTCACTAGCAGTGATGCCACATGAAAAAAAAAGTAGGTACCTAAAGGAAAGACAAAAAATCCCTAAATTTTCCATAAATCCACAAAATGCATAAAATAAGTAAAAATATTCCGTTTTTTTTTTTTGCAGTTCAAGAAAAAATATTTACCAAAATTTTGAAGTCCTCATTTAAGACTAAGTTGAAGTCGGTCGTGCAATATGAATTTTTGGAATTTTTTTTCTTAAATGAGAACTTCAAAATTTTGTTATTTTTTTTCTGGAACTGCAAAAAGAACTGCAAATTTGAAGCTTTACCCCAAATTCCTAGCTTTCGTTGTTGTTGAAAAAACAGCATGTACTGCTAACTTCGCAATGAAGTTAGCAGTACAGTGGGTTATACCCACAATTTGGTGAACTGCAAAATCCGGAATAGAAATAGAGGTGGCCCCGGCGCAGTGGAAGTAGTGCTTGACTGCTAACTTGGATGTGTGGGTTCGATCCTCAGTCTAGGTAGCATTCTTTTCTATATTCCCTCAACTGAACGCCAGCCCTGGGATTTAATGAGAAAAATCAAAACCTAATTTCTCAATCCACTGTGCCAACAAAAATCTATCCTATCCTTCTATTCCTTCCATTGCCTAATTTATAAGACCCTAGGTCTTACTGGCATATATGTATATGTTTGTGTTTGTTTTTAAAATGCAAAAAAACTGCAAATTCCTGTTAGGGTCCCGTTAGGCTAGGTGAAAATTGTTATGCCAACTTCACAGACGTGAATTAAGGGTTTGTAGTAAGATGTTTAGAAAGAAAAATATTTTGGAATACAATTTCTGCGGAGGGTGTGTGGTAGGATTTTAAAAAGAAAAATTATTTAGTAGTAAAATTCTTAAAGTTCCTACGCTTTCATAGAAAATTCAAATATTAAAAAAAAAAAACGTCCTTATTTCCCTACGGTCTGTGGTGTAGGCTATCAAATATTAATGAAATTCCCAAACCGTGTACTCTCAAATTTAGTTATAACCTGGCTCTTGATTATATTTGAATAAATAACGCCACCTGATAATCATTGGCCAAAAAGACTTGGTAGATAATCTTTTAAATTACGTTTAGGCAAAGCACAGAAACCTTACATAGGTATTACCTTTGTGGACCGCAACGTGACAAAGTATCAGAATTTGTTTTAATCGAAAGACAAATCAAGCAAATTTTTTTTTTTTATTAAAACTTTGTGATGAGTAGTTTAGTTTAATTTTAATTAAATAACCAAATCCAATCCCCAGTAATGTCAAAGATATATTTTTGATATACATACATATGATTGCTTTCAGCATAAATATTGTTTATTTGTAGTGCATATTGTACACACATCTACATAAAATTTCTATATATACATTATACATATATACATATCCACATATATAAACCCTTTGAGATTGACTTCGATATCTGAGGGATTTCATATCAATTCTGATTGTGAGTTTGACGTGATCAATGATGTCAATTTCTCACTGTTCACTAGAGAGTATAATCGTGTGAAATTGAGTTATGGATAGCTAGGAACACATTTATAGGGTTGTGTACTTCGTATAAATATAGCACCTGCTATATATGTACGTACTATACGTAATCTGATTTAAAAGTCAAACATATATCTACACATTCAGAACGAATAAGATGATGCCAGAACAGAGAGCCAGGGTGCAGGAGCAGATTAAGCGCAGCCATACATACACACTATAGTACATACAAATTATACAAAATGGTCGAGGAAAATTGACGTGAATGGAAAAATGGTGTGTTGCGTTGAATTGAATTTTATTATCTACGACGATGAATGGAGTCATAGTACATAGTTGAAAGAGTAGGAGTTGAATACCTATCATCAATTGAGGATTTATACGTTCTTCTTTTCGTACAGACTATTCAGAGTCATATACATACATTCAGGCAAGCCATACAGGCGCATACAACAGCCAACGAGACAAATATCCAATTCCATTAAAGGGCTTTTCATGTAATTACTATTGATGTGATTTTGTATTAAATAATTTTGTCTTCCTTTTTTGTGCCGCTGAAATAAAGTACTCACAGACTGGCACTGCAGACTCATAAAGGTATACCTATACACATTGAAGTATTGTTATTGGATACCTTACAGGATGAATTTGAAAAGGATTTGTTCACAGAAAATAACATGTAACAGAACTGAGTGTTAATTACTTATTTTGTATACAAAAAATGTTTTGGTATAATGAAGAAGAATGATTGAATTTTAAATAATCAAGAGATGAAAGTGATACATTTTTGGATATATATTTGTATATATTAGAATGAAAAGAAGTGCTTATCGATTTTGGATTATTGTAATTTTCCTTTCCAAGGACGACATACAGGCACTTAATTATACTTAAGAAGAAAAAAAAAAACAAAGATTTTATATCAAGAATGTACCCAAAGGAATAAATGATAAAAGAGCAAACAGAAATAGCAAAATACTTTTAGGTTAGGGGTAATAAATAAAAACACTTTAATCTTGGTCTTGAGAAATTAATTAATCTAAACTTTAATAACATATGCTTGGGTGAAGAAATAAAAAACCCAGAAAATAAAACTTCATGATATCGGTTTACTGATGCTGCTTGATTTTTAAAATAAAAAAAAAAACGGGTTTTCCAAGGTACACGCAAACAACAATAATTGCATTTTTAATTAAGTGAAAAATCAAGGAAAATTGAAAAATGAATAGGTACCTACCTATTCGTTATCTACATATATATGGTTAGGTAAGGTTTACGTGGCTGGCAGCAGAGACGCTTGATGCACTATAAGTTAATCAGTGCCGTAGCCAGGATTTTGGTTCGGGGGGGGGCTTGCTTCCAAATTTTACGAGGAATTCTTTAAACAAAAAACTATATATATCCCAATTTATTGATTTTTATTAGTTTTTAAATTGTATGTACTCAAACGAACATATACTTAAATTATTTTTTTTATACACACATTTTATCAAAGCAGAAGACGTCTTGATTTTCTTTTTGACATGAGATCAATCACCTTATCTGGGTCCACATTAATATCTGAATGAACAGATATCATAGCAAGTGAGCTAAATCTTGCATTCCCCATAACTCTTCGGGACACTGTTTTAATCCTTTTCATAGTTGAAAAGGTTCTTTCAACACTAACTGTGGTCACTGGAGGCGTGGCCAAAACCGTAAGCAAGAAGATTATACCTCTAAAGTAAGTCTTGTCACATATATCAAGCAATTTTAAAGCTTCGATAGAAGGATCAATCGACGATATTATTTCGCACCAAAGAATGTACTCAGCTTTCACAGCTGACAACGAAATTGCATTATCAAAGTAACATGTTAGCTTATCCATTTCGTTGACTCGCCCAACCGCAGAAAAACCTTGGAGAAGAGCTTGAAACGATGGTAGAACGTCTTCGTTGATCATGAATTTGTCCGTAAGATTTTGTATTAACGAATACGAATCTATTCAAGGAATCAATACAGACACTCTAAAATAGGATTCAGTAGAAGAGGTTTCTGGATTGGAACGCGTGGTTTGTTTCAATGAAGTTCTTGGAGTCTTAATTCAACTTTAAATAAGTCCTCGGCAAGGTTAGATACGGATTAAAAAGCCTCTCTGAAAAAATCTTCGGCTTTTTTTCTGATGTTCTCAAGAGAATTCAGAACTCTTCTTTGGTGCGGTCGATTGCAGAAACGAAATCTAAGGATTTGTTCTGTAGGAAAACTGATAAGGGCAGCGTTAAACTGAACAGCTTTTCGCATACAATGGGGCTAACTAGGAAATCACATTTTTGGACCGCTGCCAAAAGTGTTGATGCCTTCGAAGACATCGCCCACGTTCTGCTCGTTATTTCTTCAAGACTTATTGAGATGCATTTGAAGAGCTCTACAAAGGAAATAATACTGTATATTAGAAAGTTTTAGTTTTTATTTTAGACTTTCGGGGGGGGCTTCAGCCCCTCAAGCCCCCCCCTGGCTACGTGCCTGAAGTTAATCAATTGTGATACCACAAGAATCTAGGAAACTTTCTTCCTACTCGTTGAACTAGTAAGAGTTTCTTACGAAGCGCGCGAGACTACTGATGTCATGATTTGCCAGATCACTAGGATCATTAAAGTTGAATTCTTCCAGGTGGATCCTACGCCTTTGAGGTTAAGCAGGACACGTACAGAGAAGGTGAGGAATCGATTCTTCTTCTTATTCGTCCATACAAGTTCTGCAGAAATCGTTAGAAAATACTCCAAGCCTCGTTGTGTGCTTGCCTATTAGATAGTGCCCGGTAATGACATCTATAACGGAGCTAATTAGCAGTCTGCTTAGAGATATAAAACAGCGCTTCAGATCCATCATAGGCCAGATCTGTTTTGTGGTCTGGCATGTGGTGATGTTATTCCACCTAACGTATGTTTTCTCAATATTGTTCCACTTTTTATTTAGTTCGTCTGCTTTACAGTTATCCGGAATGTCTCAATGAACCGGCACCCAGCACAGGTGAATGTTGAAAGTTTTTATAGAATTGTAGCTGTGGGGTGGTGTAGTCTGTAATAATTGGAAGTGATTCGAATGAGTTCAGAATGATAGAGTGGCCAAATATTATTGTTGGTCTATTGTAAGGAAGCTTTAAGACGGATTCCTGTGCTTGCAGCTGTTTGTTTACAAAATATGTCGAGGGGTGTCGGATAGAACAGAATGTTCAATGCAGCGGAGGGAGTCGAACGAAGTACTCCACCTATGCATCGGCAAGCTAAGTATTGGACTTTGGTTAGTTTTCCACAGTTAGATGTTTTTTTTACACCGTATATGAGAATCGGTATGACTACCGAAGTGTATATCCAATAAACAACGCGGGGTTGGAGACCCCACTTATTCCCGCGAAAAGTGCCAGTGGTTTTTTTAACTCTTTCATGTATATTAGGTTTCCAGCTTAACTTCTTATCTAAAATAAGCCCCAAATATTTTGCTCCGTATGCGAATGTTGGTGGTATACCTTTTATAGAAGGACTGTCTATAAGGGGAATTTTGTATTTCCTGGAAAAGAGGAATAGATTGGTCTTATGAGAATTAACATCCCATCCGCAGCGATCTACCTAATTTATTAGCTTATTTAACGCATTTTGTAAGAGTTCTTTCAATGTGTTAGGATGTTTTCATGATATGGCAATAGCAACATCATCCGCGTAGGCAATCACTCTGAAGCTCTCCGCTTACAGGCATGTTAGAAGTTCATTCACAACTAAGTTCCAAAGAAGGGGAGATAGAACACCGCATTGCGGCGTACCTCTACTGTTCGTTATCTATACGGCTCCGCGAAATAATGCCACAGGAAATATGGCCCATACGAAAAAATGAAATAGGGCCCAAAATTATGCTTATTCTGTTGCATGCAGTTGCATGCTATAATAGTTGCATCCGATAAAAGATGCATGAAGTTGCGTGCAGTTGCATGCAATAAAAGTTGCATGAAGTTTCATGCAGTTCCATGCAGTAAAAGTTGCATGCAGTTGCATGCTATAAAAGTTGCATGCAGTTGCATGCAATAAAAGTTGCATGAATTGCATGCAGTCGCATGCAATAAAAGTTGCATGAAGTTTCATGCAGTTGCATGCAATAAAAGTTGCATGAAGTTGCATGCAGTTGAATGCAATAAAAGTTGCATGAAGTTGCATGCAGTTGCATGCAATAAAAGTTGCATGCAGTTGCATGCTATAAAAGTTGCATGAAGTTGCATGCAATAAAAGTTGCATTAAGATGCATGCAGTTGCATGAAGTTGCATGCAATAAAAGTAGCATGAATTACATGCAGTTGTATGCAATAAAAGTTGCGTGAAGTTGCATGCAATAAAAGTTGCATGAATTGCATGCAGTTGTATGCAATAAAAGTTGCATGCAGTTGCATGCAATAAAAGTTGCATGCAGTTGAATGCAATAAAAGTTGCATGAAGTTGCATGCAGTTGCATGCAATAAAAGTTGCGTGAAGTTGCATGCAATAAAAGTTGCATGAATTGCATGCAGTTGTATGAAATAAAAGTTGCATGAATTGCATGCAGTTGCATGCAATAAAAGTTGCATGAAATGCATGCAGTTGCATGCAATAAAAGTTTCATGCAGTTGCATGCAATAAAAGTTGCATGAAGTTGCATGCAGTTGCATGCAGTTGTATGCAATAAAAGTTGCATGAAGTTGCATGCAGTTGCATGCAATAAAAGTTGCATGAAATGCATGCAGTTGCATGCAATAAAAGTTTCATGCAGTTGCATGCAATAAAAGTTGCATGAAGTTGCATGAAGTTGCATGCAGTTGCATGCAATAAAAGTTGCATGAATTGCATGCAGTTGCATGCAATAAAAGTTACATGAAGTTTCATGCAGTTGCATGCAATAAAAGTTGCATGAAGTTTCATGCAGTTGCATGCAATAAAAGTTGCATGAAGTTGCATGCAGTTGCATGCAGTAAAGTTGCATGGAGTTGCATGGAATAAAAGTTGCATGCATTTGCGTGCAGTAAAAGTTGCATGCAATAAAAGTTCCATGAAATAAAAGTTGTGATGCAACATGTATGGTGAAAGATGTATGATGCAACAAAATACATGTATGATGCAACGTGTTGCATGCAACATCATACACGTATGATCCAACATGTATGATCCAACATGTATGATACAACATGTATGATATAACATCTATGATACAACATATATGATCCAACATGTATGATACAACATGTATGATACAACATGTATGATACAAGTTGTATGATACAACATGTATGATACAACATGTATGATACAACATGTATGATACAACATGTATGATACAACAAGTATGATGTTGCATGTAGTAAAAGTTGCATGCAATAAAAGTTGCATTAAGTTTAATGAAGTTGCATGCAATAAAAGTTGCATGAATTGCATGCAGTTGCATGCAATAAAAGTTGCAAGAAGTTTCATGCAATAAAAGTGCATGAATTGCATGCAATTGCATGCAATAAAAGTTGCATGAATTGCATGCAGTTGCATGCAATAAAAGTTGCATGAAGTTGCATGCAGTTGTATGAAATAAAAGTTGCATGAATTGCATGCAGTTGCATGAAGTTGCATGAAGTTGCATGCAGTTGCATGTAATAAAAGTTGCATGAATTGCATGCAGTTGCATGCAATAAAAGTTGCATGAAGTTTCATGCAATAAAAGTTGCATGAAGTTGCATGCTGTTGCATGCAATAAAAGTTGCATGAATTGCATGTATTTTCATGCAATAAAAGTTGCATGAAGTTTCATGCAGTTGCATGCAATAAAAGTTGCATGAAGTTGCATGCAGTTGCATGCAATAAAAGTTGCATGAATTGCATGCAGTTGCATGCAATAAAAGATGCATGAAGTTGCATGCAGTTTCATGCAAAGGTTGCATGAAGTTGCATGCAATAAAAGTTGCATGAATTACATGCAGTTGCATGCAATAAAAGTTGCATGAAGTTGCATGCAGTTGCATGCAATAAAAGTTGCATGAATTGCATGCAGTTGCATGCAATAAAAGTTGCATGAAGTTGCATGCAGTTTCATGCAAAGGTTGCATGAAGTTGCATGCAATAAAAGTTGCATGAATTGCATGCAGTTGCATGCAATAAAAGTTGCATGAATTGCATGCATTTTCATGCAATAAAAGTTGCATGCAGTTGCATGCAATAAAAGTTGCATGAAGTTGCATGCAGTTGCATGCAATAAAAGTTGCATGAATTGCATACATTTTCATGCAATAAAAGTTGCATGAAGTTGCATGCAGTTGCATGCAATAAAAGTTGCATGAATTGCATGCAGTTGCATGCAATAAAAGTTGCATGAAGTTTCATGCAATAAAAGTTGCATGAAGTTGCATGAATTGCATGCATTTTCATGCAATAAAAGATGCATGAAGTTGCATGCAGTTGCATGCAATAAAAGTTGCATGAATTGCATGCGGTTGCATGCAATAAAAGTTGCATGAAGTTTCATGCAGTCGCATGCAATAAAAGTTGCATGAAGTTGCATGCTGTTGCATGCAATAAAAGTTGCAGGAATTGCATGCAGTTGCATGCAATAAAAGTTGCATGAAGTTTCATGCATTTGCATGCAATAAAAGTTGCATGAAGTTTCATGCAGTTGCATGCAATAAAAGTTGCATGAATTGCATGCAGTTGCATGCAATAAAAGTTGCATGAAGTTTCATGCAGTTGCATGCAATAAAAGTTGCATGGAGTTGCATGCAATTGCATGCAATAAAAGTTGCATGAATTGCATGCATTTTCATGCAATAAAAGTTGCATGAAGTTGCATGCAATAAAAGTTGCATGAATTGCATGCATTTTCATGCAATAAATGTTGCATGAAGTTGCATGCAATAAAAGTTGCATGAATTTCATGCAGTTGCATGCAATAAAAGTTGCATGAAGTTGCATGCAGTTGCATGCAATAAAAGTTGCATGAATTGCATGCGGTTGCATGCAATAAAAGTTGCATGAAGTTTCATGCAATAAAAGTTGCATGAAGTTGCATGAATTGCATGCATTTTCATGCAATAAAAGATGCATGAAGTTGCATGCAGTTGCATGCAATAAAAGTTGCATGAATTGCATGCGGTTGCATGCAATAAAAGTTGCATGAAGTTTCATGCATTTGCATGCAATAAAAGTTGCATGAAGTTTCATGCAGTTGCATGCAATAAAAGTTGCATGAATTGCATGCAGTTGCATGCAATAAAAGTTGCATGAAGTTTCATGCAGTTGCATGCAATAAAAGTTGCATGAAGTTGCATGCAATTGCATGCAATAAAAGTTGCATGAATTGCATGCATTTTCATGCAATAAAAGTTGCATGAATTGCATGCAGTTGCATGCAATAAAAGTTGCATGAATTGCATGCAGTTGCATGCAATAAAAGTTGCATGAATTGCATGCAGTTGCATGCAATAAAAGTTGCATGAAGTTGCATGAATTGCATGCATTTTCATGCAATAAAGGTTGCATGAAGTTGCATGCAGTTGCATGCAATAAAAGTTGCATGAATTGCATGCAGTTGCATGCACAGAAAGTTGCATGAAGTTTCATGCAGTTGCATGCAATAAAAGTTGCATGAAGTTGCATGCTGTTGCATGCAATAAAAGTTGCATGAATTGCATGCAGTTGCATGCAATAAAAGTTGCATGAAGTTTCATGCAATAAAAGTTGCATGAAGTTTCATGCAGTTGCATGCAATAAAAGTTGCATGAATTGCATGCAGTTGCATGCAATAAAAGTTGCATGAAGTTGCATGCAGTTGCATGCAATAAAAGTTGCATGAATTGCATGCATTTTCATGCAATAAAAGTTGCATGAAGTTGCATGCAATAAAAGTTGCATGAATTGCATGCATTTTCATGCAATAAAAGTTGCATGAAGTTGCATGCAATAATAGTTGCATGAATTGCATGCAGTTGCATGCAATAAAAGTTGCATGAAGTTTCATGCAGTTGCATGCAATAAAAGTTGCATGAAGTTGCATGCAGTTGCATGCAATAAAAGTTGCATGAATTGCATGCATTTTCATGCAATAAATGTTGCATGAAGTTGCATGCAATAATAGTTGCATGAATTGCATGCAGTTGCATGCAATAAAAGTTGCATGAAGTTTCATGCAATAAAAGTTGCATGAAGTTGCATGAATTGCATGCATTTTCATGTTGTTGGGGTGCCGATTCAGTGGAAAAAATCAAGTGGAAAATAAAAGAGTATAAGTGTTGGGTTGAGTTTAGCTTTATTATAGGTCTTACCTTTAAGATGGGTATTACAAAAAGAGGAAGAACTAAATTAAGTTAGTTAAAAGGAAGGTTTTGATGAGGGAAATTTTGGGATATTTTGTGGAGACTAAATGGACGCCAAAGGGAAATAGATTGAGCGCCATCTAGTTTTCGGGATTGATATTTCACCTGAACACATGTAATAAAAGTTGCATGAAGTTGCATGCAGTTGCATGCAATAAAAGTTGCATGAATTGCATGCAGTTGCATGCAATAAAAGTTGCATGAAGTTTCATGCAGTTGCATGCAATAAAAGTTGCATGAAGTTGCATGCTGTTGCATGCAATAAAAGTTGCATGAATTGCATGTAGTTGCATGCAATAAAAGTTGCATGAAGTTGCATGCAATTGCATGCAATAAAAGTTGCATGAAGTTGCATGCAATAAAAGTTGCATGAATTGCATGCATTTTCATGCAATAAAAGTTGCATGAAGTTGCATGCAATAAAAGTTGCATGAAGTTGCATGCAGTTTCATGCAAAGGTTGCATGAAGTTGCATGCAATAAAAGTTGCATGAATTGCATGCAGTTGCATGCACTAAAAGTTGCATGAAGTTGCATGCAGTTGCATGCAATAAAAGTTGCATGAAGTTGCATGCAGTTGCATGCAATAAAAGTTGCATGAATTGCATGCATTTTCATGCAATAAAAGTTGCATGAAGTTGCATGCAATAAAAGTTGCATGAATTGCATGCATTTTCATGCAATAAAAGTTGCATGAAGTTGCATGCAATAATAGTTGCATGAATTGCATGCAGTTGCATGCAATAAAAGTTGCATGAAGTTTCATGCAGTTGCATGCAATAAAAGTTGCATGAAGTTGCATGCAGTTGCATGCAATAAAAGTTGCATGAATTGCATGCATTTTCATGCAATAAATGTTGCATGAAGTTGCATGCAATAAAAGTTGCATGAATTTCATGCAGTTGCATGCAATAAAAGTTGCATGAAGTTGCATGCAGTTGCATGCAATAAAAGTTGCATGAATTGCATGCATTTTCATGCAATAAAAGTTGCATGAAGTTGCATGCAATTGCATGCAATAAAAGTTGCATGAATTGCATGCAGTTGCATGCAATAAAAGTTGCATGAAGTTTCATGCAATAAAAGTTGCATGAAGTTGCATGAATTGCATGCATTTTCATGTTGTTGGGGTGCCGATTCAGTGGAAAAAATCAAGTGGAAAATAAAAGAGTATAAGTGTTGGGTTGAGTTTAGCTTTATTATAGGTCTTACCTTTAAGATGGGTATTACAAAAAGAGGAAGAACTAAATTAAGTTAGTTAAAAGGAAGGTTTTGATGAGGGAAATTTTGGGATATTTTGTGGAGACTAAATGGACGCCAAAGGGAAATAGATTGAGCGCCATCTAGTTTTCGGGATTGATATTTCACCTGAACATTGCCGGCCGCCTTGCAGGATTCCTGCAACAGTTCATGTATAAAAGAAAATTTAACTTGGGTCGGAGAACCTTTTGTGTAGAGGGGTTCTACTCACTCCTTAGGAAGGATATGTTAGTATGGGAGAGGAATATACAATTTTTGAATGTTTATAAATATTTAAATTTAAAAGTTGATAATATAATAAATATAATTCAATTTTGAGTTTTAAGATAATTTGTTTACAAATACATACATTTTTGGAGATTTGTGCATTGTTAAATAAATTCTTATTTCTATTAAAAATATATTTTAAATCTTAATTCTTAAACGAATCAAAGTGTATCTTCAGTTTCATCTTCCAGTAAAATGCAAAGTTTAACTATGGGACGTTTTAAAATACCGTTCTGCGTTTTAACATCTGCTACCCGAACCTTGCCATCGGAACCCGGATACAGTTTTACGATGCGACCTAAACGCCATTGATTTGGAGATACATTTTCTTCGCGGATTACGACTAGATCGTTTAAAGCTATATCACGTTTTGAGTGTTTCCATTTGTACCTTTTCTGGAGCTCTTTAAGATACTCTTCCTTCCATCGAAGACAGAAGTTGTGGTGAAGAATTTTTACTTTTTTCCATCTATCGCTTATATTTAAAGAGCTAGAAGTCACGTCGGATTCCGGTGGAGCCAAAAGAGGTGCTCCTCGGAGGAAATGACCAGGGGTCAAAGGTAAAATATCGTTAGAGTTATCAGTTAAGGGTATGAGAGGTCGAGAGTTGAGACAGGATTCAATTCTTGCGAGGAGTGTCGAAAACTCTTCGAAGGTGAATTTGTTGTCTCCGGCAACTTTACGGAAGTGGGTTTTGAAGCTTTTGACACCCGCTTCCCACAAGCCGCCCATGTGGGGGGCACCAGGAGGTATAAACTTCCATGTAACACCTTGAAGATGGTATCTATCAGATACATCTTTTGCAAACGAGGTTATAAAATGTTTGAAATCAATAGCTAGGGCCTTGCTAGCGCCGACAAAATTGGTTCCGTTATCGGAAAATATAGTGTTTGGGAGGCCACGACGAGCAATAAAACGGGAAAGGGCTGCGAGAAACGAGGCTGTGGAGAGATCACTTGTAGGTTCTAAATGAATTGCCTTTGTGGCAAAACAAACAAAAAGGCACACATAACCCTTTGAGATGCGACAGTTACGTGCGGCGAAACTTTTTATCGTAAACGGGCCAGCAAAATCGATGCCGGTATTTGTAAAGGGTAGTGAAAGTTGAGTTCTTTCTACGGGAAGAGCTGCCATTATTTGGTTAGCCATTTTCGATTTGTAAATTCTACATACTTTACATTTACTTATACAGTTTTTGACTAAATTTTTGAGTTTTGGTATCCAAATCTCTGATCGAATCATTCGAACAACGAGTTGATTACCTCCGTGTAATGTGACGTCATGAACAAAGTTCACATAAAGTTTTGTAAACGTTCCATAATATGGTAATATTATAGGGAATTTTTCGTTGAATGAAAGAGTAGAGGAAGCGAGTCTTCCATTTATTCGCATTACTTTTTCTGGGTCTAAATATGGGTTAAGAGTCAAAAGATTACTTTTCTTTGGAATCGTTTTGTTTTCAGAAAGGGCTGAGTATTCGTTGGGAAAATAAAGTTTTTGGGTTAAACGAATTATTTGGGTTTTCGTATCTAAAATTTCTTCTCGGGATAAAGCAAAATCTGAATAATGGAAAAGATTTCGAAAACGGGATCTTGAATTTCTAGTGAATCTAAAAACGTAACACATAACGCGTATCATTCTACTCCAAGAAGAAAATCTTCGTAGAATTGCTTCTATGTCTGGGGAAAGCATAGTCGCATAAGACTGAACTGGGCGAGCTTCTAAATCATCTTCATCGAAACTATTTGGAATGGAATTAGGCCATGAATGTTGTGGTTGCGATAACCAAGCAGGACCATGCCACCATAATTGCTTATTGTGGAGTTCAAAGGGGGTTAAGCCTCTGGTTGCAAGATCTGCTGGGTTATCTGCAGTTGGGACATGTTGCCAAATAGTTTGAGAAACATTTTGGGATATTTGAGAAACTCTGTTTCCCACGAAAGTTTTCCAAGTGTGTGGGGGTTTCCTTAACCATGCGAGGACGATGGAGCTATCTGTCCATAGAAAAGTATTTTCTATAGGATATTTGAGTTGAGGAACTATTTTCTTGATGAGTTTTGAAAGCAATACGGATGCGCAAAGCTCTAGCCTTGGCAGGGTTATTTGCTTAACGGGAGCGACTTTTGTTTTTGCACAAAGGAGATGAGAAGAAAAAGTATTGTTATGGTTTACGCGGATATATAATGCAGCACAGTAGGCACGCTCGGAAGAATCACTAAATCCATGTAGCTGAATGGAAACGGAAGGATGATATCCAATCCATCGGGGAACCTGGATGTTCTGAATGTCGGGAAGGGTTGCTACAAAATTCTTCCAATTCTGACACGTTAGGGGCTTTAGAGGCGAGTCCCAGGACGTGCCATCGCGCCAAATCTGTTGCATTATAATCTTGGCTGTGATAATAACTGGAGCGAGCCAGCCAGCAGGGTCAAACAGTTTTGCAATTTTCGAAAGAGCTTTTCTTTTTGTGATTGGAGATGAGTCGGTTTCTTGAAAGTCGGGAATTAAGGAAAATTCAAAATTATCATTTGTGGCATTCCATTGTATGCCTAACATTTTAGCGCAAGATTTTTCTTCGAGTTTTAAAAAATCTTGACTTAAAAGGTCAGCAGAAGGGAATGAATGTAAAAGTTCATAACAATTTGAAGTCCATTTCCGGAGACTGAACCCAGCTGAGTTTAAAGCAGTCACTAACTCTTGCTGACAACGCTTTGCTGTTTCAATGTCATGGGAACCGGAAAGAACATCGTCAACGTAAAACTCATTTCGGATGATATCTGAGGCTAACGGAAACTGGGTTTGAACATCTTCTGCTAACTGCTTTAGAGTTCGTATCGCTAAATACGGTGCACAATTGACACCAAATGTGACGGTTTGGAGTTCATAATCGGCGATGGGTTCATTTATTGAATTTCGAAAAAGGATTCTTTGAAATGGGGTGTGTTCAGAATGAACATAAATCTGACGGTACATTTTTGTTACGTCTGCGTTGAAAACAAATTTGTAGAAACGCCAGTTAAGTATCAATGAGATTAAATCTGATTGCAAGCTAGGGCCAGTGAAGAGAATGTCGTTTAAACTTTTACCATTTGTAGTTGGGCTGGATGCATTAAATACAACGCGGGTTTTTGTTGTTGTGCTTTCCGGCTTTATTACAGCGTGATGTGGTAGATAGTAAGAGCGTATTTCATTATCTTGTTGCATTTCGAACGGGTTTACTTTTTTCATATGATTGAGGGTAAGATATTCTTCGAGAACGTTGTTATATTCGGTGTGAAATTCTGGATTCCTGGATAATGAATTTTCGGTACGGATATATTGTTTTAATGTTTGTTCTCTAGATAAACCTAGAGTTGAAACTTCATCCCTGAAAGGGAGCTTACATGTGTAGCGACCATCAGCACCACGGCTTATGGATTCTGAGAATAACTTTTCACATATTTCATCTTCAGGAGAAGAAGACATGGGTTCTAAATTCTCTTCGATTTCCCAAAATTTTGAAATTTCTTGATCTAAAGAGATCTCACTTGCATAAGAGAGAAAAGTCGAGAAGCAGTTTACGGGTCGTTGAGAAAGAGGTCCTGATAGCACCCATCCAAAAATTGTATCTTGTGCTACCAAAGAACCAAGAATGTTTTGTTTCAAACCACTTCGAATAAGAGAAGGATAAATGTCAGCACCAAGAACGAGATCCACTTTAGAGCTATAGTGGAAGTTTGGGTCTGCTAACGGAAAATCGATTTCTGATATCTCAGATAGATTTATATAGCAAGATGGCAATTCTCCAGTAAGGGTTTTCAGAACTATAGCATTAACATTGAGATTAAATTGTGGATTTTGGTTAGATCTGAGTTGAAGAGAACAAAGCTGCGAAGAATTAGCAGTTATAACATTATTTATACCGGATATTTGAGCTTGAATCGATTTTATTGGAAGTTGAAGTTTCTTTTGTGCTTCCTCGGAAATAAATGTCACTTCAGACCCCGGGTCTAAAAGTGCACGAAGAGTAAACGTTATACCATGATGTTCAATATTAACTAACGCAGTACCTAGTAAAACGCGGTTTAAATTGCTGGTATGATATGATCGTAAATGCGAAGAGGTAGAAGGTTGGGTTTGAGTGGACTGTATATTCGAGTGTTCAAGGGTTGTAATGGGTTCTGCGATTTGATTAAAATTCGTTGAGTGTGATTGAGTGATGGGTAAAAGGTGAAGAAGCGAATGATGACGTCCTTTACATTGGATACATGTATATGAACTCTTACAATCTTTTTCGAGATGAGAAGTTGCAAGACAATTCGAACAATAATTATTAGATTTAACAGCTTTAATTCTTTCATCAGTTGTCATTTGTAAAAACTTGTTACAAAAGCGTAAGGGATGATTTTGATTACAAATTTTACAAGTAAAGTTAATTTGCTTGTTGTGATAAGTTTGGTGAGATCTTTCACGAACTGATTGAGATGTGTGTGCTTGTGAATGTGCATGGGGTTTATTGAAAGTTGGCTTAGATTTGGGTTTGAGGCGAATATCTGAAACGGTTTCTAAAACTTGATAACGATTGGTTAAAAAGATATCCATCTCGGACCATGAAGGAATTTTTCTTGGGTTTTCGATAGATTGCTCCCACAACGAAAGAGTAATGTCAGGTAATCGAATTGAACATAGATAAACTAGAATAGAATCCCAATTTTAAGTATCTATTTGATGAGCTTTGAGTGCGGAAAGAGAATCATTAATTTGCCTTTGAATGCTTTTAACACCTTCACTAGATTCTTGAGAAACGTGTGGTAAATTAAATAAATTCTTAAGCTGACTATTCACTAGAATGCGGGTATTTTCATAGCGATCCTTAAGGGCTTCCCACGCGAGCTTAAAACTTTCATCCGTAAGAGGAAATTTGGTAACGATGTTGTTTGCTTCACCTCGAGTTTTCGACCGAAGGTGATATAACTTTTGCACTGCACAAAGTTTAGGATGATTCACATATACTGCAGTAAACATGTCTCTGAAGGAGGGCCATGTTTGATAAGAACCATAAAAAACATCAGTATCACATGGAGGGACCTTTAGACAAAGCCCTTCACTTTGCGATTTATTTATAACCTGAGCTGAATTATCTTTGAGATTCGATGGAGTACCGTTCAAACTATCATTTAAAATTGTTGATAATTTTCTTTCAAGATCGATGATATCACTTAAACAATTCACGAAAGTATCTGAAGCTACTTTATATTTTGATTTAACTGATTTTAATTTATCTGAGTCTTCTGTACATTCACTAGATCGAATACAAAATGCATAACTTTTCTTCACTTCAATCCAAAGATTGTTTAATTCAATTTTATTAGCTTCTAAAGAACTGATTGTAAGATCCGTAGGAAGTTTGTTTTTAAAATCGGAATTGAATTCGACCAATTGATCTGAAGCCAAAATAAAATCGTCCAATGCAATCATTTTGTAAACAATGGATTAACAAAATAAATTTATGAAAAGTGATTGAATTTAACAGAATAAAATGAGTAAATATTAATCTTATTATCACTTCGAATTAAAATGATTGAGAAGATCTTGATTGGAAAGGTAAAATATCTCAAAGAAAGAATGATACAAAAGGAGACTCACCTGTAAATTAATAAAATTCTTGAGCTAGGTTTAAGTTTAAAATTCTGAGCAGGTATTCCAATTAATTCGTATCACTGTATGTCTATTCTGTTGTAGGGATTTATTTTTTTTTAATTTGTATGTATATTTGTTTTTTTTTTAACTTAGGGATTAATCACACGAATTTAATTGAAAATGAATGGGAATGATAAATATGCACTTGCGCACTTTTTTTAAATGGTTTACGTGTATGCGTATTTTTTTTTTTTTTTTAACTAATTAAAAGATTAATCAAGAAATTGAATTTAAGATTTATGGATTTAGAGAACTTGTAATAATTTTTTTTTAATTTTTAACACGAGTGTGGGTATGATTTTTTTTTTTTTAATTAATTGATTAAGGGATTAATCATAAAATATAACTGAGGGTTGAATAGAATTATATATACATTATATGTAATATATGAAAATTCGTACTTTTAATGGTTTTTTTTTTTTTCACTTTTTAGCTTTTACGAATTAAGCACTTAAATTTTATTGATAAAGAACACGATTTTGGGTATTTTTTTTGATATTTTACGAACTGTAAAACACGTGTTCTGTAAGCAAGTAATTTGGGAAGAAAAGGGTAAAACGTATATTTTATATTTTTCATATATGTATATCGATTTTAAAGGTTTTATAGATTTTTATTGTCTAAATATGACAATTAACTAATAAAAAACGAAATTGAAAATACACTTAACATGTGATTTTTTTCGATTTTCCTTTAACTTTTCAAGGAATGTGACCGCGCGCGAGAATAAAAGTAAACTAATGAGAATAGGTATTTTAAAGAAACTGTACCAAATTTATTATACAATGCACTCATCAACATAAATGTACATACCGTAAGTGATTGATTAGAAGCTTGGCTCTGGCTAAGCTGAGCTTATGATGGTGATGATGATTGTCGATAAAAAATGTGTATCTGGTGCAATTTCTCTTCGTTGGGTAGATTTCGATGGTGATGCGTAGCGGTGTATATTTTTTTGGATGTTGACGGTTGGTGATGCGATATTAGTTTTTTAACGATTCTTGGGGTTCGTTAAGGTCGTATGAATGTGTTGAATGTTTGGTGTGGATTCTTGGGTGCGATTGGATGAAATCTTGGGTTGATGTTTTATGAGTAGATATGTGTTTCGATGGGTTGATGAGATGATGAGATGAGATGGGTTTATTGGATGTAGGGATGCAATCCAATTTTATCCTGATAATCTTCGGGTTTTTGACGATAATTTAGATGGGATGATGGGTGAGTATAATTTCTGCTTGATTTTTCCAATAAATTTCAGGGATTGAAACTTATCTGGCTCGTATGGACCAATGTTGGGGTGCCGATTCAGTGGAAAAAATCAAGTGGAAAATAAAAGAGTATAAGTGTTGGGTTGAGTTTAGCTTTATTATAGGTCTTACCTTTAAGATGGGTATTACAAAAAGAGGAAGAACTAAATTAAGTTAGTTAAAAGGAAGGTTTTGATGAGGGAAATTTTGGGATATTTTGTGGAGACTAAATGGACGCCAAAGGGAAATAGATTGAGCGCCATCTAGTTTTCGGGATTGATATTTCACCTGAACACATGTAATAAAAGTTGCATGAAGTTGCATGCAGTTGCATGCAATAAAAGTTGCATGAATTGCATGCAGTTGCATGCAATAAAAGTTGCATGAAGTTTCATGCAGTTGCATGCAATAAAAGTTGCATGAAGTTGCATGCTGTTGCATGCAATAAAAGTTGCATGAATTGCATGTAGTTGCATGCAATAAAAGTTGCATGAAGTTGCATGCAATTGCATGCAATAAAAGTTGCATGAAGTTGCATGAAGTTGCATGAATTGCATGCATTTTCATGTAATAAAAATTGCATGAAGTTGCATGCAGTTGCATGCAATAAAAGTTGCATGAATTGCATGCAGTTGCATGCAATAAAAGTTGCATGAAGTTTCATGCAGTTGCATGCAATAAAAGTTGCATGAAGTTGCATGCTGTTGCATGCAATAAAAGTTGTATGAATTGCATGCAGTTGCATGCAATAAAAGTTGCATGAAGTTTCATGCAGTTGCATGCAATAAAAGTTGCAAGAAGTTTCATGCAGTTGCATGCAATAAAAGTTGCATGTAGTTTCATGCAGTTGCATGCAATAAAAGTTGCATGAAGTTGCATGCTGTTGCGTGCAATAAAAGTTGCATGAATTGCATGCAGTTGCATGCAATAAAAGTTGCATGAAGTTGCATGCAATTGCATGCAATAAAAGTTGCATGAATTGCATGCAGTTGCATGCAATAAAAGTTGAATGAAGTTTCATGCAATAAAAGTTGCATGAAGTTGCATGAATTGCATGCATTTTCATGTAATAAAAGTTGCATGAAGTTTCATGCAGTTGCATGCAATAAAAGTTGCATGAATTGCATGCAGTTGCATGCAATAAAAGTTGCATGAAGTTTCATGCAGTTGCATGCAATAAAAGTTGCATGAAGTTGCATGAATTGCATGCAGTTGCATGCAATAAAAGTTGCATGAAGTTTCATGCAGTTGCATGCAGTAAAAGTTGCATGAAGTTGCATGCAGTTGCATGCAATAAAAGTTGCATGAATTGCATGCAGTCGCATGCAATAAAAGTTGCATGAAGTTTCATGCAGTTGCATGCAATAAAAGTTGCATGAAGTTGCATGCAGTTGAATGCAATAAAAGTTGCATGAAGTTGCATGCAGTTGCATGCTATAAAAGTTGCATGAAGTTGCATGCAATAAAAGTTGCATTAAGATGCATGCAGTTGCATGAAGTTGCATGCAGTTGTATGCAATAAAAGTTGCGTGAAGTTGCATGCAATAAAAGTTGCATGCAGTTGCATGCTATAAAAGTTGCATGCTGTAGCGTGCAATAAAAGTTGCATGAATTGCATGCAGTTGCATGCAATAAAAGTTGCATGAAGTTGCATGCAATTGCATGCAATAAAAGTTGCATGAATTGCATGAAGTTGCATGCAATAAAAGTTGAATGAAGTTTCATGCAATAAAAGTTGCATGAAGTTGCATGAATTGCATGCATTTTCATGTAATAAAAGTTGCATGAAGTCGCATGCAGTTGCATGCAATAAAAGTTGCATGCAGTTGAATGCAATAAAAGTTGCATGAAGTTTCATGCAGTTGCATGCAATAAAAGATGCATGAATTGCATGCAGTTGCATGCAATAAAATTAGGGCCAACATCCAATCGGCAGTGATCTACCCAATTTATTAGCTTATTTAACGCATTTTGTAAGAGTTCTTTCAATGTGTTAGGATGTTTTCCTGATACGGCAATAGCAACATCATGCGCGCAGGCAATCACTCTGAAGCTCTCCGCTTCCAGGCATGTTAGAAGTTCATTCGCAACTAAGTTCCAAAGAAGGGGAGATAGAACACCGCATTGCGGCGTACCTCTACTGTTCGTTATCTATACGGCTCCGCGAAATAACGCCAGAGAATATATGGCCCCAACGAAAAAATGAAATAGGGCCTAAAATTATGTTTATTCTTAAATCTTGGGATGTTCATTTTTTTTTGTTTTTTTTTTTATGAAATCGAGGACTCAGAACTTGCAAAATAAAATACCTTATATTTCGGACCCATCAATAATGTTTCAATTAAAGAATTGTGTTGAAAATCATCCTGCAATTTTTATCAGCTATTCTGTTACTTGTCGAAGGTCTTCAATAAGAATTTTTATGTTGCATTCATCACAATTTTTTTTAATGCTATTAAGATGTCAAGTATTTTGTTGCTTTGATGTAACCATTAAGAAACTTGTGCTGAATGCAACATAAAAATTCAAGCGGAATTGACTCATGGAGGGCAGGACAACTACAAGTGTTGTTGCTGTAAACAAATTGTACAAGTTACAAAATGCATGTAAGTTAACACGATCGCCTAACATCCGCCAAGCCACACATCGTCGTCAACGAAGAATCATGCTGACACAGCTACTTCTATAAACGAATCAGACTAAAGTGTCAACAACCGACCGACGAGAAAGATGAAATACGATGTCTTGCACAAGCTGCAAAATATCCAATGCATTGCAGGGTTCTAGCTGTTAAGTTAGCGATAAGTAAAGTTAGTCTTTTACGAGTATCAATAAATAATACAATAAAGAATAAAAACTGAATCTCTAACGAAATTCTTTTACTTGTATATTTTTCTGACGGCGGCGGCGATGTAGGGTACCTATTATTTCATTTTCGCAAATTAACTTAAGTATGAAATTATTATTTCATTTTTGAAAAAAAAAAAATAAATATTGTCAAAGAAATTTGGGGTCTTATTTCATTTATTTTTGTTTTTTTTTTTTTAATTACCTACCGATGAATCTAGAAAATAGCCAATCGTTGATATAAAGCCCATCATTCATCATTATCATATGGTCATCATTTCTGACCATATTACTTCAACCATATCTGGCAAAGTGTTTTAAAATATCAATGTTAGGGTTTTCAAAAAAATTATAGTTCACGCTCGGTTTGAACCGCAATATATGTCAAAGACCGTGAACGAACAAATGAATCCAGAGCTATTCCATACATAGTTCGAATATAAGTATACCGAAGGGTACACGTTAACATCAACAACATTAAAATAACAAAATTTCCACGATACACATTATATTTCTTATTGCGTCAGCAAATTCCTGAGTCGTCAATTCCCATAGTCGACATAATGTACAGGGTGTCCGCCGGGAAGTCTTGACAGTTCATATTTGGCAGTCGTGAAGTAGACACGTGGCAAATCTATTATGGAAGAATATTCGATAAACCAACGTTTTTTAATTGTTAAAACATTTTTGAAAATCAATCATCGATTACTGTGACGATGAGAAAGTGTTACGTGAAATTTTTGGGAGAAACAACGTGCCAACAAAACGCACTATTTATCGTGTAGTGAATGATTTCGAAGAAAGAGGATCTGTAGGTGATAGGCCCAAGCATGGACCACAACGTACTGCAAGATCGGCTGAAAACATTACTGCTGCTCAAGGAAGTGTTCAAAACAATCCATCAACCTCAATTTGACGCCGTGCTCGGTAACTGTGAATGGGGAGCGATATCGTGATATGATTAAAAACTTTGTAACATCACAACTGCATGATTTGGGCTTGATTAACATGTGGTATCAATAAGACGGTGCCACATCGCATACAGCCAGGATTACAATGGAATTACTGCAAGACCTCTTTCCACAACAAGTTATTTTAAGAAATGGTGATGATGTTGATTAAACTGCACGGTCGCCTGATTTGACTGCTCCGGACTTCTTTTTGTGGGGATATCTGAAAAGCAAGGTTTATGCAAATAAACCAGAAATGCTTGAGCAACTTAAACTAATGAAATGTGTGAGAATGTAATGAAAAATGTGCTCAAAAGGTCTCGCATTTGTGAGACTAACAGAGGCGGACATTTACCTGATATTGTATTCCTTACATAATTTCCAACATAAAACATTTATCAATATAAGATCCATTCCCTTTCATTTAATCAAAAATTATAAACAAACAAAGTAGTATACCTTCCCGGCGGACACCCTGTACATCCGATATCTTCGCACATGCCATGCATGAAATGAAATCTTGCACAAACTGTGGGAAATGTAATCTTGCACTTTATATTAAAAAATAGATTCTTTCATTAAAAATATTTCTGTTAATAAGTTAGTTCTAACTTCTAAGTTATCTTTAAAAGTGTTAGCACCTATCACTTATAGAAATTGAATTGATTTTTTTTTATAATCGAAATATTCGTATTTAAATAATTTACATACTTTTTTCCCTTTCGAACGATTTAGGCTCCAGAAGCGACAATGCAAGCCCAGGTTCAAGTAGTTAGTTAGTGGCGTTTGCTATCTCAGACTGTAATTTAGTAGCGTTCGCTGTCTCAGGCTGTAATTAAGTGGCGTCTGCTAACTCTGACTGTAATTTAGTAAACACTGTTAACTCAGTCATACTGTCACAACTGACTTACTTAAAATTATACACCTAACCAATTTTCCGATCGTCGAATGTTCCTTCGATAACTTAACATTTTTAACGATGTCGTTCTACGTACATACTCGTACATATACACCTGATTATCAAAATTTCAAAAATATTTTGATAATACATAAGGTACCTTACTTAACATGTTGTTTATTATTATTATTATTATTATTATTATTATTATTCCTTTGATTTATTATGAACCATAAAAACTCATAAATTTGCCTTAAAACATCAGTACCTAATAATTTCACCACCTTTTAAATGCCACTCATCGCTTGACTTGAGATTTAAGAAAACACTTCAAATATCTCAGGCCTCTTTCTCTTTCATATCCTCCCTGGTACCTAACCTACACAGAATTATTCGTGTAAACATTTTGCGCAATTTACTGAAAAGCCAAGCTATTTTTGGTTCGATTATAAACGCCTATGCTTCACACAGCTACGATAAACACATAAAATTTATTTGATATAAAAGGTCGATTTAAGATCGCAAGATACTTCTTGTTAAATCATTCCAAACAAAACAAAAACAGCGTTTTTATTTATTTTCAGAATTTCAAGACTTTCTAGTGTCTATAAGATTCTCGGTCCATCTTGTGTTTTTTTCTTACTGATAAACCTATCTTTATCTGAAAGAAAGATTTAGACTCACCATATTTGCATTTTTTTTTTATTTTTAACATCTGAGGGATTGAATGAGAATTAAATTTTATTTGAATGGCACATTGTGGCCACAAAAGTGTGAAAAACGTGGTTGCCAGGAAAGTTTTTTTTTTATAAAACCAAATCAACATGTTTTCATTCTCCCATCATCGCAATATGAAGGGAATATAATAATGAATATATTTTTAAAAAGTTTTTAAAGTATTGTATATTACAATTTTCAAACAAAAATTTTTCGGATTCTTTTTTCTTAATTGGTTTCACATTTTTGTTTCGAAAAGTTAATATGTAATTCGAACATGAACACGACAAGGTCGATTTTTATTAAACTTTGTACTCATTTTTTTTTAACATTATACATATAGCAGATTTTAAACAAAAATTATTCTTATAGTCAAAAATAATGGTACCTACAATGCAAATGTTTAAAACCCATTAAGGAAAATTTTATTTTTCTCGAAAACGACTCCTAAGATTATGATTACATTTTTTGTGAACATATATCAGTACGATCTTCTGTATTATTGGAACAAATTTTACATTAAAAAATTATTAATAGTGTCTCTCATAGAACCATTTTTTGTTTGGCTTTGAACTATCTAAATATCTGTTTAATCGATTTTAATACAAGAGCTTCTAATAAGTTAAAATAATGCATATCAATATTAAAAAAAAAAAATAAAAGTTACTCAAAATTATTTTTTGAAAATTTGATAATAAATGAGTAGATGATTTTTTTTTAAATTAATTTTTAACACCTTAATAACAAATACTAAAAAATGACAAGCCAATTTTTTTTTAATGTTTACAAAATTTTATATATTAAAAATTATTTTTTTTTTAAACCATCTTAAAAAAAGAAAACTTGGCAACACTTTTCACCATAGACAACGGAAATTCCTTTCTGATATCTTCTATAATGAAATTGCTCCCCTTCAATGGAAATGAGGTGCAAATTGTAGCGGATGGTAATTTCCAAATTCTGTTTGTATTTCCCACCCACTGTGTTTCATGGCAATCGATGAAAAAAAGTAAAATAGAAAAGAAAAGAGTGCTTTTGTAATTGAGAATTTTTTTTTTCTTAAACTAACATGATTCTTGGAAGAGAATGAAGATTCTGTTGAAAATAATAATTTTGAAAGTCTGTGCACATATCAATGTGGTGCAAAGTTAATTTTATTTTTGATTAGAATTTTGTTCATCATCAATAATTATTGTTGAATAAACTAAAATCGAAGATAATTTGATGTTCAATAAAAATTAAGTTATTTATTGTTTATTACATGAACAGAGATTTTGTTTTAAAATTTCTTTTAAAAAAAAAGGAGTTTCTAGAGTGGGTACCTAAACGAAAGATTTTCTAGGAATAAAAATCAAGTTTTAAATGTTTACTGTTTTGTCCTGTTTTACTCATCTTCATAAGATATCTCTTTTTAGGTTGCTTCTGATTATATCGACTTGATTTTGGTAAAAATAATTTTTGAAAACCAGAAGATGAGTGGATTTTATTTCCGATATTCATGGGAGTTATAACTATTTTGTAGACAAGTTATGGAGGCTTCAATGACACAAATCTAATTTTAATGAGGAAATACAGAATAAGTGCAGGCAAGTTTGAAATATCTTCAATGATCCTCATATTCGAAAAGCGAATTTTTATACTTTATCAATTTTTCAGACAAAAATGCTACAATAGGTATACCCCAAATAAAATGTGGTAAACATTTTTGATCTTTTGCAAAAAAAAAAATGGTACAAATTCATCCTCAACTGTTCCACGGTGTCTATTCCTTTTCTTTTGCTCGAAGAAACTTTGAGCAGCAGTGATCTTTCTCTGCATATCTGGGTTAAGGGTTAAACGATCAAATGTAGCTTTTTGACCTTCTATTTTCTCACAGTTTTTCTTCGTTAAAATATTCTTTACAAAAAAGAAAAAAAATACCTCAATTTTCTATAGAAAATCCTTTCAAGACTTTTAAATGCAATGAGTAGCTCTAGAGATATTAGTTAAAAAGTATCTTAAGAATACTACTTTGAGTCACTTTTTAGTTGTGATATATACATTACATACTGGCAAGTTATGGATTCGTAAAAAAAAATCGAGATTTTGATCAAATTTGACATTAGGATTATAGTAAAAGTCGAAAAATGTGGGTCTCGCAACACCGAACGGGTGGTATTTTCTGTCTTTCCTTTAGACTGCTACCTAAACGGATGGGTCGATTTTCTTTCTTTAAACTCGGTATCTAGCGTTTTTTTTTGATATTCTCCCGACATGTGTTTTTAAATATTTTTAAGACCAAAAATAACGATATCTGTCGTACAATTTTTTACAGCAAAAAATGAAAAGCTTATTTTTCTCGAAAACTTGCCCTCAACATTTTTTTAATCCAGTAATTGTTTTTACAAAAAGGCTACCATTTTATAAAAAAAAAATTCAGAAAAATAGTTTTAAATGGTACCTACCATACAACCATTTTCTTTATTTTCGATTTTCTTAAAAATGGTTCAACTGAATTTGTCCATTTTTTTATATAGATAGAATGTTTATCATAATTTCAAAACATTGTGTACCAAAATTTTCAATTTTTTTTTGATTTTTCAAAAAAGGTTCAAATTTTTTTTGGAAAACTTAATACATAATTCGAAAACGACTTGGTCGATTTTCATCCTTCATTTTTGAACTATCCAGCGTAAACGATGTGAGCTCCGTCTTATCATCAACGACACAGCTCAAAACCACACAAATTTCGATCAACAAAGACTTAACTTCGAGCGAAAGAAATGAGAGATATCATCTTCGTCAAGTTAAAAGATGCCTACTTAAAATCGACAAAAAAATCAAAGTAGAAATCAAGCATTGGACACTAGTGGTTGATGGACGCCGTCGTTTCAAATGCAACAAAAATGGTTTGATAACAGCCTATAACGAAGATGATAGAGACTATCTTGTTGATATACTGCGGAAAATGGACTCTAACTACATGGTTAATGTGGCACCGATAAATATTAATAAATTTGCTCAATCTCAAAAGTAGCAACCCGTTGCCTGTCAGGTTTTATTTTATAATATAGCTGGTCTAGTAAATAAAACTTTATTATGTAACTTTTTTAAATTTATATGTAAATTTGAAATATTTTTTCTTTTTGAAACTTTTGTAATGTCTGAAAATATAAAAAATTATCAAAAATACTTTAGCGGCTTTGAATTAGTATGGATTCCAGCAACGAAAAACAGTAACTTTGGACGGGCCAGTGGTGGCTGTCTATATGGATTCAGAAAAACCATTGAATCAACCTATCAGCTTAAATTTACAAAACGCAGTGATACAACCATTCTGCAAGCTAATTTCGGAGGAACAAACATAAACTTTATTCCTTCATATCTGAACTGCAACCATTGGAGAACAGACTTTGATAAACTCAAGACCTTGTTTGCCGAAACTGACTTCGATAATTTCATTCTTATTGGAGACATGAACGTGAGAACTGGTACGAAAGGCGCAGTCGACACCATCACCTGTCCTACATACCTCGCTGCTGTTTCAGAAAAGAGATGCTCGAAGGATACTATCTGTGATAATAACTGCAACAAGTTCCTAGATCTCCTCGATGATATTGGTGCTTTCATTCTTAATGGAAGGGGCTTTAATGATAAAAACGGTGAATTTACATTTATCAGCAGCAGGGGTTCCTCTGTAATCGACTACTGTTGTCCATCATATGGAGCCGCACATTTGATCGATGACTTCACGGTAGGATGCGAAACCTTTTCTGATCACATGCCGATCACTTTTTCTTTAAATACCTCTAATCATTTGAGTTGCATTGCTAGCCCTGTGGTCCAAATTCCCCGCCTTAAGTGGATAGAAAATAGATGTCACATATATATACAAAAACTAGATTCACTTGTACAAAGCCGAATAATATCTTCTGACTCAATCGAAAATCGCTGCACTGCAATTAAGGACTGCATATATGAAGCAAATGGAGGAGTTTCTTACAAAGGACTAAAGTTTGAACCAAAACAGCCATGGTTTGACCTTGCATGCTATTTAGCTCGAAAAAATGCTTTTAAGCAACTTAAAAACTTTAGAAAATATAACCTTGATGTTTTTCGTATTAAATACAAGTCTGCTAAAAAACAATACAAAAGATTATGCACATTGAAGAAACGGGAATACTATCAACATGTTGTCAGCAAACTTCAACTAGTCAACTCAACAAAGGAATGGTGGAAACTTGCCAAAGAATTACGAAGAGATACTCAAATTACAAATACAATACTAACAGCCGACGATTTTAAATCTCATTTTTGCAACGCACTTACTGTAAATGATGTATCGGTTACATTATCGTTTCCGGAACTGCCTGATATTAACGAACCACTGTTGGATCGTGCTATAGAGAGGGATGAAATCGTTCTAGCTATTGAAGAATCAAAGAATAATAAAGCTCCTGGGATGGACGGAATACCATACGAGTTCTACAAGAATGCAACTCCATTACTCGTTGATGAAATTCATAAATTATTTTGTGATATTTTTGAAAATGCATTAATTCCCGCTTCATTCAAAAAGTCAATTATTTTTCCCTTATTTAAAAAAGGTAATGCCAATGTGGTAACAAATTATCGTGGATTGTCTTTTCTAGATACGCTCTACAAAATTTTTACATCGGTTCTTCTGAAAAGACTCACTAGATGGATTGAAGATAACAACATCCTTAATGAATTTCAAGCTGCATATCGCAATAATTACTCCACTGTCGACCAGATTTACAACCTAACATGCATCATTCAGTTGCAACTAAGTCAAAAGAAAAAACTTTACGCCTTTTTCGTTGATCTTAAGCAGCTTTTGACAACGTGAATAGAAATGCTCTCTTTCATAAACTAACTACACTGGGTATCTCAACAAAAATAGTTAAAATATTAAGATCGATCTACCAAGATACCACTGCAGCTGTTTGGGATGGTAAAAAGAGGACCGATTTCTTCCCAACGAACAAAGGCGTCAAACAAGGGTGTGTACTAAGCGCGTTACTTTTCATTCTTTTCTTGAATGACCTACATGCTGAGCTACCAACTGGTATAGTTATAGAGGGACTAAGGATCAACGTTCTTTTGTATGCTGATGACATAGTCCTTCTGTCTGACAGTTCTGCAAAACTGCAACGTCTTATAAACAGTTTCCACTCCTATTGCCTTAAATGGGACCTGACAGTCAATCTAGATAAATCGGAAATTGTAATTTTTCGCAACGGAGGAAGACGTGCAGCCAGTGAAAAGTGGTTTTTTAATGGTTCTGAAATAATAGTATCAAACCATTTCAAATATCTTGGAGTTATTTTTAATTTCAATATGTCTTGGACGGAGCACCTCAAAAACAGACTCACTTTGTCTAAAAATTCCATCAATTCAACATGGTCCAAGTTGATAAGAAACAATTCGGTTTGCCATTCAGCAAAATTCAAGATATATGATGCCGCTTCCAGAGCAATAATGCTGTACTCTGCCCAAGTGTGGGGATTTAAGGAACACGTCCAAGTAGAAAAGCTTCAACGTTTCTTCCTGAAAAGATGTTTCCTACTTCCGGATAATACTCCAAATTATGTACTTCACATAGAAACGGGATTACCTAAAACATTTTTGACTACCCTGAAACTGCACTTTGAATTTATAGCCAGAGTTATGAAGCTACCTAGTAACAGACTTCCCAGGATCCTTTCGGAAATTGTTATTAGAAAGAAAACTTACTGGGCTAACGAATGGATGGCGCTTTTTTCGGAGGCTTCAATCGCATTTTCTTTCACGTTTACCATGCCGGAGCTGAGAAGCGCACAAAATGCTGTCTTAGCGAAGCTCAAGGAGAAACACTGGAGTATCTTTGTCAGTAACGCACGGCAATCGCAGTTCCACGACGAGTACTGCAATTTATCTTACTGTGATATCCCAAACTACTTTCACGATATATTCCCTCAAGAGATGATCAGTCTGGTATTAAGAGCACGTAGTGGACTGTTGAATCTAAATGCTAGAGCTTTTCAAACCAACACCACAGGCTTCTGTACAATTTGCAATCTTGATGCAGCGGAGAACACCTTTCATTTTATCGGAGTTTGTCCTATATTCAAAGGTTACCGAATGAAATTTCTAGGAAGCTATGAGTTACACAGGCCCCAGTTTCTTGATGTATTAAATGGAAAAAACTATCGTAACCTATATCAATTTTTAAAATCTGCATTCAAATATCGTTACCAAATACTTAATGAATTTATTTAAATTTATTTAAATAACAAAAAAAGCTCATATTTAATTAGTAAACTTTTTATATCTGACAGGCAACTTATATAAGTTATTGTCATACTTAATTTGACCTACCAGCAAAACTATGTTTTTATAAAATTATTTCGGTAATAAAATTATTTATCTATCTATCTATCTATCTATCTGGTCGATTTTTATCAAACTTAGCACCTAGCAGTTTTTTGACATTATCTAGCAGCTTTTAAATAACATATTTTCTTATATAATCAAAAATAACGGTACCTCCAATACAAATGTTTAAAAACCGGCTTCAACGATTTTGATTAAACTTTTTTTGTGCACTTATATCAGAACGATCTACCAGATTATTGGAAAAAATGTATCTATCGTTTGAAAATGGTACCTCTCATAGAACCATTTTTTTTGGTTTCCGACTATCTCATTATTTGTTGAACCAATTTTAATGAAATTTTTTACGCAAAAGCTTTTAATAAGTTTGAATAATATTGCTTATCAAAATTTTCAAAAATTTAATTTTGGATTTAAAAAAAAAAAAATTCAAAATTAATTTTTGAAAATTCGATATTTCGAAAATGAGTAAATGGTTTTTTTTTTCAAAACTAATTTTTTGACTCCGCATTGTTAAGTACTATAAATTGGCGTACCCTTTTTTTAAATATATTCAAAATTTTTAGATAGAAAATTATTTTTTTTAAAAAAACCACTCCAACGATTTTTAATTTTTTTTCCATAAATTGAAATTTGTGTAAGAAATTACTTGGTAAACATTGCGTTGGAGTCAAATCAATTTTAGATATTTTTTTAATCAATTTATTTCTAATTTTATTAATTTTTTTTACATTTTTTCAATCTTAACTTTAAATTACATGCACATGTGCGAAGTGCAAGACAGTGATATATTGTTCATATTTATATACACACATAATACTTCCTTAAACTATAGGCTATATTTATGGCAGGTTGCATAAAATATAGGCTCCAATAACTAATAAATTTCTTTTATTAAATGATTTTTTTTTTAATTATTAAGACTTTAAAACCACAGTGTGATTGTTCATAAGAGCAAGTTCGTGCGACCCAGTCGTGCATTTTATTTATTTAACAAGCAACATAATATTCACTAGAAATAATTTATATGGCAGATCAAGGTTTCCCTGGTCAGCTAGTATAATATAATTTTGAAAATATATTCTTATATAAATGCGTTTAAACGTTTACATTTTTGGTTTTCGACTTTCTCATTCTCTTTTTAACCTATTTTGACAAAAAAAAATATTATACAGGACCTTCTAATAAGATTAAATAATATTGCATATCAAAATTTTCCAAAACAAAAAATAAATTTTAAATTTTTAATCAAATTTTCAAAATTAGTTTTTGAAAATTCGATGTTTCAAAATGGGGAGTAAACTAACTAACTCCAAATTATAAATACTTAAAAATGACATGCCATTTTTTTTTTAAATGTTTTCAAAATTTTATATATAAAATATTAATTTAAAAAAAACGATTTGTTTAAGAAACCAGATGATTACAGTACTTCGCATTGGAGTCAAAACAATTGCAAAGGTTTGTTTAATCAATTTGTTTTCTTTGTCTTCACCCGAAAATTGTTTTAGAACTCAAATTTTCGTTCCTTATTTAGATTCTCTCAAAGACTGGTTTTCAGAAGAAAAGAAATCCGCATATGAAATATTTCAGTTATCTCCTAAAAATATGCAAAGCATGGACTCATCCAACTTCCATTTGACTGTCCAAAATATAACTGATAAATATCTTTATGAGTCATTAAAGAAACTATATTAACAAAATAATGAAGTAATTAAATACTTCTTTATTTTATTTAACATTTTTATACTTTTTAATATAAAAAGTATCAAATACAAAGAAAAGCATTACAAAAAAATACAACGAAAATCTACATCGTTACATCTATCGTTAATCAAAGAAACCTCATTTTCTTAAAATAAATCTTTTCCTATTTCTAAAATTCCAATTTCCAAAACCAAAATCATTCTTTTTATATAAATGAACTTAGTTATACAAAACTTTCCTGTCGAGTTCTTCTATTTCTTATAAAAGTTCTGGACCTTTTAACAAATAATGTAATTACACCACAAACCACGAAAGCTTTGTCGCTGCATATTTCAAAAGTAGTTAAGTATAACAAAAGTAATTTAAAAGTCCGCCTCATTTTTATTATATATGTATACAACCTTTCAACTTTTCGACCAACTTTGTCAACTAAACCAGAAAGGAAAAAAAATAACTCAATAAAAAAAAAATGTAACAAGTAAAAAATAAATCTTTAGGTAAATAAAGCTACGTCTACGACAACGATGCGCAAGTAAAATTAATGAATCCTTTTCTAATTAAAAAAGAGAGAAAAAAAAAAAACAAACAACAATTGAAAAAAAAACCAAAGTAAACGAGCGGAAATTCTGGTTCTTTAGCAATTTTTGTCCGCGCTTATATTATAGGAAATGGGTTATGATTTATGAGACTATTGCGAGCACGTTCTGATGCTATAAGGACATTTAGAAACTTAATTTTTTTATATTTTTTATTTAGAAGAAGACCTCTTGTTATATAATTTTCGTTTTCCACATTGTCTATGAATGGAAGGTTGAATTATCAATAGTTGATTTTATTATTCATCAGGTAAGAGGTTAGAGGAAATACCCACACCCAAGGTGGTAGTTTTTTGAAGGGCAATACATTTTACAGCTCAGGATATTTTGAATTTAATAAATACATATGCGACCCACACTGGTAACTTCACATTGATGCCCTTGGAAACTGGACTCCCGATGTTATTTTGTTATAAGGAAATTCCTAATAGTACCCAAGGCCCTAGCCAGACAATTTTTTCGGGGGGGTAGTAATCAAAAAAAGTCCACACAATTTTTTTTAACATTTGGGCATGCAGGTTTATGCATATACATAATATGTACATATGTATATTAGGCTGGAGTGAAAATGTCACAAAAAAAAAAAAATCAAAATTTTTTTGTTCCTGTGTTATTAATTGGTGACCCTATATTGGGACATAATTTATGCAAAAAATCAGGAACCTATGACTTTGTCTTCAGGTGGCGCAGACGACTTGAATTTAAAAAAAATTAATACCTAATATTTAAAAATTCTTCCCTCAAATCAGAGTTGTTTTAAATCAGGAACCTATGATTTTACTTTCAGTTGCCCCAAATTACTTGAATTATAATGAAAATCAAGGCCTACAATTTAATTCTTCCTTTAATTCAGAGTAGTTTTATAAAATTTTGTTAGAGTTATAGCTATTTAACGACTGCCAGGCCGATCATCAGACTCCTTTTAGTGGGCTTGGTCATTGTTCAATTTTAATTCGATCCCCAGCTTGGCCAAAAAGTATTTCAAATTAAAATTGAACAATGACCAAGCGCCACTAAAAGGAGTATGATGATCGGCCTGGCAGTCGTGAAATAGCTATAACTCCAGCCTATAAAATCTTGGTGGTATAGCCCACTAAATTGTTGTTGTTTCATTCAAATCTTCAATATTAATATGGTGGTGCGAAAGCTTGGCAGCCTAAATGCGAGTATGTTATCACACAAAAACCCCTTATATATTGAAAATACGAACAGTTTTTGAAAATAACGTCTGATATTCCAAGCACTTCTACTGTAGCTTTGGAATGTTTGTCTGACAGTGCTTCTACTGAAATATCAGAAACTGAAATCAATGAATTTTGCCCATTAAAACATTGTAAACAAAAGAAAGAAACTCTTCAAATGAGAAATAAACTACAGAATTCAGCTACAGCTTGTGATAGAACTTGGGTTTCTGATAGATTAGATCGGCAGTTACTATAGCTAACGCCGGTATGCTGGATTTAAAGGTCATAACGTCATAAGTAGTGAAAATTCATCGAAAGTAATAGATCGCAGTAGATTTCGACGAGAGCGTCAAAAAGTCCGTCTAGGTCTACAATGTGAAGCTGTAGGTTTTAGATGGCCGTAAAGATAAAACATTATTCATCGCTAAGACTGACAACAAATCACATCGAAAGACTGTTATTGAAGAACATATCTTCTTTATATCCGAGCCAGAATCAGAGTACATCGGGCACATTCCCGATGGCTAACTTGTGCAAACAGGATTCTTCGGTTATATGTTGGCACAGAAAATCCTTCGGAAAACCTCAAAGAACTTGTTATATTCATTGTGAAAGTCTACGCACCAACCTGGTTTGACATCAAAACAAAGCCATCATGTAAATATGGTCCGATTCACATTTTCAACATGATTAAAAGGTCATTGTACTTGCGGGATGACCTTAAGAACATCGTTATAAGAACTATCCAAAGAAATTCATTCTTCGTTCACCCAGAAAATTTGTTGCTAGCTATGTTGCAAAATGACCAATCACACATATATGTATGTAAGTAAAACGTTGCGATAAGCTTGTTACCGAGGCTTCATTATCTGTTTGTGGGCAAGAGGCAAGAGATGGCTGCATTAGATCAAAGATCAAATCCAAGGCTAGAATTACCGTTTTTTGAAACAAAATCGCAATATTTCAACCGTACCCTAGGTCTAACAACTTCTGATGGAAACAATTAAACTTATCGCAGATTATATTTACTGGTCTTGTATCTATTTATATAATATATTTAATACAAAAAAAAAATCAAATTATTTTAATGCATTTTATTTCCACCGTTTTCAGATACATTTTTTTTCGCTTATAAGCTCAAAGTTCAAGTCTAGTGCGCCACCTGAAGATGTTGACATAGAAGACAGTAATTTGGAATGTATTCATTTTAGAACATGGGTCAACAATTTATAATACAGGAAAAAAAAAATATTGAAAAAAAAATTTTCGCTCCACCCTAATGTATATATCATGCAGTTCCGTTAAATAGGTACCTTAGCAGAAAAATTTACGAAAAGGTATTATTTATACAAAATATAATCGTACAGTTATTATTTATTAGGTAGGTACCTACATAATTAAATAGTATCATTACAAAAGTATTACATATTTTTACAAAACTATATTCAGTCTTCTGGACTTCTTAGCTGCAAATACATCGATAACTTCCTCAGTGTCAATCTCAATTTTTCGCTGAACTGACATTAACGCCAATCCTGTTAGTCTTTCTTCACCGGTAGAATTTCTTAAATAAGTTTTCAGACGTTTCATTGTCGAAAATGTTCTTTCCGGTGTGCACGTTGAAACCGGTAATGTCGCCAGAATTTTTAGAAGCTTGTGGATGTTAGGAAACAGATCCTTGTTGCACTCTCCAAGAGCTGCTATTGCACTCTTTGACCGCTGTGTAACTAGCTATTTATGACATTTTGTCTTCCATAGCATTTATTCAGCATTTAAAGTGTCCCAATCCAGTATTCGTGGAATTTTCAGTTTCTCATCTGCAACATTAGTAAGTTTTGTGCAGTTTCTTTGAATTCCGTGGTGATATTTTTTTTTTTAATTCCTTGGAACGTGTTTTTGATATTAATTCCACATGCTCTAAACCAGATACTAAGTAGGGGATTGTAAGATCTTACAAAGTGGCAATGTATACGTAAACAAAACGCTCAAACAACAAAAACTTACTGCAAAATCACTAGCTAAAATAGATCTTAAAAAGCAGCTTGCCTTCGATGAAGTTTCAGAGTCCTTATCACTACACAACTCTTCCAAAGCATTGATTATCGCTTTAAAAATTTCCTTAAATCTCATCAACCCATCATGGTTTTCTACGCAGCGGGTTTCGCACATGGCAGTTCAATTTTTCCAGTTATTTTGCGGATAATTCTGTTTAATAATTTCTTGCAATAAATGTGTGCGTTTTGCCGATAATTTAAAAAAATTTCCAACGGATTTTATGATACCAATAGTATTACGAATAGGGGATCAAACCCCTGTGATCCCCCCCTGGCTACGGCCTTGATAGTACCTACAGTCATTAAAGACATTTGACTCCGAAAAAATCAAAATCGGAAAGCTGGATTTTGTTATATAGCCTCCGCATGGTGTTCTTAGGAAAATGTAAAAAGTCCCCATCGCCGCTAACAATTTTACGGGGGAGTTAAAGTCCCCCCAAAATGGTTTATCAGCAATATCCCCCAAATGGTTAGTTGTACAAAAAAAAATGTCAACGACTTATTTGGAGCTTAGAAAATTTCCTACCAATAACAAGCTCATACTTTTCTTATAAAAATTGCCGTTTTCGAAATAAACCAATCGGAAGATAGCTAAGGATTAACGGGTGTTAATGGATCTAGCTCAAATTACAGTGAACGTTAATACACTACGCACAAATGCACTGACGCACAGACTGACTATTCCAGACAGCGTTGACACGAACATTTTATCATGGCACGGTGGCATGAAAAAATTCAACATGGCATGAAAAAATTCAACATGGCATGCTTTTTTATTTCCATTTTTTACTCCAAATAAAGCGAATTTTGAAGAAATTTTGAGAAAATTGCTCCAAATGGAGGAAAAACTGGCAAAAACTCTTATTTTTTATAGAACAAATTATTTCTTCTTTTTTTTTTGTTGTATTTCACCCCACAATTGATTTATATTTTTTTTTACATATCTACGAATTTTGGTTTTTTTTCATATGGCACGAAAATGACACGATTTTTTAGAAAATGTGGAACGGAATTTTTTTTCGGACGGCAACGCTGATTCCAGAGCGTGAACTCAATTCTAAATGTGATGGAAAATAAGGGTCATTTGCAGGTAGCCAAATAGTATTTTACTATGGCGTATTTCAACGGGCGCCATTTACTGTTACGCTCTGGGAAGCCTAATTTTTGAGAGAAAATGGACCTATGATTACACCAGGAAAAATACAAGTTTCTTTTTAAAAATGCAATAAAATTAACAAAATTAAATTTTTTCCAATAATTATGCCTTTATTAGTAAAACCAAACATTCCCATTAATTACAGAACACAGCGTCGGTCGTTCAAGTGGCTACCTCGGCTGGCTTCGCAGCAGCGCATTCTGTCACTTAAATTTTCCGAGATCTTGTTGATGCTTTCGGGCTGTAGCCCACAGATTGATTGAATGCTATTGGCCTTAAGTGCTTGAATCGTTTCCTGATTGTTGGCATAATATCGTTCCTTCACGGTTCCCTATAAAAAAAAGTCTAAAGGGGTAAAATCGCAGCTCCGAGGCAGCCAATTGACATCGTCAAGACGGTTGATAACATGATTTGGGAATTTTGTACGCAAAAGATCGATTGTGGCATGAGCTGTGTGGCATGGCGCGTCTTCCTGCATGAACCAGAGGTCGTCCAAATCCATGTCTTCAATTTCAGTAAAAAATAAAGTCGGTTTACATGGCGTTGTTCTCAGCATCATGGTCCAATGATGCCACCATTCCACAATCCGCAACAAACTGTCAATCTCTGTGGATGCATTGGCTTCTCGACAATAACGTGTGGGTTTTCCGAGCCCCAGATGCGACAATTTTGTTTGTTAACGTAGCCACCGAGATGGAAATACGCCTCTTTTCACTTTGGAAATAAGTTTTCAATATTTACCAACGTTTTTTAAGCGCAAAGCGCCCCATTTTGTTCCGCGGAGGTGTAATCCTGACTTTCTGTCAAGAATTTGAGGGGGAAACAGCTGTCAGTGTCAAAATAACCTATGATTTAAAAAGAAATCACTAGATGGCCCACCCGTTATATATAACCAGAACGTTGTTTTGTCTGGTCGTTATGCCAGCTTTTGAATCTCTTCAGGTTATAGATACTCTTCAGATACGTTAATTTTGCTTATTATAGCAGCTTTTAAATTAGAAACGGGAATTATCTATGAGCAAAATTTTAGACGAAAAATGTGGATCTTCTCCAATATTTTGAAAAGCCTATCAAAGACTAAAGACTTATATCCTGTTTCTCACGCAGAATCGAGGTGGAGGAAGAATGGATTCTTCACCTTCTTTGTACATCATGTCCTGCTCTATCTCAAAGACGTAGGCTCCACCTAGGAGAATTTTATACTTCAATGATCCTAGTGATCTAACAAATCATGACATCAGTAGTCTCGTGCGCTTCGTAAGAAACTCTAAGTGATTCAATGGGTAGGAAGTAGGCTTCCTGGATTCTTGAGGTATCACAATGGGCCAACCTATGATCTAAGTCTATCAAGCTTCTCTGCTGACAGCCGCGTAAACCTAACCTAATCTAACCTCACGTCATGCCAGATTCATGGCATTTGTAAATTATATCGCAGTACATTAAATACATTAAATTTTTTAATCCTAATTTTTTGATGAATCAATCAGAATTAGAAATAGATTTTATTTATTGAACTTGAAAGTCAATGGTTTTCTCTTAAAGTAACATTATGTAATAATTTTTTAGACGCTGTGCGCGAGCTAAATCTTTTCATGAAGAAATGTTAAACTGCATACTGAACAAATTACATATATTTATTATAGATTATAGTGCATTGGCGTTGTATGAAATCTTATAACCGTTCATTCTCAAAATGGTGGTAAAAAGAAAACTCTTAAAGAACTGTTTAAATTACTTCCGCTGTCGACGCTGATGGTTGATGGTGTCTTGATTTTCATTTTGTGCGACGATGACGATAAAAGAAGCATTACAAAAAAAAGAAAAACGCAAAAATTTCCGTTAAGGGATTCACAGATGAAAAATCATTTCTCGTCCTCTTTTTATATTATTATATATACTTTTTTTTTTTTGTTTGCACAACGATGACGCTCCTTATATTACTTGTTTTATTTTCGTTTTGTTCTACCTTTGGGGATTTTACTTTTAACGGATTACCATTCTGTTTTAGTTTATCACTCCAAGGACATTTTGAGAAATTCATTTTCTTTGTAACATGCAAAGCCCACTGGAAGACCACTGGCACAAAAAAAAAAAAAAAAAAAAACAAAAAAAACCTCTTACGGACAAAATTAACCTTCACCTACTAAGAATATACATATAAACCCCTCCTTAAAAAAAAAAATTGCTTAGAGTGAGTTCATATTAAGCCCGACAATATGCGTCATGTACTGTACAAAACTTACAAACATCAGGAGTTTAAGTTTCTTCGTGATTTTACACTTCAATCCAAATGTAAACACAACTGCTTTCATCCGGATTCATGTCTATTTAAGTTTGCATATAGATATGTTGGTTTTAGTAAACTGAGTATTTTTGGTGCAACATTCTTTCTCAAATTTGACGTCACTCAGCAAAGGCAGTAAAATGAACTTCAAGCTTCTTGACGCATTGCTTTTGATTTCAAAAATTCACATAGGCTAAGAATGCGTGTACTGTACTTTAGGTACTGTGAGGTAATTGTATATAGGTAGGTACTTCTTCCACTATATTTCGTCTGTTAAGTTTTAACCAAAGCCAGGAGTGGAATCGCGTAAGACGATAGTTGATTGTTGATCATCAAAATGAATGATTTTGCTCCACTTAAGGTGATTATCAAATTGACTATCACTTTTTTGCTATTGTTTGTTGATGGCGGCTATTTAGGTCTCACTTTCACACATTTTGTTTGATTTTTTGAGAATGATAGGTTGTGTGAGTATATATATACTAATCGAAAGTTTAGTAAAAAATAAGTGAACAAGATATCAAAGTTAAAATAGAAATAAGTGGACGCATTATGCAAATTTCCTATTAGGCTCCCATTGAAGTTTTTGGGATGTTCGCCTAGAGCTTGACATTGTATTGTAGGACGTCGTTGCCATCTCGGGATGTGTTTCCATGTAAGAGGAAATTATTTTTATTTGTTGTTTTGTGGCAGTCCTTAAAAAAAAAACAAACAGTATTAACACTACAGCTTATACAGCTTAAGTATACAGACATTTTATTAGTTAAATATTCCTTTCAGTCCTTTAGGGGTTTTATAGAAAAGTATCTTCTAATTTGTCCAAAATAATGCAAGTTTTATTCTACCTACATATATAATGGTTTCCGTTCCATACTGACTTTCTTCACTCATTCTATACCAAAGAAATTTGGTATATGGTAATTGAGAATTTCTCTCAAAAAATTCAAAGCGCCGAACATTTGCGGAAAATTTAAATTTAGTATAATATGCAATTTAATAATAATAAAAAAAAAATTGGTATCCATTTTTTACTATTTATTAATGCCGAGTTTAAAAATTAATTTTGAAAACATTAATCTACCCATTTTCAAAAAATTATTTAAATTTTTTTTAAACAATAAAAATTTGTTTTTTTTTTTTTTTTTTGAAAATTTTGATATGCAATAGTATATATGTATACTTATTAGAAGCTACTATGTAAAAAATTTCATTAAAATCGGTTCAACAGATAATGAGATAGTCGAAAGCCAAAAACATTATTCTATGAGAGATGTCATTTTTAATCGATAGATACAATTTTTTTCCAATAATATGGCAGACCGTACTGATATTGGATCACATAAATATAGTAACCCAAATCGCAGCAGCTGATTTCGAGAAAAGTGAGATTTTCTTTACGTGTTTTTGAACACTTGTATGGGATGTACCGTTATTTTTGGTCATAAGAATAATTTTTATTTAAAATCTGCTAGATAATATTTAAAAACTGCTAAATGTCAAGTTTCATAAAAATCGATCAAGTCGTTTTCAAATTATTAAGTTCTCAGAAAAAAATTTGAAATAAAAAAAAAAAATTGAAAATTATGGTGTACTAACTTTTTGAAAAATATTCCAAAAAAATTTTGGTCACGATCAGTTGAGCCGTTTTTGAGAAAATCTAAAAATGCATTCTAAAGGGTGGTTAAATTTTAAGGGCCGATGTTGATTTTGAATAAAACATAAATTATTTAGGAAATTAATGTCATTTCTTTTTAGTATGATAATATTGTTATGGTTCAATTATGTATGGAACAAAATATCGGCCAAATGGCCGCCGCGACCTCGGCGGCACACCTCCATCCGATGGTCCAAATTTTCGATGACGCTGAGGCATAATTGAGGTTTTATGTCGTTAATGTGCCGAATTATCTCATCCTTTAGCTCTTGAATTGTTGCTGGCTTAAGGACGTACACCTTTTCTTTCAAATAACCCCAAAGAAAGAAGTCAAAAGGTGTCAAATCACATGATCTTAGCGGCCAATTGACATCGCCACCACGTGAGATAACACGGCCATTGAATTTGTCGCGCAAAAGAGCCATTGTTTCGTTAGCTGTGTGGTAAGTGGCACCGTCCTGTTGAAACCACATATCGTCCACATCCATATCTTCCAATTCGGGCAATAAAAAGTTCGTTATCATCTCACGACAGCGAACACCATTCGCAGTAACTGCCTGACCGGCCTCATTTTGGGAAATTTGAACGCCCATTTTCATAATAAGTCTGAATAACTTTAACGCGGTGCTCGATTGTGTATCTTTCCATTGTTCAAATTGAGTTAGTCTGAAATTGAGAGTCTGAAATTGAGAAATGTCAAATGAAATGCTTAAAAAAAACTTGACGTTTAGGTGTGGTTCACATTCAACATCGGCCCCTAAAATTTAACTACCCGTTATATGGGAGAAACAATTTAGAACTTTTTTTTTTAAATCGTGAGCATGTTTTGAGAAAAATAAGATTATCATTTGGTAAAAAAGAATTGTACGGCGTAAAAAAATAGCATTTAAAAAGATAGAATTTCTGGCAGCATTTTGTTTTCAAAATCTCATTTTTTTAAATATGTTTTCCGCCAACTTCCGTTTTATTTTAATTGACCGTAAATGTGCTTTTGAAACTTAAAATCCAACTTTAAAAAATTTGCGCAACAAATAAAAATTGTAAAAGCTAAAATTTTTGACACCAAGATAATTATTGTTTTCGTATTTTCGTCCGCTACCTTCAAACTTATTTTAACGGAAATTTTAATAAATAAGAAACTGTACTTGCTACAAATGTTTGGTTTGCGCAACAAATTAGCATTTAATTAGTTACAAAATTCAGATATAATTTTTGTTGATTCCGCAAAAGTAAGGAACCTAATATAGTTAACAATATGCGCCTTATAAAGGGAAAACACATAGCTCCCAAGATTTAAAATTATAATTTATATTTCCATGAAAGTGGGGCCGCCTTTTTTCCGTAGCTAGAACCCCCTAAAGTCCTTATCCTTATATACCTCACTGTTTGTCAATTGTCACGGACCTATTTTTGTCAGTCAAGATAAACATATACGGGTCGAACCATTTAAATGGAAATTTGGCTTCTCAATTATTTACATAAAAGGTATTGTTGTGTGGTAGCAGCATAGCAATACTATTACAGTATTATATATAAAGGACGAAGCAGTTGAATTAAGTTGACTTAAGGTTTATTTTTGTCACCAAAAAAAAACTTGACATATGGAAAAGTAGATTTTTTCATTCATTCTACATACCTCTATACTACTGCTACCTAACCTATATTGATTCTCTGTGGGGGTATTTTGTAGGAAACGAATAAGGCAAAGGATATTTGCATATTATTATGTTGATGGTTTTCACAAAAAAAATATAACTGTGTGATTTCGTTTAAGTAAAGGTTTCGCGTAGGTTTTTGGTTTTGTAAACAAAACAAACAAAAAGGTTATTTTAAATAATACGAGTACCTAATTCATAATTAAAAAAAAGAAAAAAACTATGTATGTGGGTGCGTTCTTTTATTGGGGGAATAATAATTTGCATAGGGATGGATGAAATAAGGAATTTGTGATCGAGTTGACTTATTTATTTTCGAGAATTTTCATTAAAATGCGTTAGTTTCAGTTTCAAGTTAATTTTAATACATATAAAAATTTAGAGACGTTTGCTAATTCGAAACTTAAATATTTAAAACCCTATCACATAAGTAATTGTGTTGAACTTAAATTTAAATTTCGTTTCAGCAAATGGGTCTTAGATATTTAATTAACTATACAAAAGTAAAACCATTTTATTTGCAAACATATTATGTATGTATGAACCCAAGAAAAGTGGTGGTTTTGTTTTTCTTACATTCCACATATCTTTTCATAACCTTAGGTATCTAATCTTATTTATTAAATTTTAAAAAATTTTTAGGCTTGTTTCTCACTACTCTTACTCTTTACTTTATTTATTTTTACTTGCAATACATATGTAGGTACATAAGGTACTACTTACATATGTATATGGCAAGTTATGGATTCGTAAAAAAATCGAACTCGAGATTTAGATCAAACTTTACATACATATGTAGCAATGATGGCAAAGTCGATAAAAATGAGTCTGTCTGTCCTGTCCTTTCAGCTGCAGCCTAAAATGGGTGGGTCGATTTTCTTTAAACTTGGTACCTAGCGGTTTTTGGGCATTCCCCCGACACGTTTTATTAATTCTTTTTTTAAGACCAAAAATAACGGTACAATATTATCAAAATCTTATTTTTCACAAAAAAGTGCCTATACAACTTTATAAAAAAAAATCAGTAATTTTTTTACAAAAAGGCTACCATACAAAATTGGGCAAAAAGGTTAAACCTACCTACCTCCCATAGAAACATTTTTTTGTTTTTCGATTTTCTCAAAAACGGTTCAACTGATTTTGACATTTTTTTTTTTTTTGTCAAATTGTTTTAAAACTTTAAAATTTTGATTTTTTCGGATCTTTAAAAAATATTTCAAAATGATTTTTTTTAGAACTTAATACTTTTCGAAAACGCACTTGGTTAATTTTTATTTAACTTGGCGTTTTGCAGTTTTTAACACATTTTCTAGAACATTTTAAGTAAGAATTACATATATCAAAAATAAAGGTACCTGTTTAAAAACCGGAAAGACTCATTTTAACATTAGAAATGTTTAAACGGAGGCATACAATGTCAAATAATCAACAGAATTTCGAAATTTGAAACGCCTAATGGACAAAGAGGGCCAAACGTCAGGGGAATAGACAAAATTATTGCGTGCATGCTTTGTTCTTAGACTGCTTTTAAACGCTGCAATTATACCCCTATGCAATTTTTAAGCTAGTAGGCGAGGGACGTATGCGGCGGCCGGGGTAAACAAAGTTGCAGACGTTGAAATAATTGCAGAGTTATCGCTCTTTCTTCTTTGTCCTTTTTCCTATTGTTTGAGACATAAGCGGATTAAAGAGTGTGAAGAGATGTTTCCTTCTCATTTAACAAAAATTGAAGCTATTAAATTTTGCAGCATTTAAATGGATGCTGCAATCCGAAAGAAACTTAAAAAAGAAACCCCGTTAAAAATTGCAGTCGTCTAAAAGCCGTCTTACTGGTCTAAGGAAACAGATGATAAAGATGATAAAACGGACGCCAAAAAAAGGAGAAGTTTTCGTAGGCCTTTGCATATAAACTTTATAGTATTTTCATGAGTCGTTATCACCTTATAACTCTTTACTTATTGCATCTATAAATTTATTCGCATCTACAAAAACACACAATTAATTTGATATTTCAAACATAACTGTACACCCCACACGACCTTTACAATAGTTAAAAAAAGTTTACTTTAAAAATCACAAACAAATTGAAAAAAATGGGAATAATTTTCATCGGCAAGCAGCGAGCTTCAGTGGAATTAATTGTCCATTTTTTGCCGATTTTTGCGAAATCTGAAAAACACCCGATTTTCGTTTACTTAAATGCTTATATCTTTCGATCCAATTATCCGATTTTCAATATTAAGGTATATAATTAAAGGAAAAATGACAGGCGTGTTAGAGCAAAAATATTTCAAAATCCTTCAAAATTTTATACTAAAAACATGAAATTTAAATACTAAAAACATGAAAACAAATATCGGACAAATTATTTCATTCAACGAGGAAGTTGATAAAAAAAACATTAAAATACTTACAAACACCAATTGGCGAGAGGGAGTAAGAATTCTAAGGCCGGCGGCGGAGTGTATGCAATAAAAAATTACAATCGTGGCAAATTTGCTTCGCGTCGGAAAAAAATGCTACATATATCGCTCACCGCCTGCAATAATGACGCAAGGCCAAAAAATTGAAATTTGAACTGTGAACGCCTTTATGATTAAAATTAAACCCTTTACATTTCTGTAATATCGGAACATTGGTACTTCTTCTCAATTACGAGAGATGGAGATAGTTTCATTATGGTTACGAAAATGGCGCTTAAAGACTTTCGATGTACATTGCTTAATGCAATAATGACACTTTCCCAAAAAAAGGCGGATGTCGCCCACTTTTGAATCCCGGAAAAAAAGTTATAAGTGAGTATAATGCTTTTCACATCAAAATGGCAAATCCGTGTCAGGATAGCATTACATATTTAAATCGCTTGTATCTCGAAACTGAAAAAATGCGTTGTGCCATTATTGCAGGCGGTATAATCAGCCCTATCATCGTATCCGTTCGGAAAAATCTACGATCGGAGAAAATTTCCGATCGGACGATTTATTCTCTTCATGGTATACGAATCGTAAAAAAAATAAAGACGTGTATCGACGCATGTATTTGACATTTGGATACATTTGTCAAAATAAAAGATTTTTAAAATAAGCAAGACTGCTTTTAGACGACTGCAATTTCTATCCGCAATTCTCTTTTGAGTTTCTTTCCGATTGCAGCATCCATTTAAACACTGCAAATTTTAATACCTGCAATTTTTTTTAAATGAGAAGGAAATATATCTCCTCACTCTTTACTCCGCTTATGTCTCAAACAATAAGAAAAAGCACAAAGAAGAAAGAGCGATAACTCCGCAAATATTTCAACCTCTGCAACTTTGTCTACCCCGGAAACCGCATACGTCCCCCGCCTACATGCTTAAAAATTGCAGGGGTAATTGCAGCATATTTGTAGCGTTTAAAAGCAGTCCAATAGTGAAAGAACCATGGATAGCAGTGTTTTTGGAAGCGGAGAGATATGAACAAAGAACACTAAATAAAGAAAAAAGAAGATTCTTCAGAAATATATCAAACATATTCCAACTCTCAGATGCAGTGTAAGTCTAATTATAAAAAAACATTGGCAGATACTTTGAAAATAAACATTCCTACAATTTTCGGGAAATTTTCCGCTTCTAATTTTCTATCGGGAGATCGGACAACAAAAATCGTCATACGTCGCATGAATTCGTGATGCATTGCAGCCATTTTCACATTTCATCGGCATACAATGCATGAATTTGACATTTTTAACGCACACCAAATTTGTTTTCGTAGATCTGTCCGATTGACCTTTCGAAACGTCTACAATGATACAAAATTCGTACATTTCGTAGAAATCGAAGAAAATTTCGTTCCGATCGGTTACGATGATAGGGCTGAATAATTGTAAAGGTACACTGTGGTTGGTTTGGCTTGCTTATAACTTCGGTTCTAATAATCCGATCAGTAACATTAAGGTCTTAAAATTTAGGTTTCGGACTACATTTTTTTTTTATAAAATCATTGCGCAGTCACATAAAACTATATATGAGAAACCTTATTAAATTGAATATTTAATAGAAACAAACATTTAATACGAAACAATTTTTTAAACCACATATACTTGACCCTTTTTAGAAAAGTTATGATGTTGGTATGTTCAGAAAAGTTGCTCAACATTTGAAAATTTGACATTCAATGTAGGTACATACATAAATACATAAATGCTTTTTTCATTTCTAATGTACCGCAACTATGCTGGAATGGCAAATCGGGTAAATTTTTCTCAAAAAGGACTCCTACGATTTTGATTAAAATTTGTATGTGAATTAATATCAGTACGATCTACCATATATTTTTTTTTGGTTTTCTCATTATCTGTTGAACCGATTCTAATGAAAATATTGATACATATTTCAAAAATGAGTACATGATAAGAAAACTACATTTTTTTTTATAAAAAGTTAAGGGCAACATTTTGAGAAAATTAAGAATTTTATTAATATTTTTTAATTGTTTAAAAATTGTGTACAACCGGCAGGGTAACATTATTGTTGGTCCTATGCAAAAATGAAACACAAACGTATCTGGGGAATTTTCATCAAACAAGGACTAACCTAATTTATGTACATATATCACATAATTATGTATATTTTTAAAATCCCTACTTATTAATAAATAATTTTAATTTTGTTTCTTCTTTTCAGGTGAGTTTATCATGGTTTATCACACAGAGCAAGCTATATACTAATATGAGGGTATGATTTTTGATATACCTATGTATGTATGCAAATTGTATGTTTGTATGTAGTTTGTAGTCTTAAAAAAAAATCACTATGTAACCAGTATTGCGGATTCCATAAGCAGCATGAATATTTTTTGAATATAAAATAAGAAAAATGTATAAAAGAGTATTATTCTGAGCTGAAAAATTTTATAATTATTTTATATTTATCTCCTTTATCCTTTTAATCATGATGCATGACTGTCAAAATGTTAATGATTGCTTATCCCAAAACAAAAAAAAAGGAAACCACATCCAAAAAATAAAATCACAAAAAAAAAAAAACAACTTCAAGATAAGATATACTCGTAAAATTTAATGGTACACGTCCACATTATCGGTCTTCATCACCTTTCTATTTTATTATATATGTTGTCTTTTGTAAATTGAGCCAAACAAAAACACCACACTATTATCTATAAATGTTCGTCATTATCTGAAAACCATCCCGCCACCATATCCTTCTGTGATGATGATAATGATGATAATGGTGGTGTCTTTGAAATGCCAAAACACACATCACATTGTATGTCATGTTGGTTCGAATACCGAATATCCCCCGAATATCATTAATATAAATCGAAATTTGTGGCTAAAGCGTTGATGCATATACCGCTGGCTCCTATATAGACATACATATACCAATACATATTCACAAAAGCTTCTCAACACCTCCCACAAAACGACACGGGATTTAACATTTTTCATTTGGAATTAATGACCTTTGATGATGCTGAGCTGCCTCTTGATGATAGAGCATATATGTAATGTATGTATGTATGTATATGTCAAAGCTATATATTATAGCAATCAGTTCTGCTTTTGCTAATGCTGATGGTGATGATAATGATGCTTGTATTATGTCAAAGTTTTCTTACAGGTAATTTTGAATGCTTAATCACCAACGTATATATAATTTATTACCTCCCCAAAGTCTAGTGAAAAATAAGTAGATTTTTCTGGGGGTGGATAAAGAGAGGTGGAAATATTTTGAAACCCTCGCTCGTAGGCGTGTAACCCCCTGAGCTTTTCCAAGTGCAGGTCAATTTGTAATAATGATTTTTTTGATTTAAACTCATCCTTATACCGTTATCGCCATCCCTATACCTACACTGACTGTGGCATTAAAAGTCAGAAGACTCTGAAAAAAAAGTGATTTTTTTTTCAAGTGTTTAACCGAATTTCGGTTGGTATATTTTTTTTGCTGTATATTTAAAGATAAGTTTAATTATGTTTGAATAAAGCTTGGTATTTTAAGTGAATATTCTTTTAATTGTGAAATGAAATTTTCACACTCCGCCAGTTCCTGGAGAAAATCCAAGACCTATACAAATCTATAATCAGCATATCTTTGTCGATTTCAAAGCCGTTTTTGATACCATTATGGCTTTGTATAAATAATAATATGGCTAGGGTCTGTAGAATGAATTAAGACGAATGCTCCACATAGTAGATTCTTCAGGGCTTCAGGATGGATGAGGCATTAAAGAAAAACTCAATTGAAGCTTGACCCCAACGAACTTAGGCCCAGTTTTTCAGTGCCAGAGTTAATTCAGAATATGGAGTCTGTTCGCACTGAATCAAAATCTAGATTTCGAGCAAAAAGCACCGAATCAAATGGAAACCAACTAGAATTCCCATACATTTTCAGATTTCTTAATTAAGTAGATTACTGCTTCATTTGATTTTGGGGATTTTTTTCAACAAAAATAAGAGAGAGGAATAAGGAAATGAAATGTCTATCCAAAATTAAATTTTTGACACTAATGAGAAATCCGTGGAAACATCAAGTATGCAGCAATGAAGTAACTCTCAGGATCAAAATTAACTGAGGAACATTTTTCAGGAGTTAACTCGGAATCCACTTCGAAACGGGCATCGGGATGATCTCGTACTGAAAAACTTGACCTAACTAGAGGCAATTAGTTTATAACAGAGACAAATGGAGAGAGTTGTTAATTGAAATACGTTGCTCGTGGCTAACCGTTTCCGTATCAATATGGCTCACAAAAGCGACACTTTGACATAACGCTATATTCTTTCAATTATTTCATTTAGGGTATTCATGCAACGAGATAAGTTTACCAATTGTTTAAAAAGATAAGTTTACGCAAAAGTTTGCGTAAACGTCCTTTTTATTTATTTGGATAAATGCTGCGTAATTGAATCAGCTGTTTGTTAAACGTCAAATATTAAACGTCTAATTCTAAAAGTCACAATGACGTTTGTATAAGTTTATCCAAATAAATTTGTATAAGTTTCCGCAACAAAATCCTTAGATAATTTTATCCAATTTGCGTAAACCATTTCCCATACAAAATTTGACAGTTCATTTACCAAAAGATAAATTTATCCAAAAGATAAAGTCATCTAGTGTTTTACGACGTTGCATGAATCTCCCTATTATATACATATATTTTATTTTTATATGCGAGTAGTTGGATGGAATTTAGAAATAAATAATGCCTGATGTTTTCGCACGACATATATGAGCCATTATTTCAATAACGAGAACACTTTACCTTATCTTTATTCTTTTTTACTATGAAGATATTAGCGTATGTTCTACATGGCAAGTTGTGTATTCGTAATCAAAAATTGAACTCTAGATTTTGATCGAACTTGACATTTCGATGGTGGCGAAGTTTCTGTTTGTCTCTCTGCCTGTCTTTCCTATCCTTTCGGCTGCAGCCTTAACGAGTTGGTCGATTTTCTTCGTACTTGGTACATATTAGATTATTATTTTTATTATTTAATAAATACTTATTCTCGTTTACAATTAAGATTTTCTTATATTTAAATTAAAGCAAACATGACAATAATTGAAAAAGAGAATAGTGTGTAGCATTTGTATTAAATAAAATAGAGATAATGCTACATTTTAAAAAGTTGATCCATTGTAAGGTGAACTGTTTGAATTAACATTTAAGAAAAGAAATAACATAATTATGTGTACAATCGCAAATACAATAAAAATGAGAGAATTTACTACATTTGAAAGTGCAACATAGCACAAAACAGAAAAAAGAAAACTATATTAAAATTAAATCAAATCAAACAATGTAGTTAGGCAAATATTCGATTTCATTAGTGTTGTAATTAAAGAGCCATTCTTTAATACTGTTTAAAAATGCTGTTTGATTACCAATGTTTCTTATATTCTGAGGGAGTTTGTTGAACAACTTGCGAGATACAATCGTATACGAGTTCCTGAAAAGTGTAGTCCGAAAAGGCAGAGTACGAACAGAGCGAGAAGAACTCCTTAGGTTATATGAACTAGATATAGGACTTTGTAAATAACCATCACGAATAAAGAATATTTTTAGGACTTTAAAGTAGAATAGATGTCTATACTGGCAAAATACCCGTTAGTATAAACAGTTCCATAAAGTGAGCTAAACGAGTAGAATTGCATATTTTCCTTAAGATACACTTTTGAAGGATAGTTAATTGTTACAGTTGGTTAAGATAGGCACCTCTCCAACAACAAATTCCATATTGTAACCTCGAACTAAATATGGCGTAATATATGGTTTTCAACAAATTATTCGGGCAAAATTTTCTTAGGCGATAAAAACATCGTACAGTTGAAAGAAAGTATTGCTTCAAATTCCGAATAATGATCAGTCCATTTTAAGTGCTGATCAATTGTAACACCAAGATATTTTAAATGTTTTACTACTTCAATATTAAAACAATTGCTATTACAAGCGACATTATAATTAAAAGTCGACATAGAATTAAGTCTTGCGCATCTGCTATTTGTTAAACTGAAACTCTTAGAATCATGTGAATGAAAAGTAACTTTGATGTCATTTAATAACTTTGATTCAATACTGAAAAGCATTAATTTGGTTTTATTGCTAACGATAAGCCTGTGTTCTGCGAACCATAATCTTAGTAAATGAACATCATGATTTACATATATCAGCAACTAAATTTAATGGACTTACTGCATCATATCCAATTGCTTGATAATCAGCAAAAGATTTTACTTTACCCACAAATGGTTGGTCAAATGAGGAATTTATATAAATTAAAAAGAGAATAGGACCAAGAACTGAGCCTTGAGGTACACCCAAGTTAATTTTCATTGAAACACTTAAGACATTGCCCACTTTAACTATTTGACTACGATTATTTAAATAAGATTCAAACCAGCTATATATTAAATCCACGAAATCCAACTTTATGTAAGTAACTTGTTCAAAAGAATAGAGTGATTGACCATATCAAACGCTTTAATTATATCAACGAAGAGTGCGCCACATTTTTTTTTTTGCTATCGACACCTTGCTGTATAGAGTTGCAAAAGTCCAGTATGGCATCTTATGAAACCAAATTGTGTTGGACTGAAAAATTCCAGATATGATAAATAGCGAAGATATCTAGTTTTCATTATTTTTTCAAATACTTTTGAGATAGATGGTAACAAGGAGATTGGCCTGTAATTATTTATATCCTTTTTGTTACCTTTTTTGTGCAGGAAAAACTCCAGACAAAACGCTTGAGTTAAAAACATGAGCTAGAATATCTAGTACATTTAATGCGGTTTTTTTCAGCGTAATGTTAGAAATTCCATCGACACCAACAGAATTTGAATTTTTCAGCGAGTTTATAACTTTTAATATTTCGAGTCCAGAAATGGTTTAAAAAAAAAAAAACTATTATTGCTTGAAGGGCCAAAACTTGAGCACATTCACAAGAGAAAAGATTGCAAGTAAAAGAATTACGTCCAACTGAAGTAAACTGATTATTGAACAAATTGGCTATTTCTCTAGTATCTGTAAATTAGAGTTGCCAATTAAAACAGACGATGGACTGGAATGATTCTTCAGTTTTCTATTAGTAATGCTGTTAATAACTTTCCACTCGTCTCGAGAATTACCTTTCGCATTTCTTACTTTGTTATTGAAGTAGTTTTCACGACTTAGTCGTACTTCTTTTTTGACTTTACGACAAATATTTTTAAAGCGTCTTGTTAAGTTAGTGTTTAGTGGGTGTTTTTGGCATTTTTTAAGTAAATTATTCTTGAAATGTATGTATTTGATAATAGCATTGTTTATCCACGATTTAAGTCTCATGTTGGATCTTTTTTTAATAACAAAATAAGTCGAGTTGCTTATTAACTCCTTAAAACCTTTAGGAATAAACCATAAGCTTTTGACGGGTTCTCTTCTGCATATACTTCATTCCAATAAGTATGAAGTAATTCATTATTTAGTTTATTATAGTCAATTTTTGTCAGCCTACGAACAGAAAATGGTTTATTTTGCTGTTTGTTTTTTAAACCTCTAAACATGATTCCAGTCATAAAATGATCTGATATTTGTAGGTCAAAAACAATACCAACACATTCATTTACACTGATTTTAGAGAAACGTCCAAAAACATGGTCAAGACAGGTTCCAGGAATTGGCCTGGTATATTCGTTAATAAAAAATGTGAATCCGTGCTCAGAGAGCAAGGCATTATATGAATCCAAAGCAGAACTAAAAGTCAAAAGGTCTAAAGTTCATATCGCCCAAAATTATTAGGTTTGCACGCTCACTATTTAGAAAAACAGAAAATTCATCAATAAATACTTGAATAGGCTTTGAATGAAGTCTATATATCCAGATGAAACTGAATATTTCATCGTAGATTTTGGGCATACGCCCGACACATTTTTTGTTTATTTTTGTTAAGACGAAAAAACAACGGCATTTTTTACCAAATTTTAATTCAGTAATCTTTTTTAAAAAAAAAATGTTTTCAGACAAAATGGCTATAGTAGTAGGTACCTCCCAGACAACTTAACTTATCACAAATTATTCTTTAAACTCTTCAATCTTTCGAGTTAAAAGCTCTATCAATAATTATTTTTGAAGGTCTCAGAGATAATCTAATTGTTAAAATTTTAAACATAGCTCGTTTTTTAACCTGGATGATTTTTTTCACTGCCCCGCCTGGATCTAAGAAACTGTGTTAATGGGAAAGCTTTCACAATTCACATACATATGAACATATATCTCTCGTTCGCTACCGCCTCAACAACCATTCCATTTATTTAGATATTCAAATCTTTAAAGTTAAATGTTAAATTTTATTTATGTGTGACAGGGAAGTTATAGTGTTGTAATTTTACAGTTTACAAAATGAATAAAACCAAACTAAACGATTTAAAATGTATAATTTTTACTTTTGGTATTCAAAATATATTATAATTTAACATCACTGTGCAGTGTGCGCCTTATAATACATATTTCAAAATATCATGTGTCAGTTTTGATGTACAAGCGCCAATTCTAAAATGAAATGAAATGCCCTGGTGGGACCTATATAAACATTGAACAATCTATTTCCGAAACGGACCAAGAGAATGGCACTTCTGTGAAGTATAGAAATATAGAAGCAACTAATGCTGCTGCCAGTCTAGTAATTAATTGATGCGCGTAAGTTTGTATAAATGTCACGGGTGTGTACGAGTACTATTACTATACTGTTCTGTTCTGTTCTCGCACTGTAAATCCAACCATTCCCATCCAGAAGGGGAGAATCAGATTAAGTTATTACGCGGCCCCTGGCAGAGCTTGGTAATTGTTTGATTAGCTAATCGTCTATTGAAATGTATTGATTGTGCCGTCCGCGCACAGAAACTCAAACCTCTTGCCAAATGCCGAAACAGCAGAATCACTATATAATTACAACATTATTATGCTTGTATAGTAATGTATGTCTGTCCTGTCCACCCATTTTGTTGGCTATGCGCTGCCCATTTCCTGTTGTCATTGTGAGTTATATAATTATACAGTTTTGAAAACGTTTCCAATTCTGAAGCATCTGCAGATTGTGTTGGTTTGGTAAAAGATAGGACTTTAGGGGCGTATATTACTGCTATGTCTAATGCTGATGCCCTGCAGTGCAAGGTTTTACGTTTTAGATGTTTCTAACGAAAAATGTTTTTCCTTTCACATGCTCTCTGTGGAATTAATTGAAGTTAAAATGAACTTAGTTAGTTAGTTTCGGGTCAGTGGTGGGGTGGTTGAAAACTTTGTGAATTGAATCGATTTGTATTGAAATCGAATGGATATTTCTATTGCCTATAAGTACTGTACGTAGATTGACATACGTAAACGGTGATAACTGCTTGTAGAATTCTGTATAATGAATAAATATAAATGAACATTTTTTTTATTTAATAAACAACTTAAATAAAAAATGTTCATTTATATTTCTTCAGGAATAAAAAATAAAAAAAAAAGTGTGAGTGCTGGGAATCATGGTTAGGATATGTAAACATCATTTATTATATAAGGCGTGTTTTTTTGCAAGCCCGGGGGGAATTGGATGAAATAAAAGACCACAGGGATTAGCGACAGCACTACAGAAACAAAATGGAGTTTTCATACAAACTATCGATAGCAAGTATATAATTCACATTGATAACACAGTTTTTCTGTGTGCTTAAATTAAGCCCGGAGAATTCTCTGGGTTTAGCTAAGCCCGTAGGAGATTAGTTGTTGTTGTATTTAACATGGTGATTGTTTAGCACCGACGTCGTTTTTTTTCGTCCAATTCCTCCGGGCTTACAAAAAAACACGCCTTATTTAAGTGCTGGTTTTACATCACAGAACGCGGCGAGTTCGAACTGACAACCAAATTTCAAACCAAACTTAACTTGATCTTTCGATTTAGTTTGAGATACGAAGGAACGTACCGAATATTGAACGTATCCAATATACATGAACGTATCGTAACATGTAACAGCACAACGTAATGTGCTACAGAAATTTCCACGTTTTCAGATTACCCTACCGCCGGCATAGATGTTTACACATAAAAAAAGAGTGTTGCGGTTTTTGATCGATTTATTAATTGAAATGAATGAAATTGCTTAATGATTTCTGTTTAATTTTGTGGTCAGGGTGGTATATTACACCTACATAATTTCCCGAACATATTATAGAAATAGAGTTGGAGGATTTTTTTAAGCCTTATGATTTTAAATTTACGAATTTCGGCATATTTTTATTCTGTATTTTTGGAATGTGGTTAAACAAATAATCTAAGTACTATTAATTTTGACACCAATTTGTAATGTGCATATCTTATAGATACATGAATAAAATAGAAAGAACTCTATATGTGTTTGTTCGACAGCTTGTTTGTTAAAATGTTGTGTGTTCACATAACGCAGAAAAACAATCAGTATTATTTTATTGCATAATTTATGGTGAAAAACTGCTGAGTGTTATTTATTCGAAAATATTTAGTTAAGTTAAATTTGTATGCATAGTTTATATGTATTAATTTAAATTTAAATTAAATTAAATTAAATTAAATTAAATTAAATTAAATTAAATTAAATTAAATTAAATTAAATTAAATTAAATTAAATTAAATTAAATTAAATTAAATTAAATTAAATTAAATTATATGTAAGCCCATTATTTTCAAATTAAAACATAAGAATTTAGAAATAAAGTTAAATTTTATTTAATATTATTATTAATATTTTCAGAACTTGTCAGTATTTTCTTTGTATAATTAGGTGTGATTCTAAAATGGGAAGGTGTATAAAAGGAAATTTAAATATCGGGTTTTTCAATAAGAGCGCTACAAAAGTTTTTTTTAAATAAAACAAAAACGGTTTTGGATATCAATGAAATTCTTTATTCCTGTGAAAGTACGTTTGATGCCATTATGTATGAAGCTCGATTTCTTTTGCATGGCCACCACGGGCACGCTTGCAGAAGTCCAGACGCTGAACCCAATTTTCGACGGTTTTCAACCATAAATCGGCCGATACTGCTGCAATTTCACGTTCGATATTCTTACGAAGTTCATCAATCGTCGCTGGCTTGTTGGCATAGACCATAGACTTGACGTAGCCCCACATGAAATAGTCTAACGGCGTCAAATCGCACGACCGAGGCGGCCAAGCGACTGGACCATTTCGTGAGATAACACTTTCTCCAAACTTGGTTTCCAATAAATTGATTGTGACATTCGCTGTGTGGCTTGTGGCGCCGGAACCACATGTCCTCCAAGTCCATATCATCCAATTGGGGTCAAAAATATTCGGTTATCATTGAACGGTAGCGATCCCCATTCACGTAACGTGCCGGTCTTGATCATCACGGAAGAAGTACGGCCCGGCCCAATGACGCCGCCTCGGCCGGCCCATAAACCACACCAAACCGTAATTTTTTCGGGATGCAATGATGACTCATGGAGTACGTGTGTATTGCTGCCTGACCAATACCGCATATTTTGTTTATTGACGAAGCCATTCAGCCAGAAATGAGTCTCATCGCTGAAGATGATTTTTCGATGAAAATTCGAATCATTTTCAAGTTGTTGCTCACTGCTCAGCCCAATTCACGAACATACGACGCTTCTGGTGGTCAAGCGGCTTCAGTTCTTGCGTCAATTTAATCTTGTTAGGATGTAGGCCAAGATCTTTTAGCAAAATTCGCCACAACGACGTCACAGAGATGCCCAACGCTTGAGAACGACGTGTGAGAGACACATTTGGGCTTTCTGCAACTGAAGCCTCAGCGACAGCAATATTCTCGACACTACGGGTACTTCTTTGTCTCACTGGCACGGGAACATTTTGTACTGTGCCTGTGGATTCAAATTTTTCCACTAGACGCTCAATTGTTGATCTGCTAGGACGATTATGACGACCATAAATTGGACGTAGCGCTCTTAACGTTGAGGCCACTGACTCCGAATTTCGGTAGTAAATTTTAATAATTTCGACTCGTTGTTGGCTCATATATCTTTTCATCATGAAATGGCAAACCTTACTGAAGAGAAATGTCAAAAGAGCGGCAAGAAATATGGCGTCGTTTGCTGTCCCTGTTGCTCTACTTTTGTAGCGTCCCTGCTGAAAAACCCTTTATTTGATTGGAATTATTGATTTGTTACATAATAAAATAACATAATCGTTGTTATATTATAGGTATTATATTTATAAAAAAAAAAAACGAATTCCTTGACTACATACCATTTAGCGGAGATAAATCAATGTTTGAGTAATTAGATTTTTCACTTTTTAACCATTTGGGATGTGGGATATTGATTAATTTTATTCAAGTTTTGATCAAAAATTATTGAAGTAAGAATTATTTTGAAAGACAAGGTATTAAACGACAAACGTACATAATGTTAATTTTAAATTATTCCAAGACTAAAAAATCAATCATCAAAATTGCCTGATCCGTTCGTTCTGCAGTGCGAGAATACCCTTACTTTATTTAAAACATAAAAAAAATAAAAGTTGTATGGAGTTGCCTGCGATTAAAGTTGCATGCAGTAAAAGTTACATGCAAAAAAGTTGCATGAAATTTTATGCAGTGCAATAAAAGTTGCATGCAATAAAAGTTACACCCGAGAAAAGAAACATATAATAAAAGTTGAATGCAATATTTTCGTTTCCTTTTGAAAGACTCTTTTGACATCTTTGCCCTTATTTTTATAGGAAATTAAAGGTTCTTTAAAAAAGATCATTACTCCTTCTGTAATAATTAAATATCTTGGCAACCGAGCTTCGCTCGACTACTTTTTTATTTTTTAAAAATCACTATAACAAACTAAAAAAATTGGCATTAAGTCTTGTTTACTGTAATAATGAATCCAGATCTCACTGGTATCATTCCATGGTCGAATTTTTAATATACGCGACTGCATAGCGACTCCACCTACATATATGAAAGTATCTCCACATGTATCCCCACATGATGTGGAGGTATCTTCATTTGTAACTTCACAAATGTTAAGGTAACTCCACATACGTGGATTTATATATCTATATATCTCAACATGTGTGAAGCTTTTACCCTACTAAACTACGGGCAAAATGTTTTCCATACTGTAGGACTAATATGGAAGAAACCAAGAAATAAGAAAAGTGGGGGCAGCGGTGGGCAGGTTTGAATGAAATCATTTTCTAAATTTTTTCTGGTTCATCCGAACAAACCCTAAAAAATTTCATCAAAATCGTTAGAACCGTTCCTGAAAACCAATAAACAATAAAAGTGGGCGTGACAATGGGCGGATTTCCCCAAGAATATTTTCTGAATTTTTTTTCTCTATCATCGTTACACTCGCTTTAATTTCATCCAAATCGTAAGACCCATTTCGGTAAACCAAGAAAAAAAAACTACCACAGGGATTAGCAACAGCATCACAGAAAAAAATTTAGAATTCTCTGGGTTTAGCTTAGCCCGTAGGGGATTATTTGTTGTTGTATTTAACATGGTGATTGTTTAGTACCGATGTCGTTTTTTCGTCTAATTCCCTCCGGGCTTACAAAAAAACATGTCTAGTAATAAAATACGATGTACAGAACAAAAAAAAGCAAAACAAAAAAGTTCACATACGATTTGTATGGAAAATCGTTGGCTACAATGAGCGACCTCTAAATATTAATCTTAAGGGCTGAAATTTTAACAAAATTTATTATTTTAATAAATCCAACTAAAAAACTTGTGGCATTGAAAATCGAAGACATTTAAGTTCTTTTTTTTATATTAGTATAATGTACATATGTATTTCAAATTTTCAGAAAATGTGGATGCAAAAGTTTTTGAAAATATATTCTCTAATTGCTTAATATTTTAAACACTTATACAACAAAAAACAATGGCGCAACATCTTAAACGGCCCCTGTTAAAATTAAAAAAATAAATATGTATATAAATTGTCTTTATCTTTAGACTGTAATTATTTGACTTCGTATGGGTATTGGGTATATAAATGAATGTCATTAAAAATCTATTTATTTTTTTTTTTATTTAGCAAGTTTTCCGACAATTTGTCAGTCACTTAAATCCAGAATGACAAAACTCATCTGAAATTTAAAGCATTTAACAACAACAAAAAAAAGTTCAAAACTTTGGTAAATTATTCTTCAATTTAAAGCACCACGATTAATTTTATATTTGAAGAAATAACCCTTTATTATCCCAATTAAGGCACTATAATTAAAAACCCGTTTAGGTCAACACCGTTCGTTTTAATTTGTAAAGCCTTTATTTCTAGCACCTACTTCGACTACACCTGCCAACGTCAAAGTTATATAAAAAAGTTTCTAAAAGCTATACATAACCCCTAGCTATTCGTATATATGTTATGTATGTATGTATGTACCTTACCTACCCAGGGTTTGACTGCTTATTTATTCAAACATAAAATAAAATTCAAATTCATCCTTTCATAACGAGGGAACCAAAAAAGGGAAAAAAGAACAACAAAAAAAAAAACGAATGCCTCCGCAACTCCAATCTTAGCTTTAAACAACGGCGCGGCACCACCGTCGACCCACTCACTTAAACCACTACCTTCAAAATAATACCCTTTATCCATCAAGAGCCAATTTATAAAGAAAACCGTTTGCTTAAGGCTATTTCCTTGTTCTTTTCCCTCAAACGAATTGTTTTCCTTCGTTTTGTTGTAAAAACAAAAGATATTTTCCTACGTCCTGTCTGATGAGGGTTAAAAAATATGTTTTTTTTTTTTCTTTATTTTTCAGTATTTGCATTTTTTTGATAAAAAAAAAAATAAAAACCAAAAAATAAAAGTCGACACGAAAAAGGGCATTCCTATAAACATATACGAAATATTATAAGTGAATACCGTTATTTTGCGTGCTTACTAGCCTAAGAATCTTACTATTAAAATTGATGAAGGTTGTTATTCACAGCTGACTGACATTCTACCACTAAAACGATTTTTATATTCATTGTCCTAGCCAGTGTTGCCGCATAAATAAAATTTTAAAAGAATTGCAAATGGGCGCACTTTTACTTCTTATAGGCTCTAATTTTTCAATTCGATTCAATTAACCTAGTTTCGGGGTTAAACCGGAGTTAAATGTCTGCATTGTGCATGTTAAAAATCTATTGAAATCGAATTGCGACACTATATGGAAAGATCGATTTACAACACAACAAATGCAATAGTTAAATGTCCATTTCAATAGTGTCACATTGTGATTCGGATAACTTCAACAATAAGTTAATCCTTCACTGAAAAGCGGTTTTCTTAGTTAACTCGAGTTTATTTGCAGGATGCACTGAAAATAGGCTCTTAGATACGTATTACAAAATTTCGAATATAAAACAGAATTTATTCTAAAAAAATAAAACTGTTAATATGGCAGCTCTGGCATTGATACAACTCTATGTATTTATTTTCGTTTCTATTTTTTTAGACAGTCTTTTGTTTTTTTTTTTATTATATTTTTATAGGTATTTTTATCTTGCTATATTTTCGTCCTTGAAGAAAAAAAGGATCATTTTTATGTTTCAATTATGTAAGTTTTATTTTTTGTTTGTTTTGTATTTTGTCTTGAATAATGTAAAATATTTGCCTAAATAACGACAAAGCTTTGTAGATGCGAATTAAAATAGAATTGTTTTTCATTATTATTTTTAACTTTTAAATTTTGAAGGAAATGTTTAATTTGTATTGGATTAATGATGGTTTTTTTTTTATTATATTATGTATAGGCTCATTAAAAAATTAAATAAAAAGAAATATTATTACCCTCATTTATAAATGAAATGTTTTTTTTTTAATTAAATACCTACGTACCTTTCGAAGTGTTTTGCGTTTAAGTACCCGATTTTCTTGATACTTTTATCATAATAGGAATATAATAAGTGTTAACACTTTAAATCCCAAAAATGCATAAAAAAACGAATTTAAGTTGACAGTTTGTGAACCAGTGAGGCCAAATATTCGATTTTGTGAAAAAACTTTTAAACTGAAGGTAATCATTTTTTGGGTATTTGACCTTTTAATCGAATGCTTTTTATCAATGAGGGTTAATTGGAAATTAACAGGTTTTGATAATAGTGTGTTATTTTGTAACTATTCTAGTCCAAAAGGCAACTGAAACCCAAATATTGGCTTGAATTTGTAGTGTTATCTCATCAATTCGTAAGGAAAAGTACTTTGTTTTCAAAAAACACTTCTGATTTTGTATATATTAAATTTTAAGAGCATTTTAAGCATGCAATTTTGTATTATATAATTAGAATGCACTTTTACTACCAATTATACCAAAATCACATAACAAATATGAGATTCCAAATGTTTGTCTAAATTATTTGGTCATTCATTTTTTGGCCTCCAATAATAATAAAAATTAAAGACTAATTTTTTTTTTTATTTTTATCTTATTTTATTTAAAGAACTCAATTTCAGAAATTTTTATAATAAGCTATGAGACGCGTTTTCTGCTCTTGGGCCGGCTGAAATTATTTTTTTTTAATAAAGATAAAATAAGATAAAAAAGTTTGGTTCTTAATTTTTATTATTATTTTAAAATTATGTATTTAAATATTATTTAGTCAGTTTATATTTCAAAGTCATCACTAATTTTGCTCCATTGAAAATTAAGCAGGGGAATTTAAATATTTTTTTATCTAGTGCCCATTTGACAAAATAACTGACAAATTTTGCTGAGGAATTCTGTTATATTTTCCAATAGAGACGGGTTGATTTTGACGGCTCGTGCCGGCCATATTGTTTCTTTTACTTTCTGTCAAAATATCGTCTTTTAATCAGTTAAAGACAAATCATCATGACAAGTTACAGCGTCGAGAAACACGTGCAAATGATAAAAAATGTTCGCTAATTGGGTTTTGGAGCAGTTGGAAGTTGATCCCAATTTTGGTCGAAAAATCATCTTTAGCGATGAGGCCCATTTTTGGATGAATGGGTACGTGAATAAGCAAAATTGCCGGATTTGGGACGACACCAATCCATGCGAGATTCACAAGGTGTAAATGCATCCAAATAAAGTTACTGTTTGGTGTGGATTTTGGGCTGGAGGCTTCATCGGTCCGTACTTCTTCGAAAATGATGCTGGCCAGGCCATCACCGTCAACGGCGATTGCTATAGGTCGATGATCACCAACTTCTTGTGGCCTGAATTGGATGATATGGACACCGAAGACATATGGTTTCAACAGGATGGCGCTACGTGCCACACAGCTCAAGACACAATCGATATTCTCCACGAGCGGTTTCATGGCATGGTTATCTCGCGCCGAGGCGGCGACGTGAATTGGCCACCAAGATCGTGTGATTTGACCGCTTTGGACTTTTTCTTGTGGGGCTTTCTTAAGTCGCAGGTCTATGCGAATAAGCCGCAAACCACCGCGGCCCTCAAAGACAACATAATCGATGCCATCGGTCAAATTCAGCCTGATTTATGTGCCAAAGTTATATACAACTTTTTTAAATTTTAAAATCGACCCGCCCTTAATGGATAACCCTTTATTTGTGAAATAGCTGAGATATTTCAGAAATATAAACTGGCCAATTAAATAGTTTTTGATTTATTTTTTGACATTTCGTATTCTGGAATGAAAACTAGTTTCATTTTAAGCTTTTTTTTTACTTCCGATATATACATAATATGTAGCTACTTTATTATGTTAAGTTAAGTTATGTTATGGATTTGTAAAAAGAAACGAAATCGATATTTTGATAAGTCACCATTAAGATGATAGCGAAATCAAAAAAAAAATGTGTTTCGTAATTCTGTCTGTCTATTCCTATCAGCTGTAGCCTAAACGGGTGGTTCGATTTTTTTTAAACTTGGTACCTATAGCTTTTTTTTGACATTCCCACCACAATTTTTTTTAAATTTTTTTTTAGGAACAAACTAACGGTACCTACATGTCGAAAATTTTGTTTTAGGAAAAATTATGAAAATCTTATTTTTCTTAAAAAGCGTGCCTACAACTTTTTAAAAATCCAATAATTTTTTTACATAACGGCTACTATAATTGTATTTAAAAAAATCAATAAAATGGTTCAAAATGGTACGTCCCACAAAACCATTTTATTGATTTTCGATTTTCTCAAAAAAGGTTCAATTGATATTGATCAATTGTTTTGTTTCAAAAAGTTTTAACAATATTGTTTATAAAAATTAAAAAAAAAAAAAAAAAACTTTTTTTTTTGAGTTTTGAAAAAAGTTATAAAATTTTGTTTTGAGAACTTAAAAATTTTGAAAACTACTCGGTCGATTTTTATTAAACTTAGCACCTATTAGTTTTTTTACTTTTATCTAGCAGATGATGAATACAAATTATTCTTGTAACCAAAAATAACGGTACCTCCCATAAAATTGTTTAGAAACCGATAAGTAAAATCTCATTTTTCTCAAAAAGGATTAATACGATTTTAAATTTTTTTTATTTTTTTGTACAAAAAATTAAAAAATAGTTTCTATCGATTATCAACGGTATCTCTCATAAAAATGGCTTACCAATTTGTTAAAAAATGTTTTGAAAATTTAATATATAAAATATTCGGCCCTAGCGAGGTATCCGTCGGAGCGGAAAATTCTCCGATTTTATACGAATCGGAGAATATTTGCTTCGAGGTATACTTTCGGACAGCTATTCGGAACATTTTTCCGACATTATGCAACGCACACCGGCGTTTTGCGTTACAGTGCGATCAATTGCTTTTTTGAGTGATATTTTGACAGCTCATAAATTTATTTTTCCGATATCCTCCGACACAAATAGTTCGCGGAACTTTTTAAAGATTTGTGTAAAGTTTTGAAAAATGTAAGAAATTAAAAAAAACATGTTAATAAAGTAATTTTGGAACTATTGCTTGAATTTTTTTTATTTTTTAGGCCCCGGGAGCAAACGAAAAAACAACAACCAGCTTCTAGTTAATTTAATGCAAGAGAAACCCGACGCGTCGTCGCATTGTTAAGTATTCTTTTCCGATGAAGGATACCTCGAATGTAATTTGAACATCCGACAGAGTGTTCGTTGCAAAAAAATTTCCGCTCCGACGGATACCTCGCTAGGGCAGATTATTTTTATTTAAAAACCGTTCAAACGATAACGATTTTTTTAATATTGCTCTCATTAATTGAGATTTGTGTAAGAAATCAGATGGTGTACTGTGCATTGTGTCTTTTTTTATTTTTCTTAAAGAGGACAGTAATTTGTCCTCTTTTTCCTTAGTTGTCCTTTTAATGTTCTTTTTTTTCTTTGAAACCTTTTTTTTTATGATTTTTCTTGAGTTCTAAATTACTTAAGCACAAAATGTAGACAGCACTGGTTTGAATAATTCAGTTCTGTCATCTGGTTTTTGCTATTGTGAATGATGCCCCTACGGAAAGAGTGTTTTCAATTTCTAATAACATTTGGACATCTGAGAAATCGCAAAGTTGATACACTGGAGGCAATGTTAATAAGTGCAATTATGACTATGACTGTGGCGATTTTAAGACTTTTTTAAGAGGTCGGGATGACATCTTAAATAAAAATACACTGCGAACAAAAATACAAAAACTAACAATTCCTTTATGTTAAACTTTTAAATTAAGTACGTGCTTAAGTATTTATTATTTTCTTTTTTTTTTTTTTTTTTGGTTATTTAAGTATTTTAACTTTTTGTTTTAAAAAAACTGAACTCATTGATGTATGTAATCTGAAGTACAAATATTTTGAATAAATATCGTTTGTTTCTAAAACTGTTGTAAGTTAATTAAAAAATGTCCTCTTTTTTGCATCTGAAAAAATGGTCACCGAACGCATAGTCCTGATAATAGTCGTGTTTTCTTGGAAAAGCTATTCACAGTACAGTAGGATTTTACACGAGTTATAAATAATGGGTGATTTTTTAAGAGGTTTAGAACTTTAAAAAAAAAAAAACACAAAAAATTCGAAAAAATGAATGAAATATTTATTTGAATCGATAGTTTGAACCTTGCAATTTAATGTTTAAAGATAATTTCATGCAAATGTTGACCGCGGCTGCGTCTCAGGTAGCCCATCCGCTGAGTCCAATTTTGGCATACTCTTTCACACATATCGGCCGGTATCTCACGAATGAATGCATGGATGTTGGCTTCCAGTGCGTCAATCGAAGCGGGCTTGTCCCTATAGACATTAGCCTTGACATACCCCCACAAAAAATAATCTAATGGTGTCAAATCGCACGATCTAGGCGGCCAATTGACCGGCTCGAAACGTGAAATTAACTGTTCACCAAACTCGCCTCGAAATTGCGCCATTGTTTCGCGTGCTGTGTGGCATGTGGCACCGTCTTGTTGAAACCACATATCATGCAAGTCAAGAACTTCCATTTCGGGCAAAAAAAAGTTTGTTATCATCGCTCGGTAGCGTTCACCATTGACAGTAACGCTGCGATTCGCATCATCTTTGAAGAAATATGGCCCAATAATGCCGCCGGCCCATAAACCGCAACAAACAGTGGCTTTTTCGGGATGCATTGGTAGCTGTTGCAATGCTTCTGGCTGATCTTCACTCCAAATGCGGCAATTTTGCTTATTTACGTACCCATTCAACCAAAAATGAGCCTCATCGCTGAACACAATTTTTCGATAAAAAAGCGGATCCTCGGCCAGCTTTCCAAGAGCCCATTCACCAAAAATTCGGCGTTGTCGTAGGTCGGCTGGCTTTAGTTCTTGCACCAGCTGTATCTTAAAAGGCTTTACGCCCAAATCCTTCCGCAAAATTTTCCACGTAGTGCTGTAACAAAGGCCTAACTGCTGGGAACGGCGCCGAATCGACATTTCGCGGTCTTCTGTCACACTAGCTGATACGGCCGCAATATTTTCTTCACTACGCACAGTACGTAAACGTGTTGGTGGTTTAATGTCCAACAAAGTAAATTTGGTGCGAAATTTGGTCACAATCTTCCGAATAGACTGCTCAGAAGGTCGAGAATGCCGACCATAAAATGGAAGCAGCGCGCGATGAACATTTCGAACCGAGCACGAATTTTGATAGTAAAATTCAATAATTTGCAAGCGTTGTTCATTTGTAAGACGATCCATGGTTAAATTGCAAACCAAACTGAAGCTATTTGACAGTGACACAAGGTACTAAACACACGTCAGCTGTCAAAACCAGTGTTGCCAAAACCAAACCAGCTAAAAAATCACCCGTTACAACATCCACAGTAGAATTACTGCCAATAAAAGCAAAAGTAGAATCCTACTGCGGATAGGTTTGTGACGTTTATTCGAGTATCGAATGGAATTTTGGTGGTTTTGTTTTCAGATGTTGGTGCGATTGACTATCATTTGCATCTCGATGGCTGTGTTTATAAAGTAGTTGTGTGTTTTTCATGGCTGTTTTTCCATTGACCAAAAAAATCAATCTATCATTTTCGATTCAACCAAAAAAATCAATTGATTTTATTCGTTATCGGTTTTTTTAAAAATTTGATTTAAAGAAAAATGCATTTAAATGCACTTCTGATTGAAGAACTACATAGAATTCAGTTAAAAAGTCATTATATGATCTAACAAAAATGATCGCCGATGACGTCATCACATGATACATAAACGACAACTTACTTCGACCATAATCTACGAACAAACCCCTTTCCTGAAACATATGTTTATCGCTGCCTTTTCCTGAAGAATTTATTTTTATTGCTGAAACCGAAATGTCTGACAAAGGAAAAAGGTAAAAAGAAAATTAATATAAATTATATGATTAAACAATTCTAATCAGTAGGAAAGAAAGGAAAGAAAGAACTAAAGCGTTATTGGATTTTTATGCGGCGAGGGCCGAAGAGTTTCAGCTTCGTTTCCACTTTCACTGGACTCCAACAGTTCACGCAAAATCTACAATTATTTCATAAATTATTTAAGAAAGAATATCTTTTTCTATGTTTTCTTACCATATCTTCTGAAAAATTGTCCAATTTATGTAACTATAATTAATTTTTGGCTCAAGTTATTTTTTGTTTTCCTTTTCATTTGTAGCAAACTTTCTTTTATTTGTATTTTTTTTAAATTATTCTGACAGCTGTTATTCGGTAGTGCCAAACGTGAAATATAAAAACCAGGCTACTGCCGATGCGTTTTTTTGAGAATTTCTTACTGTACTATGTATAGATTCCCAAAAAAACACAGCTAATAACATATAAGTACGTTATACACAATACACACATCTATTAAAATTGATGAGGTTGGTTGAGAGTTGTAAGTCATTGGTCCAATATATGAACTATTTCGCCACTTCCAATTTCTAGTTTTCATTTGCCATAAGAATGAAGAATCCATCAGAGTTTATAAAAAAATTGTGTTTTTCTGGGGAAAAGGATTTGCATTATTGCTTACTTTTATATACATGTCCTATAATCTATCTGCACCAAGCTATGAACAAGCAGTTGATTGTTTCTTCTCAAAACAACGAACCAGATTTTTATTTGTTATTGCCAATATACTTTCACCCGACCAAATTTTTCAGATAAGTTGTTGTATTCACCTTACTAAGTCATCTCCCCATGAGTTGGGAAGTTTAACAGGTAGACTATCATACATAACCAACAAACGGTACTGCATCAGGCCCTGTTGATTGTGTATAGGTGGAAATTACGGCCATCATCGTTCAAGTTGGAAAAAGCATTCTGCTTAAGAGTGGATTTCTCCGTTTACCAGTCTAGAAAAGTGTTCTATTCAAATTCGCAGTACCAAATGTATATTTACTACCATTTTCCCCCTCTCTCATCTCAGTGGGCTTCTGTTTTAGTCTTGTAGCCAGGGGCAGATCATTTTATCCCTTGGCCTGAATTTTTTTCCTGAGAAGTTGATGTTCATCGCTTGTTTTTGCTTGTCAATCTCCTGGACTCCTCTCTTAGCAGCTCTGTGGTTCTAGTCTATAGTTTTGAGTTTTGACTGTTAGGCACTGTTCTAGTGTTCTTTGCTGCACCCAGCACTCTTCATCGATTGTGATCACCTTTAAGTGAAATTAAGGCGGACCAAGCTGGACAGAGCACTTCTGATTGTGTAATGCGTGTTATCAGTGTTTCTACAGGTCCTCTGTAATAATTAATGCTGGTGGCGGACTTTCTGATGAATTTAAAAAGATACGCGGTCAGTAAAATTCTATATTGGTTCCTCGGAATGTTCACTCGTCCAAAATACGGAAAGTATGGCTGGCGTGTATTGCATTTGCAACATGATCAATTAAGTTGACGGAATTTTGGTTGTTAAAATAGACGATTCCATTGTAAGATGTTCTATTCATGTATTTTTAAAATAATTACCCGAAACAATTACCGTAAACAATTACGTCAAATATTTAATATTATTGTCTACCCAATTCCAATGACATCATCGTCAGGACATTAGCATAATCCTTAAAAGACAATTTTTTTAAATTTTTGATTTGGTATCTGTTTTTTTTTTAACACAAAGTTGTAAAACATAAAAAAAGGAAACTGAAAAATAGGTATAATTTCAAATTCATTGCATTTTGCGTGTATGCGATACATATTTGGCCTCCCATTTTTGAGGCTTTCCGCATTCATGATGCCAGTAGGTACATGAATACCGACTCGAGGCCAATGAGTTTTCCTTGTAAACAAAATGTTTTCTCGCGCTCCTAGCAAAACAAAAACAAAAAAGAGGAAAAGTGAACATATGTAGTACACACATTTAATTTAACGGCTCTGTCGGTTGTTAACCCGTTGTTTCTGTTAAAAAAAAAAAGGTAACGAGTGGCTGAGATTGGGACACTGGGTATAATTTTTTCCACAAATTTAAGTTTGCACTTCAGTTTTGGTTACAAAAAATATGTAGGTATTTTTTAGCATCTGTCAGAAAGTAACTATAGATTTGTGCTGATGGGTTCTTTGTTTAATAATTATATATCAATGCGTCACGTGAATATGTAATTGGATACAACGAACCAAATTTTATCATAACCACACATATGTACATTTTCTCTTTCACCCTTTATAAAAAGAATGTTGACAATGTTCTTATTTGGTTTCTGTATATAAGGATTTATTGAAAAAGTTGCCAAAAAACTTTCGTTCTTTACTCATTCTCACTTTTTTCAAAAAAAAAAACATACCCCGGTTTATGTTTCAACCCATTATCCCTTACCTTATATGTGCTTTTTTGGGGCTTTAGTATGTTTGTATATTTTATATGAATATTTTCAGTTTTTATGTTAAGGCTTGCAATATAAATTTTACCCAAAGCAGCTCGCAACCACCAAACATACCACTCTGGGTGTATAATGTAGCCGAGTCAGGGAAACAAAATAATTTTTTGTGACGTTTCTGGAATATGCAGATTTTAATTAATATTAATTGTTTATGCGGTAATTATTTTACATTTATTAAATTAATAATGTTTGGGTTCTGGCTAGTTGTCACTTATGAAAAAAAAAAAACAAAATATGATAAATATTATGTAATTTTGTCTGAACAGCTAGTTCAGTTCAGAATTTGCTTTAAAAACTGAGGTATCGTTTGTTACCTTTTTATAAAGATTAAAGATGTAGGATATTGATTTAATTTTATTCTTCTTAAATTCACAATTGATTAAAACCTCTACATTTATTTTATACTAAAATAAATAGTAAATGAAAAACCTATAGCGTTTTATTTTAAGAGTTGCTGTTGTTTTTAATAATTTTTTATTCAATATATAATTTATGATTTAAAGTCAATGGGCCTTACTAATAATCAAACGCTAATGTCGACTATTAGTTAACTGTAAGGTTAAAACAAAGTGCTGAGCTTTAACAAAATGCTACCAATAAACAATTTAAACCTTTCACTAACTAGTCTCCAGACTTTCGTTGAATCTATTACAAAATCTACTACAAATAAGAAACATAATTGAATGAACTGTCAGAATTTCCACCAAAGTTCAATGTTTTGTTTTCGTGCAAAAATATTTAAATTTTTATTTTTATTTTATTGCGGGATACTTTTATTTTTGGTTATTATTATTTTGTTCCTAATTAAAAACAAATGTGATCACTGCACAGAAATAAGACTATTAAGCTTACGGCTGTTTACGAACGTTTACGACGACTTGTACGCTTTTATATTTTTCAACTTAGATTATTCGAAATTCCGATTTCGTCAAGTTCATATTCTATAATTGGTCCACGAAAATGATAATTTTGTTCAAACCAATATTGGAAATCTAAATATAAATACAATTTTCGGCTACCTGTTACACAAATGTAATTTCAAATTTGGTTAATTGGTATTGGCTTTGAAAATTGTGTTCGACACTTATATTTTCTGTATGCTTGCATAAACAAGATTTAACCAATACAATAGCAAAAAAATCTTTAATCGATTCCCGTTCAGCACAAAAAAAAAACTTTTTAAATATGCGTAATTATTGAAATATATAAAACGGAATCAAGAAATTAACCACTCACGTATTTAAAGTAAAGTCCAAACGTACTAAATATTTATCAACAAATTAAATAATTTGTTTCTGTTGCACTACATAAACATACAAACAATAAATAAAGTACCTACTTCTAAATAAAGTAATTCTTTTCAAAAAAAATCTGAAGAAAGAAACCAACCCTATTGAAATCAACCTTATAAAATGGGAATAGATTAAAGTATTAAATACAAATTTTAGTACCATGAGACAGCACAAAGGCAACACTCTTTATTAAGTGTTCGACTTTAAACATGGATTTCCACTTATTAAATTTTGACATATTGCTAACGACTAAACTGGAGGTTAATTTCGTTATTGGTATGCGGATTTTCTAAAATCTGAAGATTTTCGTTTAATCTTAACACTAAATTTGATTATTAGTAAGGCCCAATGTTTAAGAAAATGTTACGTAAACATTTTTTTTATCCCGAATCAGATGTCACTCCAATGTTCATCAACATTTATGTACATGTCGCTGCCAGCAAGTAAGGGAATATTTAAACGTTTACAAAGCTCTGATATAATGAATAGATCATTACTATTTTATAAAAACGAAGCAATATTTTATGTTCGGCGTAAACTCAGAAAGTATAAAATAGATTTACTTGAAACTGTATTATAATATTCTTTATATTTATAAGATTGTTTAAGACTATTTTTTGTTTTTCTAATAGGTTTATTTATTCAGAATATTATTTTTTTTTTTTACTTTTTAACAACTTTTTCTTTGAAGTTGACACACATTTTCACTTATACGTCAAAATCTTTTGGATACTTTGAAAAAATATAAATTGTTTCATAAAGTCAATATTTAAACGCAAGGCCTAAATCTTTTCTTAATTACACCTACAAGCTGAGATATATGTACTTAAACAAATTTTAAAATTACAACTTTTTGTATTTTTTAATTTTGAAATTGGTTATAGGCGCAATCAAGCGGTCGCTGCTTTGTTCCACTTCATTATCATTCCAGTGAAAGGGATTGATTTTTCTAAGAACGTAGGCATATAAACTTTTTTTAATAATTTAAAATACATAAATTAAAGGTATTTTGCGAAGCAACGCGAGCACGGGCCTGCTAGTTATTATAATACCAAAAAATGACTTAAAGCCCACTTACGGTAGCGTTGCCCTCTGGGGGGAACGTTCGCTATAGATGAACTTAAAACAACGAAAATTGTAGAGAATTAAATTTTCTAAAAAAAATGTTTAACATGTTAACATTTAGCCGGCAAATTAAATACTGTAAAAAAATTTACTTACGATTCCCTGGATATGGCGGAAAAAATAAATGTTATTTTTAATTTATAGGTATTTTAATTAATTTAACATCGTGCTTTTTTTAAACATTTTTTTTTTAAAGTTAAAATCACCAAATGCCTATTTTAACTTCTTAGTAGGTATCATACTAACTTCAAATATCACTTTGACAATTAAAAAAATGAAAAATGGTATGTTTGCTTACTTGTTTCCACTAACTGTCACTTTTTAGACTTCTTCAGTTAAAGTTTATTCAGAAAATAGGTAAAGTATGATACTACTTAGAAAATATTTAAAATTAATAACACTTTGATAAAGAGTTTTAAAGTTAGTAAATTTTGTTTAGTAGTATAATACTTATACATTAACATCTGGTTTTTCAAGATCAAGTTTATACTTGCACTTTAGACTGAAAATTTTTTTAAAAAATCAATATTATAATTGATTAAAAATCTTCTGAAACTGTTTTGACAACAACGCAATGTACACCATCCGATTTCTTCCACAAATCTCAATTTATGAGAAAAAGATTTGAAAAATCGTTGGAGCGGTTTTTTAAAAAATTAATTTATATATAAAATTTTGAATACATACATTTTTAAGAAGAAAAAAATTGGTAGGCCATTTTTTAGAACTTTTTAACGCGGAGGTAAAAAATTAATTTAAAAAAAAATAACAACCCATTTTCGAAATATCGAATTTTCAAAAATTAATTTTGATATTTTTTTTTCTTATCCAAAATTTGGTTTTTTGAAAATTTTTATAAGCAGTATTTTTTGATTTTATCAGGAGTTCATGTGTAAAAAAATTAATTAAAATTGCTTGAACAGATAATGAGATAGTCGAAAACCAAAAATAAAAATGGTTCTATGAGAGATAACATTTTTGGACGATAGATAAAATTTTTTTTCAATATTATGATAGATAGTATTGATATTAGCTTACATAAAAAAATTAATCAAAATCGTAGAAGTCGTTTTTGAGAAAAATGAGATTTTTCATATCGGTTTTATAACATTTGTATGGGAGGTACCGTTATTTTTAGGTATAAGAATAATTTGTGTTTAAAATCTGCTAGATAATGTCAAAAAACTGCTGCAAACCAAGTTTAATAAAAATCGACCAAGTCGTTTTCAAAGTATTTAGATATAAAAAAAATTGGAACTTTTTTTTTTTTAAATAAAAAAAAAAAATGAAAATTTTGGTATACAATACTTTTTAAACTTTTTGAAAAATTCTCTATAAAAAAAATTTGATCAAATTCAGTTGAACCATTTTTGAGAAAATTAAAAATCAAAATAATAGTTCTGTGGGAAGTACCAATTATAACCATATTTCCGGATTCTTTTTTTTTAATGACACACAGAATTGTGAGACCCACTTTTTTCGACTTCGCTTTCATCGTTATTTCAACTTTGATCAAAAATCCCGAGTCAGATTTTTTTTACGAATTGAAAACTTGCCATATACAAGGTGTCTCATAATTATGGTCCAAACTGAAACTAACTAACTAACTGTAACTTTTCCTAACCGAATCATAGGGGTTTTCGATTAAAAGATGTTTTTTTTTTTAAATTTAATAAAATCCCTACTTTGAACCAGGTTTTAGGTCACCCTGTCCATAATCTATTTTTAATTGATTAAGGCAAATTTTAAGCATTACAATATTTTTGATTTCCTTCACCATTTTTCTCAAAATTAAATAGATAATATGACACTTTGATCAAATCTATTTTTTTAATTCAATCTTTAAAAAAGCATCATGAAAAAAATCGTATGTTCACTTTTAAAAATTTACCATGTTCTTCAACTTTCTCAAAAGGTATAAAACTTATGACAACTAGCCTTAGACCAAAGGTTATAAAAATTTGAACTCAACCCTCAGAGAGGGTTCTCAAACAAATAAAAATAAATCTTGTTCTTGTACAAGTCCGATTTTTTTTTCATGACCTGGCCTATCACCATTTTCAATTTGGACCATTGATTATTATAGGACACCCTTATGTAGTAGCCATATATCGCAAGTAAAAATGGTTAGGTGGATAATCTACCTTTAAATATAGTCATTAATTATATTTGTGATAGTTTCGAATTTGTCATTCAATGTTTTCTATGTTTATTTTTGCTACTTTTCTAAATTGACATCAATTAATCCAAGCACCCCACTAGAAAATTCGTAAAACCCTGTTATAGTGAATAATTGATTTCTTAATAATTTACCTTTAATTAATCGTTTAATACGTTGTGAAAATTTAAGTTTTATTGTGCATTTTTTTCTATTTTTTGTTGTTTCTGTTGTTGGTAACTACTTAAGTGGAGCTATACGAAAACAGGGTTTTTTTTAGAGTAAAATATTTCAAAAACGTAATGACTGATGTGTTCGAATAGTTCCTTTCCTACTTTTGTCAACAGTGTTCTTGGACAACATTACAGTCAGGCGCGGATACAAGGGGGGGCAATGGGTGCAATTGCCCCCCCCTGGGCAATTCTTTGTTTCACAATTATAAAGTAAATTTTTTTCAATCCTAGCCTTAACCTATAACAACCAACAAGCGCTTACGCATCACTTTTCACTTTTCATGTCATTTACATATGTAGGTACCTTTATTTCCAATTTATTGCACTATCAACTTCAATTCACATTCTTGAAATTGCGTACAAAAAACCGTAACACTTTTTTCTTTTTTTTTCCAAAGGCAGAAGAGAAGTTTGGAGTGCAACCTGCAACTACTCATTTTAGATATACCTAAGTTCTCTGTATGAAAGTATGTATATATGTATATATTTTACGATTCCATAAGTTATTTCCTTTATTTGCGTTCGGCCGGCGCCCGCCTGTCGCATGCGTCGGTCGTTGAAATGCCTTCTATGGTTTTATGTGTTTTTTTTTTCACTGACTGAAGAATGAACCCTTTTCTCAACCTGCAAGCATTGAGAATAGGAATAGGGATGATGTATGATGTGTGATGTGTCAACAAAAACAAATTTGACTTTATGATCTAGGTTACTCGTTAATTGCAAAACAAAAGGAGCGCAATAAAACCATAATGTCTTCATTTTCACTGCCTATTATAAATTCCACATTATTTTTTCAGGCAAAGACAATGGTTTTTTTATTTTCTTTTGCAAGTCCCAACCACGACCATGACAAGTGATGAAAATGTGTCTCAAGTTTTAGGTAGAAAGAATAAAGAAATATACTCGAAAATATAAGCATCTAATTCAAATTGCATTCTTTCACTTCATATTCATCCATAGGCAAATCCCGATCGATGTTGAGAAAGTTATAACTAGGTTTTCAAAAACCGGCCACCCAAAAAGATTAGAATTAAGTATTTAAGAACTATGCATATCATGTACAACACTATAATTCCTTCATTTAAATTAATTAATTTATTTATTTTTTTAGTACGTACCTACGAGTTCTTATTTAATACTTTAAGACATGCATACAGAGCATTATTGAAAGAGGATAAAGTAATGTAAACGAAGATGTTTGATTTACTATTTAAGAGTTATTTACATACAAACTATATTACATATGTTCCTGCACAGTGCACATGATTTCCTTAATTCAATTATGTAAAAAATATGTTATTTTTATATCCGATTGTGCTTATACCTTTTTAATATTTTAAGACATAAATGCAGAGAATCATTAAAAAAGCGTAAGTATTCGATGGACCATTTTTTTTTAAGTTAAGCAAAATATCACAAAAATTGCCCCCCCCTGAACGAAATCCTGGATCCGCGCCTGATTACAGTATACCTACTTCACGTGTTTCAAGGATTTTAACTTTCTCAGTGGCTCCTCTGAATCGCTCATGCAACTCCCTTGTTCCGCTTAGGTTATGTTCAGTTACCTTACCATGACAAGGGGCTAACATTAACAGTTTTCTTGAGCATCAATACAGTGGTACAGTATTACGCTTACGGAATGCATATGGTGGTAAAAGTCCCGAAAGAATTATACAGGAAAGCATTTCCAATATTGCTCAAAAATTCTCTATAAGTTTTATTGGTATAAATTCTAGAATTTTTAAATTTCTGGGTCTTACAGTGACATAAACATACATATACACAAATTTTTAAAAAACCACTTATAAAATAAAATCCTAATCTTGTGGGCTTCGAGTCTTTCTTTCTTGTTAATTATATTTGGATATAGCTAGACGACAACGTTTCGTACGTGTATTTCCTCAGGTCTCTAAAATTTTTTTAAATCAATATTTATTTTTGCTAAATACAGGGTGTCCGCCGGGAAGGTAGATATACTACTTTGTTTGTTTATAATTTTTGATTAAATGAAAGAGAATGGATCTTATATTGATAAATGTTTTATTTAATGTCGGCAATTATGTATGGAATACAATATCAGGTAAATGTCCGCCTCTGTTAGTCTCACAAATGCGAGACCTTTTGAGCACATTTTTCATTACATTCTCACACATTTCATTAATTTCACCACAAATATTTAGTTTAAGTTGCTCAAGCATTTCTGGTTTATTTGCATAAACCTTGCTTTTCAGATATCCCCACAAAAAGAAGTCCGGAGCAGTCAAATCAGGCGACCGTGGAGGCCAATCAACATCACCATTTCTTGAAATAACTTGCTGTGAAAAGAGGTCTCGCAGTAATTCCATTGTAATCCTGGCTGTATGCGATGTGGCACCGTCTTGTTGATATTACATGTTAATCAAGCCCAAAGCATGCAGTTGTGGCATTAAAAAGTTTTCAAAATTGTGGCCAAAGTTGTTCTTTGAAGACCAAGCTTCTGAGCACGGCATCGAATTGAGGATGATGGATTGTTTTGAATACTTCCTTGAGCAGCAGTAATGTTTTCAGCCGATCTTGCAGTACGTTGTGGTCCATGCTTGGGCCTATCAGCTACAGACCCTCTTTCTTCGAAATCAGTCACTACACGATAAATAGTGCGTTTTGTTGGCACGTTGTTTCTCCCAAAAATTTCACGTAACTTTCTCATCGTCACAGTAGGTAATCGATGATTGATTTTGATAAAATGTTTTAACGATTAAAAAACGTTGGTTTATCGAATATTTTTCCATAATAAATTTGCCACGTGTCTACTTCACGACTGCCAAATAATATGAACTGTCAAGACTAATGTTTACCAAAATGGCGGCAAAACAAAGTAGTATACCTTCTCGGCGGACACCCTGTATATATGATACTTATATTCTGATAGACCTAAAAATTATTTAAAAGAAGAGTACAAACACGTACAAAACTTCGTCTATATCCAAATTTAATTAACAAAAAAGAAAGACCTATAAAGCTCACAAAATTAGGATTCAATTATTTTGAAATAAAAAGGTCACGAAAAAGGAATAATTAAAATATTCTTCTTTATGCAATGACTTAATAAGTACAAAGTATACTTTCATTATTATCTTACTTAATATACTTTTACACAAAATGTTACTTACTGCATGAACTGTATGACGGACATGTTCTATTTATAACTTTTTTCAAGAACGGACCTTCTTTTGAGGTTTATAAGAAAACAATTCAGCTGTCCATGCATGCAATCCAACTTCATTGTGATAGCAAGGACAAAAGGTAAATTTTCCACAACAATACACCAAAAAAAAAAAAAAAAAAAAAAATAAGGAAACCCGAGAAAGTTTAAATTATTTTACCTTTTTCAGTCTATATACACGCTACAGGTTTGTTGTGTTATGACTTTCAGTTTGTATAGAATAGGAAACTGTTTTTTTTTTTTTTTCAAGTAAGATTAAACTAGAATTCTTTATGATATTGGTCAACCGTATGAATGTGACTGAATAATAAGTTAGGCAAGGTACTATAACATGTTTTCTTTTTTTTTTCTATTTAAGGTACCTAGGTATACAACGACTTAAAATATAAAAAAAAGCACTGGGTGTTAAAGGTCTTAGGTCCTATGCATCAAGATTAAGTTTAAAGCATTAATGAAACAAAAACACACAGTTGTGGCGTAACAAATACAATATATACATAGATATATAATCGCAAAAGTTGTTAAGCTTAAAGAAATTCCTGAAATATATCAAATTTTTGTTGTTTTGTTTGGGGGATTTTATACTTTGATTGTTTTGCAGAATTGTTTTGAAAATAATAAAGAAAAGGGCATACCTAAACAAGCAAGCTTTAGTTAAAATATTAGCACCTCATGGTGTAACAATTAGTGCGTTATAAACTACAAAGCTGGAGATACATATATGGGTTAGAATCCAATCTATTCCACCTTAATTTTTTTTTTTATTCAGGGGTACTGCTTTTTGCGAGGAAAAAAAACGGCACAAAATGTTAGTTTCTTTCCATTTTTGCCGACTAATATAACACTAGTCTTTTACATTCCCTATTTATATAATTTTACTTCATCCAACATATTTTAATGGGCCCGACATTTTATAAATACGCCTCTGAAGGAGAATATAGTATAGTTTTAAAACTTTTTATATAAAAAATGGTATCCTCGTGAGGTCAGGAATGAATAATTATTATTTTACAGAAAATGAGAATTTCGGCTAGTTTTTTTTTTTATTTTGCGTGCAGAGAGAGAGAAAGAGAAAAGCTTTAAAATTAACAATAAAAGTCTCATATTAAATTATTCAGTCTTAGATTTTTTTCTCATTAAAATTCAATAAACCTTGCAGCACACGTATAAGGGTTTAAAATACATATACTTATGCCTACATAAATCACATTTGAGTTGCATTCACATATTATAGCCTTCCTGACATGCAGACTTTATTGGATAAAGTTATTTGTAATATTTTGGTATGTGCAAGTTATAAATTTTTAATTTATTTGCTGAATTTATTAAAGCTGGAAAGGATTAAAATGAAATTAAATGAAGAATAGACATGCCTCTTCATTTGTGTGTTGTGTATGGTATCGGTATATGTATTTGATTTTTAGTCTTTTGAAATCTATTGTATTCAAAACAAGTCGACTAAGCTTTTTCGATTCGTTTAACATTTAAATTGGTCAGAAAAATTAGACTTTAGCTTCGACAATATTCCAAAAAAGCTGAATTTCTGTAGAAAAGTTTATTTACTTAAAATTATGCTTAATTTGGACCAGTGATTATGATCCCTCAAAAAATATTATTTTTTAATTAAAAACAAAAATTCTACTTGTAAGATTTTAAAGGGGGAACATTCAAAATATTTTTTTACAAATATCTTAAAAAGTATCATTTATTTTGGAGAAATGTTATAAGTTATAATATAAATTGTAGCTTATACAATTTTATATCAATTAAAAACTTGTAGCAGGGATGTGAAAAAAGGTTAACAAAAAATATATCCACCCCTGTTCTGATTTCCGTTTTGAATCAAATCCGTAAACCAAATTGATTTCCGCATGGATTCAGAAAAAGTGTTTGGATTTTCACTTTCACGTTAGCAGTAATCAAACCTTTTTTTTCTTTCGAAATCAATAAAAACACAATAATTAGAAACATCAAATTTGTTGAAAAAATTACACAAATTACAAAAATATTTAATAATATACTTATACGTACTACATGAACCAAATTAACATTTCAATTTTTTTTTTAAATTCAAGTCGGACACGAAAACTCAAATGAATTTCAAAATATCAAATATTTTAAATCCGATCCGATCGAAAATCAAACACTTCTTCCGCAAGTATTTATTAAAAGCGAAAAGTATTTTAGAACACCTAGAGCTTGAGAACGAAAGGATTTTAAAACCGATCGGAAATCAGAACAGGGGTGATTGTAACATTTGACCACGTTTTCTTAGAATCTTTTTTGTGTAGAATCTTATAAGATCAAATTTTTGCTATGACGTTTCTATTCTTCTGGGTTGTTTTAAAGTCTGGATATTTTTAAATTTTAATCTAACTAAAAAAATAAAAACGATGCACATTTTGCGTGCATTTACAGTTTGATTAAACAGCTCTTATCAGCTTTCTTTAACAAATCTTAATTAATAAGAAAAAAATGTTAAAATCGTTGGAGCGATTTTCAATAATTTTTTTTTTATATATAAACATTTTTAAGATACAAAATTGATATACGATTTTTAGTGATGCCTATATTAATAAAATTTGTGTTGAAATATAATTTCGAAAATAGTATTGATTAATGTTGTGTTATAAATTCAATTTCGAAAAAAATCGTTACGGTTTTGAAATGTCGAAATTTCCAACAAAAAAAAAAAAAAATAAAAATATTTTTTTTTTAAAACCCAAAGTTTTTTTTTTTTATATTTTAAAATTTAATATTATTTATATTTTATAATATTTAATAGAAAGTAGTACGGTACGAAAGTAGTATAGGCACTACATAATATTATGTAGTACCTAAATACCTACATACATACATGATAATCTTCAATAAAAAACTGATACCTACTTTCGAGATATTACAAAAAAAAAACATTTTCCACAAATATTTTACCCTAAAGAGTTGTACTTATTATTAAAACACAAATAACAGATCAGATATTGTACATACATACATGTATGTACATACATAGGTATTATATGGCAACTTATACATTCGTAAAAAATATCGAACTCGAGATTTTGATCAAAAGTGAAAATACGATGATAGCGAAATCTCGCAATTCTGTCTGTCTGTCTGTCTGTTCGGCTGGAGCCTAAGCGATTGGGTATAGATTTTCTTCAAACTTGGTACCTAGCGTTTTTTAGGCATTCCCCCACACGTTTTTTCATTTTTTTTAAGACCAAAAAACGGTACCTGCAGTATAATATTTTTTTTAGCAAAAAATGAAAATCTTATTTTTCTCAAAAACGTGCACACTACTTTTTTTTTTTTTAATCAGTAATTTTTTTTATAAAAATGCTACCATTTTATAAAAAAAAAATTCAGAAAAATGGTTTTAAATGGTGCCTCCTAGAACTAATTTTGATCAATTTTTTTATAGAGAAAAATATTGTGTAGCAAAATTTAAAAAAAAAAAAATTATTTGGATTTTTAAAAAAAGTTTTAAAATTTTTCTTTGAGAACTTAATAATTCGAAAACGACTTGGTCGATTTTTATTAAACTTAGCACCCAGCAGTTTTTTTAAATTATCTAGCAGATTTTAAATACAAATTATTCTTATAACCAAAACTAACGGTACCTCCCATACAAATGTTTAAAAACCGGTATTGAAAATCTCATTTTTCTCAAAAACGGCTCCTACGATTTTGATCAAAATTTGTGTGTAAACTAATATAAGAAGGATCTATCATATTATTGGGAAAAAAATGTATCTATCATTTAAAAATGGTATCTCTAATCAATTCCGTAGCCAGACAATTTCTTCGTGGGGGGGGAAAGAAAAATTCACCAATTAGTAATCAAAAAAAGCCCACACAATTTTTTTTAACATTTGGGCATGTAGGTTTATGCATGTACATAATATGTAAATATATGTATACATCATGCAGTTCCGTTAAATAGGTACCTAAGCAGAAAAATTTACGAAAAGGTATTATTTATACAAAATATAATCGTACAGTTATTATTTATTAGGTAGGTACATAATTAAATAGTATCATTACAAAAGTATTACATATTTTTACAAAGATATATTCAGTCTTCTGGCCTTCTTAGCTGCAAATACATCGATAACTTCCTCAGTGTCAATCTCAATTTGTCGATGAACTGACATTAACGCCAATCCTGTTAGTCTTTCTTCACCGGTAGAATTTCTTAAATAAGTTTTCAGACGTTTCATTGTCGAAAATGTTCTTTCCGGTGTGCACGTTGAAACCGGTAATGTCGCCAGAATTTTTAGAAGCTTGTGGTTGTTAGGAAACAGATCCTTATTGCACTCTCCAAGAGCTGCTATTGCACTCTTTGACCGCTGTGTAACTAGTTATTTATGACATTTTGTCTTCCATAGCATTTATTCAGCATTTAAAGTGTCCCAATCCAAAAACTTTTTATAAAATTTGAAATTTACTTCATTAAAATTTTGTTCATTTTTGCCCTGAATTGATGGAATCAGAAAGCACAAAGAGGAAAGTATGGACTTATGGTTTTCGAATCGCATTTTAAGCTGACTTAAGAAATCATCTAAAAGTGGAATCATTATAATTATCCTAAAATAGGTATCAGGATCTGTTGTGCTAACGTTTTGCCTATGCTGCTGCCTTGATAGTATTCGTGGAATTTTCAGTTTCTCATCTACAACATTTAGTAAGTTTTGTGCAGTCTCAAAAATTACTTTGAATTCCGTGGTGATATTTTTTTCGAATTCCTTGGAACGTGTTTGATATTAATTCCACATGCTCCAAACCAGATACTAAGTCGCATAAAGGGGATTGTAAGATCTTACAAAGTGGTAATGTATACGTAAACAAAACACTCAAACAACACAAACTTACTGCAAAATCACTAGCTAAAATAGATCTTAAAAAGCAGCTTGCCTTCGATGAAGTTTCAGAGTCCTTATCACACAACTCTTCTAAAGCATTGATTATCGCTTTAAAAATTTCCTTAAATCTCGTCAACCCAACATTGTTTTCTACCCAGCGGGTTTTGGCGGTTAAATTTTTCCAGTTATTTTGCGGATAATTCTGTTTAATAATTTCCTGTGCACTTTGCCGATAATTTAAAAAAAATTCCAACGGATTTTATGATACCAATAGTATTACGAATAGGCTAAATTTGGCAGGAATGCCCTAAGGCCAGATTTAAAGAGTGTGCGCTACAATGCACGTATAAAGCTTCTGGATGAGACTCGCGTACTACAGCTTATACTCCGATACTCCGTTAAAACTGCCACTCATAGCAGAAGCACCATTGTACCCTTGTCCAATCAACTTGCTGCAATTTATGCCCATGGTTTGAAGTGCAGAGAGAATTGTTCTATAATATCATACCTACTGAAGCGAAAAAGTTTGATTTAGAAATGCACTCCTCAAACATTTCGGGGGGGATCAAACCCCTATGATCCCCCCCCTGGCTACGGCTTTGCCTCTAATAGAATCATTTTTTGTGTGTTTCGACTATCTCATTATTTGTTGGACCAATTTTAATGAATTGTTTTACGCAAAAGCTGCTAATAAGTTTAAGTAATTTTGGATTTTTTAAGAAAATGTCAACATTATTTTTTTTTGAAAATTCGATATTTTGTAAATGGGTGGATGATTTTTTTTTAAATTAATTTTTAAACTCCGCATAAATAAGTACTACAAATTGGCGCAACAATTTTTTTTCTCATAAATTTAGATTTGGATTTGTGTAAGAAATCACTTGCTGTACCTACATTGCGTTCGTGTCAAATCAATTTCAGATATTTTTTTAATCAATTTATTTCTAACTTTATTGATTTGTTTAATATTTTTTCAGTCTAAACTGTAAATTCCATACATATATGCGAAGTGCGAGGTAGCACGGTACTATATTGTTCATATTTATGTACTCACATAATACTTCCTCAAAATGGGCTATATTTTTAGCAGGTGGCATAAAATATAAACTCCAATAATTAATAAATTTCTTTTATCAGATAAAAAGTTTTTTTAAAATTTATAAGACTTTGATCGCGCATAAGAGCAAGGTCGTGCGATCCAGTCGTGCATTTTATTTATTTTCAATTTTTTTTCAAACAAAATTATAGTTTTCAAGATATTATTATAAAACGTAGTTTTACTTCTTTTCAATGCCCTAAGCAATTTAGCGCTCTTCAAAATTTGGAAAATTTAGGTAATTTTTTATGAAATCCTTCAGACATTCCATGAGTTTTTCGAAGTCTGGCCTTTTCTTGAAATTTTCCAAGGCTACTTATAGTAAATCCAACAACAAATTATTTTCTTAATCATTTAATGACTATACGGTAAAAATTGGGAGAAAGTCCGGTAATCTTCCAAAAATATCGATAATATATTAGTTCCAATAATAATTTGAGTTTCAAAAGTCGGTCGGTTTTTCAAGCTTCAAGGTTTAGAAACAAATGAAAATCTGGGAGAAATAATTGGCAATGTCGGAAAGGACGCCGGTCAACTATATAGTCACTGGTTTGTGGGATGGACCTTCATCAATATATTTTCACTTTTATTCCTATTCCCTTATTAAGTCGAAGAATTTATAAAATACCTATGTTCATTGAAATGTTATAATTTTGTTTTAAATAAAGTATAAATACATTATACTAGGCAAAAATCTCAGCACAAGTTTACCTTATTTCCCGAAACAAAGTATAATAAAGTTTATTGAAATAGTGCTACCCTTATCATCTGTGAGATCTGAATAACCAATTTCCCTTGAAATACAAGCTAAGTATGTACATACATATATATGTATGCTGGATGTATTTAGTGAATGGGTTTTCTTGAATGTTTTTAAACATCTCATTAAAAAGATGGTTTCGGTTAAACGGGGTGCGTCTTCACTCCTCAACCCGCTCATAATTAAATGGGGGAAGCAAATACCCATAAAAGGCACAACCACAAAATGCTGCTGACACCTCTAAGGCCTCACCCAAGAGGAACTTTAATTAGAAATCCAAGTTGTCTGGCGGAAAACCCCCCCTATACATACATATATTCTCCAGCTCTCGAGCACTCAAAAACTTCTGAAAAGAACTAATTCTTTTTTCGTATCCTATATATGTAGGTAGGTAGGTAGGTATAGTAAATGGAAGGAGAGATTCAGGTTTATAATAACTATGTGTTTCATTGCCATGTATAAACTAAAATCCCTGACGACAACGGCAACAAAAAGTAATGACGAGGATGGCGCGGTGCGGCGGGGCGGTGGCGATGAAAAGGAGGGCAATCTTCAACCGCGCTCTCATGCTATTGGAAATTAAGTTAATTAATATTTTGTCACCAGGGAGAAAGTGCGACAAGTGACACTGCTTCTTTGATCCCCTTATGATGATACTTGCAAAGACATGTTGCTATTTATAACTCTTAAACACTGAATCGCCATTATGGCCTCAATAGGTTTGTTGAAGCAATTATTTTGGACAAAAGTGGGACAAAAATGAATTTTAATTTTTATAAAGATGATTGTTGCTCATATAATAGATGCCGATGGCCGCGCCACCGCAGTGTGTTAATCATTCATGATTTTATATCCTTATACTCGTATATCTGTATATTTCTTATAGATATGCTAATTTCCTTGTATAAGTGTGCAAAATTTTAGACGATTTAGTAGGTACGATGTTAGAAAATTCTAAGTATCATAGTATACTATCATTTTAACATTTTATTAAAGTCTATATTAGTTTTTTAGTCTCTTATACTAATTCTAAATGTCACTTTGACAATTACGCTATCAGTACCTACTGCTTAATGCTGATAAAGTAATAAGCATTCGCAACATTACACTTCATTTCTCTTCGAAGTTTTACATGTGAAATATCAACTTGTCATATTATTATAAGCCTAACACACTACTAAAGACAACAAATAAATTATATACATGCATAAATTATAAGAAGCTACAAAAATAACTTAAGTTCAAAATATTACACATTAAATTAAATTAATTTTTTTTTTAATAAAAAGTGGCAACACTATTACAAAGAAATTGGAAAATATTATAAGGGTGTTTTTTGTAGAGGTTTAGAACTTTAAGTTGGCAACACTATTTTAACTGGCGGCCATTTTGTCAGCTGTAAAGTGATTTATTTTTAGTTTGGTTTGGCATTTCAACATGAATAGACTGAAGCTTAAATGGGCCCAAAACAAGATTGCCGTTGATTCTAATTTTCATAAGCGAATTTTGTTTAGCGATGAAGCTCACTTTTGGTTGAATGGATACGTCAATAAACAAAACTGCCGTATTTGGAGTGATGATAATTCTCAAGTGTAGACGTCGTTACATCCACAAAAACTGACTGTTTGGTGTGCTTTATGGGTTGGTGGTTAAAAACGATGCTGGCCAGAACGTTACAGTCAATGGTGACCGCTATAGAGCCATGATTACTGACTTTTTCGTTCATCAATTGAACAACCATGATGCAGGAGCTGTGGTTTCAACAAGACGGCGCAACATGTCACACAGCTCGTGCCACAATTGATTTATTGAAGGAAACGCTTGGTAACCGCATAGTTTCACGTTACGGACCCGTTAATTGGCCTCCAAGATCGTGTGATTTAAAGCCGCCGCTTGACTATTTGGGGATATGTGAACTCGCTAGTCTACGCCGATAAGCCCGAAAAGATTGACCACTTGGAGGACAACACTCGCCGCGTTATTGCCGATATACGGCCACAAATGTTGGAAAAAGTCATCGAAAATTGGACCTCCAGATTAGACTACGTCCGAGCCAACTGTGGCGGTCATATGCCAGAAGTCATATTTAAATTATAATGCTAGAAGAATATCTTTCGAATAAAGTAAATTTCATGTCAATTTAAAAAATCATCTTTGTTTTATTCCATTTCAAAGTTCTATATAGCTCTAAAAAAAACACCCTTTATAAGATGAGTAGTGACAAACATTTAGAAATACTAAGAACTTCCTTCTTCTATAAGTGTAATCTTTGAGTAACTAAAGTCGAAAACATTACAAAGGAGAAATTGGTATGTTTGCTTACTGTTTAGCTTAAACTCTGACAATTTAAGGCGTTTTCAGCTTCTATTTTCAGGCTTTAATTAAGAAAGTTGGTTTAGTATGTTTAAAACTAAGAACATTCTAGTATAGAGCTTTAAAGTTAGAAAATTGATGAGTAGTATAGTGTTGATGTTGAAGTATCATCAATAAAATGAACTAAGCCAAATTTGAATTGGAATTTTAAAAGAACTCCTGTATTAATCTTAAACGAGATCGATGAAACCGTAAACGAAAAAACCATAAAAAAAGAAAATGTTTTATTGCAGACAGTTTTTGGTAAATTTTTTACAAAAAGGCAAACAATCTTCATTAAAATTGTGAGAGCCGTTTTCGATTCTTCTTAATCGTTGAAAGGAAGGTATAGGTAAAGTAATTTCTGGAGCTACAAAATGCAATTTATCTTCTAGAATATTGCCTTAAATCTCAAGTTTGAAGAAAATCGCTTTAGAGTGTATGTAGATTGAGGTACAGACAGTCAGGCTTTGTTATTTCGAAAAGTTTGTAAACTCAGTAGATCAGTTTAAAAACAAAGATATCTTAATCGAAGCTCTCAGTAGCGATACTGGTTTGAGATTTGGATTGATAATTTTAATTAAAATATCGCCATTCAAACAATTTTGATAATTTTAATTAAATATCGCCATCCAAACAATTTTCTTTGGGTTAGTTTTTGAAATTGGATCTAAATATAACCCACGTAGAAGATTTTGGTATACAGGTGTGGATACATATTTTAAAGACATTCCTTTTGATGCATATTTCGATGGGTTTTTGAAAAAAATCACTTTTTGGTGCAAAGAGTAGACCATTTGTTTTTTTTCAAAAAATCAGTAAAATTTCATTTTATTAAATACTGTGTAATTGAATCAGCTGTTCGTTAAACGTAAAATATTAATTATCAAATTATGTATACAAATAAGCGTGTTTAGATTTCGAAGTTATTTTTAAATGGAGAATCTCTCCCAAGCCAACTGAAATTGAAATTGGAGCCGAATGCCTCGGAACGGAAAAAATCTGTAAGATACACCACAAAAGTCACGTTTTGTTTAAGCCCCACGGAAATAAGATGAGAAAACAATTTCGGGGTTAAATGTAGAACTGTACTAGTAGCAAACTCACGGTAGTGATCGAACGAAAATGAGCGAATACAAGAAAAATCATATGGCACGCCCATAATTGGCTTTCGTTGTCTTTAGTAAAAGTCTTTTACTAAAGACAACGAAAGCCAATTATGGGCCAATTATGAGCTCGGTACAACTTTTACTAAAAGTTGTACCGAGCTCAACTCACGTCTAATTCTAAAAGTCACAACAATGACCTTTGCTTAAATTTACCAAAATTATTTGGCTAATTTTCCGCAGCAAAATCCTTGGGGAATTTTAACCAAATTGTGTAAACCATTTCTCATACAAAATTTAACAGTTTATTAACCAAAAGGTAAACTTATCCAGTGTTTAACAGCATTGCGTGTATACCCTTAATGATTTCTGATCCTTAAATCATCCATGTTTAAAGAAAAATTTTAAATTCTAAAACACTTTAACATCAGCAAACCCGTTCGACAACTCGGCCATAAAATATATATTTTTAAGCCTGTTACAAAAATATAGATAAACCTATGTACATACATTTTTGATAAAAAAAATTTAAGTAGGGAAGATAATTTATTTATTATATTTGCCTTAATTTACATTGTTCATATTTTCATATTTATCACGGAACAATAATTTTTCCTTAACAACTATATATAAATAGGAAAAAGTGGCAAACTGATTTATGACAATGGCTTCCGGAAAAGATTGAGGTACTAATGTTTCCTTTTTAAACACCATCGCAACACAGTTAGTCGGACTTAAAGAGTGAAAACTTATTCCGGTCTAATGAAGACTCTATTCTTAGAAAAGTTATTTACCTATAGCATAGCTATAGCTAGCTCCTTGGGACTTAAAATATGCGGCAACAAAAAAAGAAAAAGATTTTACTTGCCTTCCACGATACAAGAAGCGAACGAAGTCAATGTCATCCACGTTACAATATAACCAACCTAAGGAGATATCCATAGTCAATGTGCCCCAGCATGGTTATAGAGTACAGCTAGATTATAGGTACCTATATATATGTAAGTTGAAAGGAGCCAAGTCAGAGAGTATCTTGGAGAATTCAATTATGCTGACTTACAAAAGGAAACACGTTTTGTGCGCTTTTATTAGTTGTTTTTTTTGCCTCATAAAAGTTGTTGAACATGTTAGGTTATTTTGATAAAAGTTTACTTGCTGGGATTTGTTAATTCACCTTACCTTTAGTGTGATGCAAGAAGAAGGGCAAAACGATGGTCATGGAAAAATTTGTTTTTTTTTTAGTTTTAGAAATACATATTCATCATTGAATTATAGGGATATTATTTAAGAAGCAGCAACGCGAAAAGTTTATTTAAGAAAGCCTATAGTTTATACATCCAAGTTTAAAGTGAAGTGTAATTTTTTCACAGACATGAAAAAGAAAAATTAAATGCTGTTGACGATAAAAACAAAGGAAAATGGTCAAAAAAACAAATGAGATCTGTACTCGAGCGTTGATGGGGATAGGGAAGCAGTTTTTTTTAAATATATTTAATATTAATTATATGGGTTGGGTTTAATATCCTGTTTTTTTTTTAAATCAAAACTGTTACTGCAGTAAAAAGATATAATTTTCGTGTGCATTTGTACAATTTTTGCAATGAGTAAATATATAATTTAGTAATTTTTGTTTTTTTTTTTTTTTTTAATGTACATACAACATTATCGTATTTACTTTATTACAGTTATGTATTGATTTATTGTAGAATACGGGATTTTAAAAAGCGGAATTATAGAGCTCTATCATCGTATCCGATCGGAACGAAATTTTCTCCGATTTCTACGAAATGTAAGAATTTTGTATCATGATTAATATTCCGATATAAAAATCGGACATACCTCCGAAGTAAATTAAAATTTGCGTTGAAAATGTCAAAATCGAAGTAACGCGTCACGATCTCATGCGATGTCTGGCGATTTAATGTCAAAATATATATCCGGCAGCAAGATAGTTGCGGAATAATTTCGTAGAAAAATGGATGTTGACCAGGAAAATGAAGTGGAAGCAAAAGTTTGTTATTTATTTATTTTGTTACATGTTATTGCTTTTGTTTTGTTTCAGAAAAAAAAAATCAAAAACAAACGAAGTACAGTACGAACGGCTAGTGGATTTTATGAAAACAAAATCAGACATTGCTAGAAACTTCACTAGCCGACACATGTTTCTATGTTTCTTGCTAATTAGATGCGTTGGTATGCGTCTATTTTTTTGTTACGATTTGGATACAATGAACAAAATAAACGTTCCGATTGGAACTTCTCTCCGATTTCTCCGAACGGATACAATGATAGGGTCCATAATGTCGCGTTTTTCAATAAGGACTTGTCAATTTTTTTTTAAAATAAAACGCAAACCATTTGAAATATTTCTAAAACTTTATTATTGACTTGAAGTACTATCAAAACATTTATGAATGGAACTCGACTTCGTTCATATGACCATCGCGAGCACGTTTGCAGCGGTCGATTCGTTGGACCCAATTTTCAATGACTCGGCCACAAATTTCGGCCGAAACGGCCGCTATTTCGCGTTCAAATTTGGCTTTGAGCTCTTCCAATGTCGTTGGCTTGTTGGTATAAACCAATGACTTAACGTAGCCTCAAAGAAAATAGTCTAGAGGCGTTAAATCGCACGAACGAGGTGGCCAATCGGCTAGCCCATTTCTTGAGATAACACGCTCATCAAACTTACTCTTCAATAAATCGATTGTAAGGTGTGCTGTGTGGCACCATCCTGTTGAAACCACATGTCGTCCAAGTCCATATCTTTCAATTCGGGCCCAAAATAATCGGTAATCATGGCGCGATAAGGCTGGCCATTCACAGTAACGTGACGATCGTTATCGTCGACGAATAAATATGGCCCAATAACGCCGCCGGCATGCAAACCGCACCAAACAGTTATTTTTTTTGGATGAAGTGGTGATTCATGACGCACTCGACCAATAACGCATATTTTGCTTATTGACGAACCCATTGAGCCAAAAATGAGCTTCGTCACAGAATATGATTTTGTGAGTTGCGGTCACCGACTTCGAATTTCGGTAAATTTTTTTTATAATTTGCAGACGTTGCTCCTTCGTGTACTTTACCATGATGAAAATGTTGAGTTTACTGAATAAATTGACAATGACAGTTCGATGATTAGTGAAAGGGTGCTGCGTTCACAAATTAAATTCAAAGTTGTCAAGTCCCTATTGTAAAACCCTTTATATCGGGATTTTGAAATGAACGAGATTTTAGAATCACAGTATTTTAGTAGACGGGATTTTAATTTTTTTTCAGTATTTTTGAATAACGGGATTTTAAAAACCGGAATTCCGATACATTAAAATTTAGTACCAATTTAGCTAATTTTTCAGAAGACTTAAATGTGAAATCTGTGAATAACATTGAAGTTTATTTATATTGTTTAATTAGCTTTATAATATGTTATCAAAATAAACGAATTTTCCATCCTTCACGTTCTTGGCTGATTTATAAGACTCTTGTCCTACCTTGTAAGCGATTTGAAATAAATAAATACAAATACAAATACGCTTGAATGACTGCAAGTTTTAACTGAAATCTTAAATGACAACAAATGTCAAATACACACCTGAACGGATTTAAGTTCCACATAATCCAGCACTCGCTGGACATTCAGGTGGACAGGAACAGGAAATTCCACAAAAAGTGAATTTCAGGTGTAAACTCCAAGTATAGCGGACGTGTGGACGAATCTAGCTGTATTAAATTAAACCCATCAAATTAAAGGGAATTTCGCGACAAAAACAATCCGATTGAAAGCGATGTTAAAAATAAAATCGAATTAGTGACATTCATTCAATATTGGTTGACGTTTACCAAGAAGATGGTAGCAATGGGAAAGCTTCCAGGAATATAACAGTGGAGAGGGAGACTGGAACACTTTGATGGAAAATACTTCAATTTTCTATAAAAAGTAGGTGCAAAAGCAACTAAGGTTAGTTTACACGTGGTTAACCATAAAAGAGAGTTGAAATAAAAATTCGAATATGAACAAAAATAAATCCTCTCGTGAACCATCAGGATTAAATACTTAATTGTTTCATTTATTTTCTCTTTATTTTATTAGTTTTATAAACTTTCGCATAATTTATTTTTTGAAAACGCGATGATACTAAAAAGAACCCTAAAAATATGGCCACCACTGTACGTAATATCATTTTAGATTTTCAGTTCCAGTTTAAGAAAAATCTTGATAAAATAATACGCTATTTTGAAATTTTCAATCATTTCCGAGTTCTTTTGCGGAAATGAGGTCTAAATAAAAAAAAATATCACTTTGGATTAAAATATTTCGAGAATTAGACCTCGTAGAATTACAGTTTAAGAAAGATCTTGATACAACTTGTGGATTTGAACCTCGATTGCGATCACCATCCAAACAATCAATTGTTTAAATTGCGTCGAAATGGAAATATTTTGAGAACCAAACCATGCAGAAGCTTTTTGATGATGTAAACTTAGGTAGGCTTTGGAAACTTTATTAAAAAAATCACTTTTTTAAGCATGGAGAGTAGCCCATTATTTTTTTTAAGTCAGCTTGATGTACCGTTAAAGTCCAAATGTAGGTACAGTGCCGTAGCCAGGATTTTGGTTCGGGGGGGGGGCTTGCTTTCAAATCTTACGAGGAATTTTTTAAACAAAAAACTATATATATCCCAATTTATTGATTTTTATTAGTTTTTAAATTGTATGTACTCAAACGAACATATACTTAAATTATTTTTTTTATACACACATATTATCAAAGCAGAAGACGTCTTGATTTTCTTTTTGACGTGAGATCAATCACCTTATCTGGATCCACATTAATATCTGAATGAGCGGATATCATAGCAAGTGAGCTTAATCTTGCATTCCCCATAACTCTTCGGGACACTGTTTTAATCCTTTTCATAGTTGAAAAGGTTCTTTCAACACTAGCTGTGGTCACTGGAGGCGTGGCCAAAAACCGTAAGCAAGAAGTTTATACCTCTAAAGTAAGTCTTGTCACATATATCAGGCAATTTTAAAACTTCGATAGAAGGATCAATCGACGATATTTTTTCGCACCAGAGAATGTACTCAGCTTTCACAGCTGACAACCAAATTGCTTATCAAAGTAACATGTTAGCTTTTCCATTTCGTTGACTCGCCCAACCGCAGAAAAACCTTGGAGAAGAGCTTGAAACGATGGTAGAACGTCTTCGTTGACCATGAATCTGTCCATAAGATTTTGTATTAACGAATCTATGCAAGGAATCAATACAGACACTCTAAAATAGGATTCAGTAGAAGACGTTTCTGGATTGGAATGCGTGGTTTGTTTCAATGAAGTTCTTGGAGTCTTAATTCAACTTTAAATAAGTCCTCGGCAAGGTTAGATACGGATTGAAAAGCCTCTCTGAAAAAATCTTCGGCTTTTTCTCTGATGTTCTCAAGAGAATTCAGAACTCTTCTTTGGTGCGGTCGATTGCAGAAACGAAATCTAAGTATATGTTCTATAGGAAAACTGATAAGGGCAGCGTTAAAGTGAATAGCTTTTCGCATACAATGGGGCTAACTAGGAAATCACATATTTGGACCGCTGCCAAAAGTGTTGATGCCTTCGAAGACATCGCCCACGTTCTGCTCGTTATTTCTTTAAGACTTATTGAGATGCATTTGAAGAGCTCTATAAACGAAATAATACTGTATATTAGAAAGTTTTAGTTTTTATTTTAGACTTTCGGGGGGGGGGGGGGGCTTCAGCCCCTCAAGCCACCCCCCCGGGCTACGTGCCTGTGTAGGTACTAATGAATAGAAGGTATGACGAAAATTATTTTTTCTGTTAAGTTTAATTAAAATCTCGATTATTTTTTCCCATAAAACCAAAACTTGGTCTATGAGCATTATTTACAAACATGTCCAGTTGTGGTTTATTTTTTATTTTGAATTGAATGAAACAACTTTTGGATTTGATTTGACTACACAACACAATACTTACGAGATGACGCAATACAAAATAAGATATTGCTTAATGTTTACTAAAAAGCAATCAAAATTGAATTATTATGAATTTATTAGCAATTTCTTGTGGCTCCTCAAAGAGATCATAAATACATACATATTATATTTTCCTTTTATTATTTATTTACATAACTAACGTTAATATAACAAAAAGAGAATCTATATTATATCTTGTGTATTTGATTTGCATATCAAATTGCTATTTTAAATTAAAATAATTTTTTTTTTAATTAAAATGTAAATTTCATCTTGAGGAAGCTTATTCATTTCACATGAGAAATTGCTTGCATTGCATATTCATTATTTTGAAGTGTAAAATCCTTTTTGTGCTGCAGGGAGAAAATGCACTATATACCTACGCTACGTATCTTATGTTAATCGAGTTAAATTCATAGCCCAAGAGCAAGTGCAATTGACACCATCATCCTTGTTTAAGTCAGTATAATATATAAGTGCATATAAACACAAAGAAAAAAACATTATTATGTTACACTTAAAAAAAAGTGTGAGTGCCGGGACTCATGGTTAAGATGTGTAAACATCAAATTAAATGTTCAAGAGCTGGTTTTACATTACAGAACGCGGCGAGTTCGAACTGTCAACCAAATTTCAACCCAAAATCAACTCGACCTTTCAATTTAGTTTGAGCTACGAAGGAACGGACCCAATATTGAACGTATCCAATATAAGTACATGAACGTATCGTAACGTGTAACAGCACAACGAGTAATGTGCTACAGAAATTTTCACGTTTTTAGTTTACCCTACCGTCGCACAGTGGGACGACCCATAGCAATAAATAAAAAAATCAAATGTTATAGCGGTACTTTTGAATGATTGGTAAGTCATCACAAATATATATAGGTTCTAACTGCATCAAAATTTTTTGCATTGACGAATTAGTGCAAAAGTTATAGAGCGGCAAACATTGTCAAGTTTATTTTTTTTTGTGGTGAAAAAATCAAGTGTTTTTAAATTCAATTTTGTTTTTCTCCTAAAATTTTTTGTGCGCTAAAAAATTAACTCAATTATGGATAGTAACACGGTGTTTTTTATTCGTGAATTTCCAAGTGAGGGTAGAAGTTAAAAAAAAAAAAAAAAAATTGACTTTAAGTAAGCTTTTCTTTTTTAGGCCTAAAAGGCCCTCTGAGGTTTTTATGGTTTTATACTCAGTAAAGTGTCCTTTAAGTGAATCAAGAAAAAAGTCTTGCTACAATTTTGCTCCAAGTACTTAAAATCACGTTTTTTAGGTTCAACTCTCAGTATTAAAAATGCCGAAATTTTTGAAACGTGGCTGAATAGTGATAGAACCAGGAAATTTGAGAATGTTTGTGAAAGAATTCAAAAACTTCTTGGCTTAGAAGAGCGAATGGAAGAGTTGGACAAGCAAATTAAGGAAGTTGCTAAATTTTATTGTCTCAAGGTGAAGCAGAAGTGGAAGCAGTGTTGTAGAAGACTTCATGAGCGCTAATGAAACATGGCTTAATTCCAATCTGAATTTACCTAAAGCTTTACTTGATTGCCTTGGAAGCAAGCCATAAGGAAATAAGAAAAGCTAGACTGGATCACACCAGAAAAACAACGAGAAATCATACAATGAGTGATTTAATTACATTTACTGATTTCATCTGATCCGCAGCTTTCGCATTTGCGGTCAAAAAATTGCCATATGTCAAATTATGATAGAGATATATGCCCATATTAATTAACAGACGAAACACATCTTAGTTTTCCCGTTGAATTGAACCCGGAAGACTTAAATTATACATCCGAAACCGACACCGAATTATAAGTTTTTTTTCTTTATATTGCTATTTTCTTTTTTGTTTTTGTATTCAAATAATATTGTTATTTTTTGTTATATTTGTCATACATAGAAATCATACAAGAAATTTAATTATTTGTTATTAAAAGAAGAAATAAAATTAATAATAAAATGAAAATCCTAAAAAAAAAGTTCGCTGCTCAACTCTTTTGATGAAATGAACTTTAATTTCCTTGCTAAAACTTTTCCATTTATTTGGTTTTCATGTTTAATTCATAGATTTAGGTGTAAAAAGACGTCCCAATGCAACTTTGCGTGATTTCAATAACTTAAACAAAAGATATGAGTTTTGTCGATTTCCCCATACCTTTGTCCCACTGTGCGTCGTCGGCAAAGACGTTTACACATCAAAAACTGTTGTGTCAAACCATCGCGAATTTTAAATGTTGATATTTTAAATCATACGTCATATGTACTTTGTTCTAACGGCTTAAGACTTTATAATTGTATAGCTTTTAAGGGCTTCTGACCCTTTGAGAGTACTTTCCTTAGAAAACTCTATAGTGTTAGATACTATAGTTGTACAAAAATTCAAACCGCGAGTCAGCAATTTTGGTGAATTGATTGAGTTTCAATGGCGGCAGCGGCGCGGCGGCCCAGGCCCAGGCTTCAAGTATATGTGATAATACCCAAAAACAACGTTGAATTTCAATTAATCCACCAATATTCTTTATTCTCGATTGACTGTGCATTTAACACAGAATTTTGTATCATGAGTTCTCTGATAGAATTTTGAGGGTTAATTTCCTAAGAGAACTTTCATAACCGTGTTTATTTGATATAATAAATATGTAATACCAAATTTTTCTTCTAGTTATCAGTTTAAAGTAAAGTACTGACATTTAGGTATTCTTAAAAGCGTATAAGCTTGCAGCTTCCTCAATTTTTTTATTCTTGGCGCTATACTCAAAAAAGAATACAAAATGGTTTTTAGAATATCATCACGGTTTGGAATGGTTTATTTCTTTCCGTGTAAATAAATTATTTTATGTATACATTTAGATTTCTAATTTCCCATAGCTATCCCTCAACTCTCAGCATGAGATGATTCTAACTTAATTTTGATCTTATAGTACCGACATTTTGTTGTATACCACTCATCCCACATGATACAACGATACAATAACTTATGAATAGATTTTACAATATAATATACATGCATACATACATAGTTGACTAGAGTAGTAGAGTGAAGAGTTTAGCTGTGAATACATCCATCCTTGTGATCCTTTAAATTTAACAAAAAGCTAATAAAGAAATAATCTGTAGGAGTAAAAAGGAAGTCTATAGTCAATGGACTTTATAAAACAGTGATGAGCAAACATTATAATGTACGAATATATACATTTATGCACAAATTAAGGTATTGAGTGCTTTTACTTTATTAATTTTGAAGATATATTATTTTGAAGTAAAATACTTAAAGTAGTAAGTAGACATCAAATTGGTTCAAAATATGAATTGGTAATAACAACAGGCGCGTCTATAACATAAAACAATAAGTTTTGTTTAACAGTGATATAAAGGGTTTTCCATTAAGGGCGGGTAGATTTTAAAATTAAATAAAACAAGTTGTATATTATGAGATATCAATACAAGAAACATCGTTCAAATGCCCGCCGCGGCTTCGCTGGGTGGCGCGGATTCGAAGGGTCGAGTTTTCGATGACTTTTGCGCATAAATCAGGCTGAATTTGACCGATGGCATCGATTATGTTGGCTTATTCGCATAGACCTGCATCTTAAGAAAGACCCACAAGAAAAAGTCCAAAGGGGTCAAATCACCCGATCTTGGTGGCCAATTCACGTCGCCTCGGTGCGAGATAACCATGCCATGAAACCGCTCGTGGAGAATATCGATTGTGTCTTGAGCTGTGTGGCACGTAGCGCCATCCTGTTGAAACCATATGTCTTCGGTGTCCATATTATCCAATTCAGGCCATAAAAAGTTGGTGATCATCGACCTATAGCGATCGCCGTTGACGGTGATGGCCTGGCCAGCATCATTTTCGAAGAAGTACGGACCGATGACGCCTCCAGCCCAAAATCCACACCAAACAGTTACTTTATTTGGATGCATTGGCACCTCGGGAATCTCGCGTGGATTGGTGTCGTCCCAAATCTGGCAATTTTGCTTATTCACGTACTCATTCATCCAAAAATGGGCCTCTTCGCTAAAGATGATTTTTCGACCAAAATTGGGATCAACTTCCAACTGCTCTAAAACCCAATTAGCGAACTCATGACGCTGCGTATGGACGCTGTAACTTGTCACGCTGATTTGTCTTTAGTAACTGATTAAAAGACAGAAAGTAAAAGAAACAATATGGCCACCACGAGCTGTCAAAATCAACCCGTCCCTATTGGAAAATCATTTAGTTCTGAAAAAGTCAAAAGAGGCTGTCTGTGATCTTCCGCGTGCTGAAAGACGTCCTGCAGTTCGATATGATGTGAACATTGCCCGGGTGCAAACAAAGTATTGAAAAAAACCCATCAGGTGAAGAAATTCTTAGCACAGTTGGTGATGTCTAGGTGGTATCCTTGCAAAAATTTTACGGCAGTTACACCTTTTTTATATTTATAAGATTCAATTGTTTCACGATTTGAAAGCAAATGATCCAGAAGTACGCATTCAGTGTGCTCGGGATTTTAAAGAATCGGATAATATGGCGTTTTTTCTGATTTTAACTAGCCACCGCGTTTGCCCGACAATATAACCCAATATAAGCTAAGAACCATGCAACAGATTAAGGCCAATATCCGAGAAGAAGTGAGAGCACTAGGAACTGAAATTCTAAGAAAAATAATGGAAAATGATCTGAAAATAACACGTCAGGTCGAAGCAAACAATGAGCACCATTTGAGAGATATTATCCTTGAAACATAATGTAAACATAAGCAATCGTATATTTATTAGATTTTTGTCTACTTAGACGATGTCTAACTATTTTGAAATTAGTGGAAATATGCTTTATTTAATAAAAATAAATAAATATCACATTATTTACAGTTAAAACAATCTACTCTTGTGTCTAAGTTAGGCAGCTATTAGACAACGATAAACAAGGTTTTAGAACACATTTTCAAAAGTTGGGCAGTTATCTAAAGTTAGACAACGTTTATAAATAAGACCAATGGATTTCCAAACTATAATCTAAATTTTAATAAATGCCCAAGTTAAGTTACAATGAGAAAGAAAATTGTTATTCATCAAATAAATCAAAATGTTACTTATGCGCCACCATGCATAGTAAAATTATTTTGCAACATTTTTAAAAATTTTCCATCCAAAACGATTTTATTGAATTTCTAATCTTGATTTGTAAGAGATTTGCGGTTTTCAGTGCTGAATAGAGAATTAATTGCAACAATTTTTTGTTTTTATAAATTAAAAAAAAAAAACATGGCCTCACCAAAAATAAAAAACAAAAATATTTTTATCCAGCTTAAATGTAATTTTCTTTTTCCATAACAATCATTTCTTTTTTTGAAATTAAAGTGTGTTTTTTTTTTTAGGTATAGAACTTTGAAATGGAATTGAACAAACATGATTTTTTTGAATTGACATGAAATTTACTTTTTTCGAAAAATAATCTTCTGGCATTATAATTTAAATAAGATTTCTGACATATGACTGCCACGGCTGGCTCGGACGTAGTCTAATCTGGAGGTCTAATTTTCGATGACTTTTTCCAACATTTGTGGCCATATATCGGCAATAACGCGGCGAATGTTGTCCTCCAAGTGGTCAATTGTTTCGGGCTTATCGGCGTAGACTAGCGACTTCACATATCCCCACAGAAAAAAGTCAAGCGGCGTTAAATCGTGCGATCTTGGAGGCCAATTCACGGGTCCGTAACGTGAAACTATGCGGTTACCAAATGTTTCCTTCAATAAATCAATTGTGGCACGAGCTGTGTGACATGATGCGCCGTCTTCTTGAAACCACAGGTCCTGCACATCATGGTTGTTCAATTGATGAACGAAAAAGTCAGTAATCATGGCTCTATAGCCTTCACAATTGACTGTAACGTTCTGGCCAGCATCGTTTTTAAAGAAGAACGGACCAATTATTCCACCAACCCATAAAGCATACCAAACAGTCAGTTTTTGTGGATGTAAAGGTGTCTCAACATACACTTGAGGATTATCATCACTCCAAATACGGCAGTTTTGTTTATTAACGTATCCATTCAACCAAAAGTGAGCTTCATCGCTAAAAAAAATTAGCTTATGAAAATTGGTTTGATTTTCAAAATAAATTTGCACAATTTTTAAGGATTGTTCAGGCGTGAGTCTATTCCAGTTGAAATGCCAAACCAAACTAAAGATAAATCACTTGACAGCTGACAAAATGGCCGCCATGTTAAAATAGTGTTGCCAACTGAAAGTTCTATACCTAAAAATAAACCCCTATACATATATAAACACAACCATGAACAAGTTTGACAATCAGGTTTTTTTCGTTTAAATAATAACTCCATCTTCAGGCTTCGAAAGCATATTTTAACATACATTATGTATATTTATATATGTTTCTTCTTTCTTTCTTTTTTCTGACATTGTTCATATGATGTAGTCTATATGTTGAATAAAGTTGAAATAGTTTCATTTCTATGTCAAAGCTCACAACATATATAATACTTTTTCGCATACGTGATCAACTTTAGAATAATATAAAAGGACGAGACAAGAACTAGACTTTAAGGACACACGTAATGTTTTTGGATTTTCTTCTTTTCATTTTCAAAACGAAAGGTTGGCTGGAGTATCTTATTGTCATCATGTTATGCATAAAAGATGAACAAAGTGGACTGTTGGAAAAATTGCTTTGTATACATTCAAGAGCAATTTACATGATTTCAAACCTCATAGCGGAGAAAAAATAAAAAAAAATAATTACTTTATTCATATTATAAGATTAACTGCTAAGAATATATTAAGTTCACGTTTTAAAAGTCAATCTTTAAAATTTGGGATATATAAATCTGAAATAATGGTTATAGGTTTGTAACTCAAGAGATAAAATTGAATGTGATGTTGCTGCAGATGCTACATATCCATTTTAATAAATTCAATTTTGAATAAAAATTATCGAGAAGTGCTTAATTCAGATAAGATGGTTAAGATATTGTCCCGTTGGCATATAATGGTTAGTGCATTGAACTGTCATGTCTGAGGTCTAAGGTTCAACAGACTATATACTGTTCTTGTTCACTTCATTGTTTAAAGATAGCTATATTTATAATTATATTTTTGGTGTGAAATGAAACCATACAAAATGTTAAAAGAGTTTCTTTGCTGATGATTACATATGAAAGTAACGGGTGGTTAAATTTTAAGGGCCGATGTTGAATGTGAACCACACCTAAACGTAAAGTTTTTTTCTGCATTTCATGGTCAGAATGGTGGCAAGAAATGGCAACAGTGGATGATCAATTTTCGAAGAAAATCATCTTCAATGATGAGGCACATTTTCACCTCAGTGGATTCGTCAATAAGCAGAATTGCCGCATTTGGGCGAATGATAATTTAAGAGTGATTGTCGAAAAATCAATGCACCCACAAAGAGTGACTGTTTGGTGCGGTTTATGGGCTGACGGCATCATCGGGCCGTATTTTTCCCAAAATGAGGCCGGTCAGGCAGTTACTGTGAATGGTGTTCGCTATCGTGAGATGATAACGCACTTTTTATGGCCCGAATTGGAAGATATGGATGTGGAAGATATGTGGTTTCAAGAGGACGGTGCCACTTGCCACACAGCTAACGAAACAATGGCTCTTTTGCGCGACAAATTCAATGGCCGTGTTATCTCACGTGGTGGAAATGTCAATTGGCCGCCAAGATCATGTGATTTGACATCGTTGGGCTTCTTTCTTTGGGGTTATTTGAAAGAAAAGATGTACGTCGATAAGCCAGCAACAATTCAAGAGCTAAAGGATGAGATAATTCGGCACATTAACGGCATAGGACCTCAATTATGCCTCAGCGTCATCAAAAATTTGGACCATTGGATGGAGGTGTGCCCCCGAGGTCGCGGCGGCCGATATTTTGTCCGTTTGTTTTGTTTTGTTCCATACATAACTGAACCATACCAATATAATCATAATAAAAAGAAATGACAATAATTTCCTAAATAATTTGTGTTTTATTAAAAATCAACATCGGCCCTTAAAATTAAAATTTAACCACCCTTTATTTGAATTATTATTAAAAGCCGAAATAGGATAAGAGTTTCGAAAAACGATGTTTCAAAGACAAAAGTTCGAGAGAGAAATATTAGGAAGACAAAGGTTCGAAAAGAAAAACAAATTTTATCGATACCAAATATTTCCAGTTTCTAAAAAGCACCAAAATAAAGATATATAAGTGCCTACAAAAAAAATCATTAAAAACTTTTTTGTGGGGCCTACTCTGCATCCTGTAAAATTTTAAGCACGGTTTACAAATTTTTACAGTTAGAATATAAAAATGAAGCTGTATAAGTATGTACATAAAAATTCAGTTTTCCTTCAAATGTCCGTCTAGATATAAATCAATGAATTCATGACGATGTATCAAAATATTAACGTCTACCCTTTTCGTACATATGCTTTGTCTGATCTCTGACTTTGCAGACTTGCATCAAAGAAAGAAGAAAAATTTCACTCTGACACAAATGTATAAATTGTATTCACCTAGTATATCTACCTTTTTTATAATTTATATATATGTAGGTTCGATAAATGGAAAAAGAAAATATAAATATCAACAAAATAAATTGGATTTCCTTAAAAAAAATATTTTTGACGTTTGCGACAAAATTACGAATTTATTTCTAAAAAATATAACTACCTAGTCATCGTATTGTAGTTATTTTTGCCAGAATTGATATGAAATATCATAAATTATAATAAATTAAAAAAAAAAAATGCCAACAAACCACAATTTAAAATAAAAGACCTTGCACACAAATGTTTACCTCGGAAATTAATTTTAAAACCACAATTTAAAAAACCCCAACTTTAAATTTGTTTTCCATTATGTTGTAAAACCAAAAAACTTAAAAAACGGTCTCTATATTGTCGGTCCCCAAAGCCTATAAAAACCTCTAAATTTTCACACTCAGAAGTTAAAAACTTATTGTATTAAGAGAGTAAAAAAAAGTACGTATACGCCCTAGTGTACAATTTTAAGGGTTATGGAATTTTGTACGTACATTGTCAATAAAATAATAAAAAGTAAAGAAAGTGATACGATGGTACATGTTCTTCGAAGCCAAGAACTTCTGTTTTAATAGCACAATCGCTTTAAGGTGACGTCAAGTTACATTCAACGAACAGAACTGATCGATATATTTATAAATTAAATTTTTAGTACAGTAACTTTGTTGTCTCATAGGAGGAAGACCTTGCGTCTAATTAAGAAACCAAGTTTTCGACCTCGAGCGCCGAAATAAAAAATCGAAAAAACCGCGAAATTTTCGCGTTTTTTATAGTTATTGGCGATTTTAACCTAAAAGACTAGTTTTTGATTTAAACTTTGTTAATACAATTTTAAACTCACTAAATTTTCTTTAATTTGAGCTATGAATCGTGTCTGTAGACCCAACAGTTTCCAAAATACAGCTTCTCAAAAATTAGCAATAATTGCTTAGTAACAACAAGTAACAAAAAAAGATTTATAACAAATTTGGGGTCTTTGTCATAAGATGCTAAAAACTACTAAGGCTTGTAGACTGGGTCAAAAGAAGAAAAATAATGTTCGGGAGGGAGTGCCTATCTCTCCCCATTTCGATGGGAGGGGCAATTTTATAAAAAAAAAAACTTGAAATATAAAAAGCACCATACATAAATAATGGCATAACCTACAAACAAATCCTATAGTTTTCCTCAAAGCCAGAAATCCATTCTTGTATTTTCTTTTTAAATAAAGTTGTTTTATTCAATAGTTTTGGAAAAATTTATTTTTTAACACAAAATTAAAAACAAAATAAAACGTAGGCATTTGTTTTTAAACTAATTTTTTTTCCAAAATTTACGTTACTAAGCTATATTTTTGTGTTTACTATTCAATGCTCTTGTCAATTTATAGTCATACACTGAAAATCAGATGCCTGTATGTCTTCTAGTTCTTCTTCTAAAAAAATACCAAAATCTATTTTGATAAAATACAGTCGAGTAGCCTTGCCGCCTTAAAGAGGACAGCCTTGCGTCAAATTTGGTAGTTCTGATTTTTCGCTGAGTTGTTTATGATGTTGGCCTAATAAATAATCCAAGTTTTAGACCTCGAGTGCCAAACGCTACATTGTCAAAAATCGAAAGAGAGCGAAATTTTTTGCGTTTTTTTCAGTTATTGGCAATTTTAGTCTGATGTATAAAGTCACTGTACTATTTAGGTAATAGTCAAATTTGTAAGGCCTTTAAACATAAATTAATTGATTACAAATCATTAGATTTAACGGGTGATTTTTTAGCTGGTTTGGTTTTGGCAACACTGGTTTTGACAGCCGACGTGTGTTTAGTACCTTCTGTCACTGTCAAACAGCTTCAGTTTGGTTTGCAATTTAACCATGGATCGTCTTACAAATGAACAACGCTTGCAAGTTATTGAATTTTACTATCAAAATTCGTGCTCGGTTCGAAATGTTCATCGCGCGCTGCTTCCATTTTATGGTCGGCATTCTCGACCTTCTGAGCAGTCTATTCGGAAGATTGTGACCAAATTTCGCACCAAATTTACTTTGTTGGACATTAAACCACCAACACGTTTACGTACTGTGCGTAGTGAAGAAAATATTGCGGCCGTATCAGCTAGTGTGACAGAAGACCGCGAAATGTCGATTCGGCGCCGTTCCCAGCAGTTAGGCCTTTGTTACAGCACTACGTGGAAAATTTTGCGGAAGGATTTGGGCGTAAAGCCTTTTAAGATACAGCTGGTGCAAGAACTAAAGCCAGCCGACCTACCACAACGCCGAATTTTTGGTGAATGGGCTCTTGGAAAGCTGGCCGAGGATCCGCTTTTTTATCGAAAAATTGTGTTCAGCGATGAGGCTCATTTTTGGTTGAATGGGTACGTAAATAAGCAAAATTGCCGCATTTGGAGTGAAGATCAGCCAGAAGCATTGCAACAGCTACCAATGCATCCCGAAAAAGCCACTGTTTGGTGCGGTTTATGGTTGGGCCATATTTCTTCAAAGATGATGCGAATCGCAGCGTTACTGTCAATGGTGAACGCTACCGAGCGATGATAACAAACTTTTTTTTGCCCGAAATGGAAGTTCTTGACTTGCATGATATGTGGTTTCAACAAGACGGTGCCACATGCCACACAGCACGCGAAACAATGGCGCAATTGCGAGGCGAGTTTGGTGAACAGTTAATTTCACGTTTCGGGCCGGTCAATTGGCCGCCTAGATCGTGCGATTTGACACCATTAGATTATTTTTTGTGGGGGTATGTCAAGGCTAATGTCTATAGGGACAAGCCCGCTTCGATTGACGCACTGGAAGCCAACATCCATGCATTCATTCGTGAGATACCGGCCGATATGTGTGAAAGAGTATGCCAAAATTGGACTCAGCGGATGGGCTACCTGAGACGCAGCCGCGGTCAACATTTGCATGAAATTATCTTTAAACATTAAATTGCAAGGTTCAAACTATCGATTCAAATAAATATTTCATTCATTTTTTCGAATTTTTTGTGTTTTTTTTTTTTTTTTAAAGTTCTAAACCTCTTAAAAAATCACTTATAAATCAAGTTTTAATAGTCGAATTTTTAAGGTCTTTAAAGATAAAGCTTAAATATCAGGCTACAACAAGTAATGTGTTGGCGAAGCGAATAATCGGCTAGATTTAAACTATGGTCTTTAAATGCAATAAGTACATTTTAGGCTACAATTTTGTATTCAGTCTGCGAACCGGTGACACTTTACTTCAAATACTTGATATTAAACCTTCATAAATTAAGAACTTGGAGTACTTTTAGATTTCACTTTAGATTCAACTACCTTTCACAGCTGACTTGTTACATAAAACAGGTTTTTGTAAAGAAGAACTTGGCTTTTTTTAACATTTATGTTTTTGGTCTGATGTCTTAAAAAATCTTGAAAAATACTAGAGAGATAGTGGGTGGATACCACGCCCTCTAAATGGAAAGCCGCTCCATTAAATTTCATCATTTTGAGAAATTGGGTGGATACCACGCCTCCTGAATGGAAAACCTCAACTATTATATTTTTTCCTTTGTATGCATTTTAAGCTCTACCATTCTGCCAAATTTTATCATTCTACAGCTATCCGAAGTGCTCCATTAAATTCATCGCAAAATCAATAAAGTGGGCGAATACCACGCCCCCTGAATTGAAAACCTCAAATTTTCGATTTTTTTCCTTTGTATGCGCCATAAGATCTACTGCTATGCGAAATTACAAGATTCTGTGGTGTCGGGAAGTGTTCTATAATTTTGATGATTTGTCAGTGAGTTATACGTTTATACCGCTTTTTGAATAGGACTTCTTTCGAAGGAAAGACTTTTGTTAAGGGGTTGAAATATAGTGAGGCGCCTGTGCTTGGACAACCTAACAAATATTCATAATTTTAAGTTTCTGACTTTATTGGTAATGAAGTTATTGAGAGGGGTCAAAAATCGCCTGAGTTTGTTCCTGTAAAAAGGGTGTTGTGCCAGAACTAAGCTGGGCACTACAACCGTTCCTTTTGATTGGTTGAATTGATATTTGAAATCTTAAATATCATATTTTGGACCTTAAACAAGGTTTTGACACAGAAAGCTGAAAATTCATTCACGAAAAATATTGGTATTACAAAATGGAAACCTGGTGTAGATGAGGAAATATATTAGTGTTATATATAAATCGGTTTTATATTATATTTATATATTTATCACAATTTTTCAAATACATTCCTATGTCGATATAATGTACAGCAAATCTCATGATGGGAGGTGGAATGTGGTTTTTCAAAATCAAAAATTCTAATTTTATGGAATTAAGGTACATAAATATAATATTTTTTGTCTGTTCTATACCTATGTCTTGGCTTTGTTGTCTAAAGAACTACCACTATCATTGTACAATTTACATACCGCACATACATACATACATATATGTATTTACCAGAATAAATATTTCAGTTTTATGAACCGCATGATTCCTTTTTCTTCCTAAAAAATATGTGTAAGGTTTATTTTGATTTTTCATTCACATGGTAAAGAATTTATTAAAAAAAAATGTAATCCATATTTTAATTCTTTTAAAGATTTCCTATATTAAATCCTTTATTGATTTTCTTTCCATATATCTTCTTTTGCATTTTCAGATAACAAACTAAGAATGAATTCTTTCATATGAAAATACCAATCAATTCAAAAATAATCCTTGAATATCGAATCGAAAAAAAAAGGACACGAACAAAAAATACAAGCAACAACAATATAGCAAGAAACTAGAATGACTCAACCCGTCGATTTACATGTTCACATACTTAGCTTTTTTACAGTGGCATTTGCAGTCTTCATCCACAAAGGTATGGTATTTCTATGCACTATAGTGTTCTACACATCTTATCTATTTCAATTAATCTAAATATTCTATTCTATCCTTCTTTATCTGGTTGCGACCCCAAATGCGGTTCAGCCAATTGCATAGACTGTTTCAAGTGTGTTTCCTACAATGGAGCGAATAAGGCATGCGATGATCCTTTCCATAATAACTATACCACAGAGATATTGGAATCACCCTGCATGGGTGGCCGCAAAGGACGTGATGGATTATTTCCAGCTACAGCCTGCATCAAAATCGCCGGTTATTACGGTTGGTATAAGTTTTTTTTTTTTGTTTAAATCTTTTATACAGGCTTGCCAGATTAATTGATTATAATTGATTTTATATTTCAACTAAAGAAAATATTTAAAAAAAATTTAGACTGACAATGGAGTAGACATCTAATTTCTTCTTCGACTTTCTTGTTTTGACCAATTTAATACTTAGTCTTAAAACGCGTTGGTGTTTTTTTAAATTAAAATTTTTGCTATTAACTTATAAAAATTTAATTTAATTCGTAAAAGAAAATCGAACTCAAGATTTAAAACAAAGTTGACTTGACATCACGATGATAGCGAAGTCGAAAAAAGTGGGTCTCGCAATTCTGTCTTTTTGGTTTGGTTGTAATAGATTGATTTTCTTTAAACTCGGTACCAGCGTTTTTTTTTGGGACATTCCGTCAGACAAGACCAAGAATAACGGTACCTGCCGTACATTTTTTTTTTCAAAAAATGAAATTCAAGCAACTTCAAAAAAAAAAACAGAAATTTTTTTTAACAAAAAAGCTACAATTTAAAAAAAATTCCGGAAAATGGTTATAAATGTTCAAATTGAACCATTATTTCGATTTTTTTCAAAAATGGTTCAACTGAATTTGTTAATTTTTTTTTTATAGAGAATTTTTCAAAAAGTTTAAAAAGTATTGGATACCAAAATTTTCATTTTTGTTTGGATTTTAAAATTTTAAAAGTTTCAAATACAAATGTTATAAAACCGGTATGTAAAATCATTTTCCTCAAAAACGACTTCTACTATTTTGATTAAAATTTTTATGTGAGCTTATAACAGTACGATATTATTAAAAAATTAATTTTATCTATCGTCCAAAAATGGTATCTCTCATAGAATCATTTTGTTGGTTTTCGACTATCTCATTATCTGTTCAAGCAATTTTAATGAAATTTTTTACATATGAGCTTTTAATAAGATCAAATAAAATTACATATCAAAATTTTCAATAAACCAAATTTTGGATTTAAAAAAAAAAAATAAAAAAATGGGTTGTTAATTTTTTTCAAACATAATTTTTTAACTCCGCATTAATAAGTTTTAACATTGAAAATGTTTATAGGGTCGTTTTGATAAAAGTATGGTGTTACCAAAATGAACGAAGATAGAGAATGAACTCTAGCGTATAGGGGGAGAAAAATTGAATTTTTGGTTGGTGTTACCAAAGAAACTACCAAAATGAATAAAATGAAGAAAAAAACACAAGTGATGAATTTCAGCCAGCGTACATAAATTTTGGTCATCGCCAACGGACGAGATTCAGTGGATGAATGTAAAATTCGAAAAATGCTCGATTTGAGCCCACTTAGAAGCCTATAACTTTAGTTAAAATTATTGGATGTTCGATATTAAGCTAGATAATTAAAGCTTAAATGGAGATTAAAGCTACAAATCTGCATACAAAATTTTGCAAAGGCGTAAAAAAATTCATACTAGAAACTTGAAAAATTGTCTTTTTAGAACGAATTTCATCACGGCAAAAGAAAAAAAAAAAACAAACAAAATATGTATGTATGTGAGTAGGTAGGTACGTACCTACAAAGAAGATATTGATAGAAGGCAGAAGACGGTGGAGTGTGTGCAATAAAAAAAAAAAAACACCACGTGGCAAACAAAATTGGCTTTGCACCGGGCACAAAAATGATATACATTATGTAGGTATGTAATTATGTATGCATTGAGGCATGTGCATGAAATTTGTAGTAGGTATTTTACAAATATTAAAATCGTAAAGTTTAGATTTGGTTGGTTTGTTTGGATTATAACTTCTGTTCTAATAATCGGATGTTTGAGGTTAAGGTCTTAAAATTAAGGTAAAATGTCAGTCTTTTAAATCAATCGATTGTTGAACCTAGAATATGCATAGTTTGGGTAAAAACTTAACTAACTTCTAAATCAATTTGGTTGTTTAACCTAGAATATGCATAGGTACCTAATTGAACCTCTTATATAAAATTATATCTTAAGTTCCAAGTACCAGATCATCTAGATTAAGGTCTTGGTTAGCTTCTAACTTTTATTCTAATACTGGGATGTTTGAGGTTAAAGTCTTAAAATTAAGATAAAATGTCAGTCTAAAGAAATTATGTGACAAAAGTTGACTTTCTTTTAAATCAATCGATTGTTGAACCTAGAATATGCATAATAGGTACCTATTCGAACCTCTTTAATAAACGTATAACTTAAGTTCTAAGGGCCAGATGCGCGAGGTTAAGGTATTTAAACTAAGGTAAATCAGGCTTGAGGGAAAATCAACTTAGCTAAGCAACTTAAATAGTATATTCAAAAAGGGTCGATGTTGTAAGTTGATATATTCTGATCTAATTATCTATTTGACAAAACTTAACTTACTTTTGAATCAGTTGATTGTTTAACCTAGAATATGTATAATTGTATAGGTACCTACTTGAACCTCTTACACAAAATTAAAACTTAAGTTCTAAGGGCCAGATGCTCAAGGTTAAGATATATTTAGGTAAATCAGGCAAGAGGTAGAATTAACTTAGCTAAACAACTCAAATATTATAATCGAAAAGGGTCAATTTTGTAAGCTGATATATTCTGTTCTAATCATCGGATCTTTGAGGTTAAAGTCTCAAAATTAAGGTAAAATGTGACAAAAGTTGATTTTTTTCTAAATCAACCTAAAGAACCTAGAATATGATAGACAACGTTTGGGGAAAAACTTTACTTACTTCTAAATCAATTTTATTTTTTAACCTAGAACATGCATATTGCATACCTACCTACTTGAACCTCTTTAATAAACTTATAACTTAAGCCCTAATGGTCAGATCTTCAAGTTTAAGGTCCTCAAATGCAAATAAAATTTTAGGCTTCATCTTAAAGTAGTCCATAAATTATTCAATTTGGTTGTCAACTAAATTGATGCTCGCCGTTCGGCCACATCATTCATAAACTTAGGTAAAAGAATACAGCTCTAACTCTAAGTGTCAAAAACATTATTTTTGTCTAAAAAAAATTACGCGACTCGATATTGTTAAATTGATTAAAAGATGAGTTCAAAATATTTTAAAATAAAATATTATAGAATAAAATTAAAAAGGTTTACCTGGACAGTAAATCAAATGTCTTGGCTTTATACAAAGTACACAGTTCAAAGATTTGAAATACGACTAAGTTGAACAGATCTGTAATAATTCAGTTACCTTTCTGCAATGCTTAGCTATGCAAAAATGTCAAATACCTAGATATATAGGTTAAGATAGATGGAAGTTAACATTAATTTCGTGTAAAAGTGGTGTGACGGTGCGGATGAAAATGAGTATAATTGTGCAATTGCGAGGTAAGCTTCAATTAAGACTAAGATTCATCTTATTACAAACATTACCGGCATTAATTTAACCGCCAACTGGGAAGTGACATTAAATAAACAAATTGGTACTTCAGACTGTAGAATGGTTTCTAAGACAGTTTGTGAACTTATAATGCAACAATAGTATACAAAATAAAAATTACAAAGATTAGACATGTTTTTGTTTTATCGACGTAATATAAGTCATTTTCAATGTCCCATATAGTTACTCTATGAGTGAAATCTGTAAATTTTTTTTCTTAAAAATGTTTTTAAAATTTTATATACAAAAAAATATTTTTTTTTTTAAACCGCTCCACCGATTTTCAAAATTTTGTTCTCATCATGAATCGAGATTTGTTAAAGAAATTAGTTGGTGTACATGTACACTGCGTTGGTGTCAACAGTTTTAGAAGTTGTTTTATTAATTTATTTATTATTATATTGATTTCTTAACAAGTATTTAGTCTTAAGTGTAGGTAACATGAATACCTACTTTAAAATCACAGTGTGATAAGATAAGCGTGATAAGAGCAAGTTCGTGCGACCCAGTCGTGCATTTTTTTTTTTGCTAAAATATCTTTAAATTGTTCTCTATTACAGCCTATGTGGCAAGCCTGCATCATTTTATACGTATATATGTTTACAGTTATATATTAACATTCTTGTTCTTAATATAGATGATACCGGTGAAACAATTACAGTACGAGGATGTGCTCTGGATAGCGGAACCCTGACAACAGATACAGAAATTATTCGCATGTCTCATTGTGGCAAGTTCTACTATGACGACAGGTAACAATTATTATTTTCTTTTTCACACTCCAATACCCTTTTCTGCTTTAACTAAATGATAACTAGTGCTTCTGCTTGGTTGTGGTTTCTTTAAGTTAAATGAGTTTTCAATTCCCTACAGGTATGTTCATGGATGCCTGCAAAGCTGCAACGATGCAGATGCATGCAACACAGCACCAGGAGTAAGAATACAACCGCAACTGCTGCAATTTCGAATATTAGTGTTGGCAATGGCAACTCTCTCGAGACTATTTAGATAGCACACATGGAATTTGTAGTATTTTTGTTAAGTTTATTTTTTTTTTGTTTTATAATTTTTTAATTAAAGAAAATATTATTGATTTTATCGTAAACGAAAGCGTTGTAGTTAGATTTTTGCACAAAATAATGTGATTTAATTTTAGAGTACTATTTAATTAATTTAATAAGTTATCGTGAATTATAATATTGTTAAGTTAGTATTGATGAATTATTCCCTTTTTTTATTTACTTGAAATAGTTAAATATAATATAATTATATATAAATATATAATTAAATTGTTATTTATTTAAAATAAGTTCAATTGATGGATAAAAAGAAATTATAATTAATAGATAAGAATTTAAAGCGGATCAAATGGATAATCTAGTTGTAGGAATTTTTGTTTTATTGAATTTATTATACGATAAATGAAACAATTAAAATATAAACAAATCAAAAGAAATTAAAACATTAAATGCAGGTAAAAAAAAATAGGCTATTTGATCATTGTAAATATGTAACTAATTAATAATCGTTTAGATAGGAGATAAATTAAAATGGTGTGATATTCTTTACAATTATAAATAATTTGTATGGATTCAAGAGGAATTATATAATATTTGAGCACTACCTTTAGTTTGTAATTTCACTATAGCCTACAAGAAAATTCAACTTAAATTAAATTCATAAACATATGTACGTAATTATTTCTGAATTTCTAACAAAAACTATTGGCATTTTTAATATTTTTAAGCAAAGATAAAATATAGAAGATATTTATGGGAAAAATAAATGGATAAGTAGAAGTAGGTACATAAATTTATTGAAGCACTAAGCGCCAAATCGGTCTAAGCCACATTTAAAAAAAAAATACCTGAATACGGAGAACGAACCAAAATTGAATAATTTAGGTACCTATATGTTTTATAAAAAAAGTCCTATGTGAAATGATGATGGTATTTAAAAAATAATAAAAAATAAAAAAGGTTCGAAGATAAAATGGCGTTTGTTGATGCTTAGACGAAATAAACTGTGCGTAAGTTAAGCCAGCATTGCATATGACTCTTTGGACAGTAAATTATTTTAAAACAAGAATTATAAGTAATCTTTATTGATGAAAATTAAAAAAAAAACTTTAATTAAAATAAGTTTTACCTTAAACTCAATTTTCTCAGTTCGAAAATTTTGGTGTTAGGTCATTTTGGCACTAAGCACCTCGATTATGACAGTTGACGAACAACGAACACTCTTTATAAATTGTGTTTAAAAAAATCTTCTTAATTAATATTCATTGTAATTTGTAATATATTTTTTTAATTACCCAGATTGCATTTAATTATTTAAAAGGCAAAACCATTTTTATAGAGCATTCAATTTTCTATTAAACTATATTAATGAGTTTCTTCTAGGACTGATTTTATAAAATAAACGGGAACATTTCGAGAAAATTTCTTAGAACTCCAAGTAACCTGAAACCTTTTTTATGCCAAGTTTCATGAGGGTCTAAGATTTAAATTTTTGTATATGTTATTTTATTTCTACTTAAACTTCAGTCAAATTTGTTTGTCAATCAAAATAAATTTTGAGATCCTAAATCTCCGTATTCACGAAACTCTTTTTTTCTTTTAACTTTAATGTTTTGGGTTCTTTTGCTTAGCTATAAGAGTTTATTTTTGACAGAATATTTTTTGATTATGTTTCTTTAACATTGCGCTGAGCGCTGAATAAGGTTTAGAGAGCCACAAGCTTTTGTGTCACTAAGCTATAAGTATCATTTTTTTAACATCGTCCATAAAAGTTATCCAGTGCCTATGTTCTGTAATTTTCGCATCGATTAAATTGGTAGATAATTTTCATGGTTTCTCGACTAGTTTTATCGATGCGAGAGTTGAAGAACGTAGACACGTCAGGTCTTGTTCGAAGAGTTTTTTTTTTTTTAAATAAATTGTGCATAACACAAAAAAAGATACAAGTTATAATCCTCATAAACTTAAGAGCGCTCTATAAATATCACCCTAAAGCCGGAACCACACTTATCTCTCGTGTGGAGTGATGTGTTATGTCGCTGACTGTGCACAATAATCAGAGTTTTTTGATGCAAACTTTAATTTTTGCGCCCGCTATTTACTTATTCTCTTCTCCGAGCACTTTTTCATCTTTTCCACAGAAAAATATGGCTCTGCCCCAGTGTGGTACGGCACAATCGGTAAAAGATTGAATCCGACACAACACATCACACCATGACACATCAAAGAGACAAATATGGCTATATAAGCATATCAAATATATTGAATCGATAGCGACACAACACTCCGCAACAAACCACACGAGATAAATGTGGTTCCGTCTTAAGCCCTTCAACCCACGAAGCGTCTCGTCATGGAGACATAAAAGTTAAAATTTACTTTTTTTAATGTTTACATACCTCAATGTTGGGAATGCAAATTAAAAAGCCACTGCAAAAAGAATTGTTTTTTAATTATTTGAATTACATTTGTTTTTTTTTTTTATATACTGACATAAAATTAACGAGTTGTTTTGAGTTTTGTTAAAAAAAAAATTAATCAGTTAAATTTTCACAGAAAAATTTTCTCATAATACCTATGTCCATTTTGTACGTATAAGACACCTGAATTAGAATAACCCAAATCACATTCCTTTGAATGACCATTGTCTTTTCCTTCTAACACATATTACATTTCTGGACAAATCGAGAAAGTTGTAAATTATTGTATCTGTTAGCGTACTATCCAAAATTGCAATTTTTTACGATTTTATTTTATACATATATTAATTTTGAAGGACTTTGAGCTAAAATTTGTAGAAATTGAAATTCACTACACCAAATTTTAGTCGCGGTACTATTCATTCACCAAATAAGCTTATTTCTTAAAAACTACAGTTCGCGAAACTCTGAAATTTTGCATCATGGCTTCAATCGTACTACCAATGAAATGTACACGAATAAAACATGATAACATCAAGCTAACAGTCAGAAATTTTTTTTTAAACAAAAAATAAAGAATTTCATTCAAGTCTTTTAAGAGTTATTTAACATTCGATATTTAACATTTTTACTGCCAAACTATAGCTATGTAAATGTTCCCATGTGAATCCAAAAGTCTCAGAATAATCATTCCTTTTTATCCCTCTACGAACAAGATACTAGACCCTTGTCAATGGCTCAAAATGTTTATTACAATATTGGCAGAAACTATTTTCCACACACTAACGTACGAACTATCGAAAAATGCCTCTCTTTAATCATTATCAGTCATTATCTGAAGGTAATTTAATATTAGGCGTTTTTCTTTTTTGGCTCTGAGCAAAGCTCTGAGCAGAGGGTGAGCGTTAAGAGCAAAGCTCTGAGGAGATTATAATCAGAGCCCTCAGATTTAATTATGAAACACACTTGAGCAATGATCTCTCATTTTATACTAAAATAATAAATTTTTGTTTACCTGAAGTGGGCGGAAGACCGGTTTGAGAATCTATTTTTAATTTATGGCGTTGGTTTTTTTTTCATGTCATGTCTGTCAAATCACATAGAAAATAAAAGTGAAGTTGGCTGCGCTCAGCGTTTTGCTACATTTGCACGGTCATTTTATTCTGAGCTAGCTACAATGGAAAAAAGAGACACGACTTACATTTATGTGTTCTAATTTCTCTGAGGTAAAAAAGAAACAGAATTTATTTTTGACAGCTCAGTAATCTGCTCTGAGGTAAAAAAGAAAAACACCAATTGTTAATTTAATTTATTTATTTATTAGACGTGTTCAGGAAAATGAGATCTCGGAGATGTCAGCAATCTCAGTTGCATAAAGAGGATTCCTCAGCAAAATTTCTCAATTTTGCTGTCAAAACTCTGAGAAAAAATCTTGGATTCGCTTGTTCACCTTTTGAGTATGAGAAAATTCTCTGAGATCTCATTTTTCTGAACGCGCCAATTTATTTAATTTGTAAATTTATTACTCCGAGCATTATTAATTCAAAACTTGGCGCTTTTTCTGCAAGAAATCTGTCAGTAAAGATAGACTGGAAAGTCGTGTTCTATGTTTTCACTTTTTTGATGCTAAACGAGCTGACAAAAATTCTCGGAAGTGGAGAGCTATATAGAGTTATTTCATATGCGGACAACTTCTTAATATAACAGCTTGAAAGAAATTTTACAAGACACTTGACCAGAGATTATGAATTCATAATCTCTGCACTTGACGCTTGGGGTCTCCAACCATCCATAACATGGACGATAAATCGCCCTAAATAAAATAAAAATCGTGACAAACTGAGTAAAATACAACGATCAGTTTGCCTGTACACAAGTGGAGCACTTCGCTCCACTCTTTCCGCTGCAAGTAAAAATAGTTCTTCCAATTTCATGCTCATGATTGTGAGTACAAAAGTTTTGAATTTTCTATTAGATTTTCGTTTTGAAGAGCTCAAAGTATAAAATCTTAAAAAAATATTCCACATTAACAAAAATAAATCCTCTTCCAAGTTTTTATTTTATGGTAAAAGTTTATTTGTAATATCAAGAACATCACACCGAACGCATTTAATTTATATTATTTATATAATTTATTTTTAAGAATTGCGTGGTTTTTTTTTAATTATTTAAACCTTAGTCAGTATATAGGTAATATCTCGTAGTTGCATATCATTAATTCGTTAGTTTGTATTAAATTGTATAGAAATCTTAAAAAAAAAACACATAACAAAAAATTTAAAAAAATGTAAAACATTAATTGTAAACAAACAGTAATTGGTTAACAAAACATTTTAATTATTAATATCAAAATTCTTCTTTACGGTAGAATTTCATATAGAATAAATTATTTTGGCTTCAAATTTGCTATTAACTTTACAAATTTTATTGATTTATTTAAAAAAAATTATCAACAAAATAAAATTGTATAATTTAAAAATAAACAAAAACGTAATGCAGACCAATTTTTATGTAAAACTATAAACAAAATATTAATTTTTTTCGCAAGCAAAACGAAAAATTAATATATAATAATAAAAAGAATTTTTCACATTTTTATATTTAACAACAACAATAAAAAAAAAAATCAAAACTATCATTTAAATGTAAACAAAAAAGAACTAATCAAAATTCAAAACTCTATCAACGAATGTTTGTTTATTTAAACAGGTTAAATGAAAATCATCTTACTTTAACTTAAGGCAAAACTAACAAATAATATTAACAAAAAGAAATGTGAGCTTTACATGGTTTCTTTATAAAGCAATTTATAAAATAAATAAAACATTAGATAAAAACAAAATCGAAATATGTATTTGTATATGTTTCTATAGCTAATTGTAAGATTGTTAATATTATTGATTTATTGTTTTATTTTTCATATGCCTAAACCTAAAAATAAATTTCTTGTACATTTTTATTAGTTCTAAGTAATTTGGCCTGATATAATCGACACCGCTTTGCTAAACATAAAATATATATATAACAATATAGAATTTGTTTATTCTTTTTATATACGAAACAAATACACTTTGAACTCTCCATACTCTAAGTAATTTACAAAAAAAAAACTAAAAGAAAATGCATCTTTTAATATTTTTCAAGCTTACATAAATATAAAATTATAAAAATACAAAATTAAATGCTGTATTATTCGAAAAAAAAGATTAATATTTTAATATTTCGAAATCAAAAATAAAGCTCAAACAAAATACAAATTTCAAATAAAACAAAAAAAAAATAACAAAGTACTAATGGAAAAGGTGTTATGATGACCAATTAATAAAATAAATAAAACGATTTTAATACGAGCTTTTGATAAAATGAAAAAGTATCGCTCTTATGAATGAAAATAAAATTTAAACATACCTGCTGATTTTTTGATTTTTTTTAATTGAAACTGAAATGGTAATGTATTGGAGTATTTATTAAACTGTTTTTATGTATCGATTAAAAAAGTTGTTTTCGGCATATGGCAATAACGCCCAAACTGATTTGGAAATATCGCCCAAAAAAATTCTGAACAATTGTTGTTTTTTTTTCTCGATTTGGGCGTTATTTCCAATTTTTAAATTGTTTTTTAAAGGAAAGACCGACCAAAATAAAAATTTTAAAAGTCAAATGGGAAATAACGCCCAAAATTGGAAATGTCGCCAAAAAAAAATCCAGAAAAAGGAAATAACGCCCAAATCATAGGAAATATAATAGATGTACTGAAACAACTCCGTTTTAAATCAAATCAACATTATTTTACTTTAATAAAATAAAATTATATGAATAATAAATAAATAAAAATTCAAAAAAGAAATAAATAAATAATTCAATTATTCAATAATCAATAGCAAAAATAATAATAAAATAAATGTTATTCATTTTCAATTAAAACGGCGTATAAACCTCCCTGCTTGGACACAATAGATATCCACGAGACCAGCAAAATATATGGCTTAGTTGTTGTAGTATTTTATTACTTTATAATTCTTCAAAGTCTATAAAGAAAATATTTTGTATTTTGGCTAAGGGTATTAGCCTTAATAAACGGAAGATTTATATTCTTCAGAAATTTTCAAATTGAAGCCTTTGAAAGACCAATTGAAAGCGTTCTGACTCCTTGCTGATTACAATTCTTTTATTCATGTATGAATTTCTTTAAATGACATAGTAGCAAGAGTTTGTAAAAAAAGAGTATTTCAATTAATGAGGTCAAAAGCTAACTTAAAATTACCCAAAAAAAGGATATACATAGGTACTTTCTTTTTTTTGGTTTGAAACATTTTGTAAATATGAAAGTGCATACATAATAGTACAGTAACTTTGTCGTCTCTAGGAGGAAGACCTTGCCTCAAATCCGGTAGTTCTGATTTTTAGCTGAGCTGTTTATGATGTTGGGCTAATGAAGAAACCATGTTTTCGACCTAGAGCGCCGAACGCATCATGGTCAGAAATCGAAAAAACCGCTAAATATTCGCGTTTTTTTTTTTATAGTTATTGGCGATTTTAACCCTAAAGGACTAGTTTTCGATCTTAACTTTGTTCTATGATTCCAAACTCACTAAATTTTCTTTCAGCTATGAATCGTGTCTGTAGACCCAACAGTTTCCAAAATACAGCTTCTCAAAAATTAGCAATAATTGCTTAATAACAACAAATAGTATAAAAAAAACAGAATAATAACAAATTTGGGGTCTTTGGCATAAGATGTATCAAACTACTAAGCCTTGTAAACTGGGTCAAAAGAAGACAAAAATTGTATATTGAAATATAATAAGCACCACACATAAATAATGGCCACAACCTAGAAAAAAACCTATACCTTTCCTTAAAGCCAGAAATCCATTCTTGTATTTTCTCTTTAAATAAAGTTGTCTGAGAATTAGGAAATTAACCATCTATTTCAAATCTTATGAAAATGTAGAATTTTATACTTGTATTTAGCTGAATTTATAATATACTTTTCCCATGGGAAGTTATTATAATTGGTCCGATTTATCCACATTTCGAGGTGAGGTAAGATATCCCTACCCTTGAATACTAATCCGTAATATTTTAATAAAAAGTTGTCCGTTGCTATAGTCGATATCGGATAAATTTTAAGGAAAGAAAACTATTAAAAACCGTTGAAAAATGTTTCTCTGATATGGTTTGTAAAAACATATTCAATTGACAGTTTTTTTTTCAGCAAAAAATATTCCTATCAAAAATTGTTGAAAAATGTTTAAAGTTTCGAATATTTCGAGAAAAAATGGTCCAACTTTGGTATTCACCTGTTAAGATATTCGAAGATCTTGAATTGAAAATTTTCTTAAAACCAAATAACATCGGGTATCAATTTTCCAACCAACAACGGTTTTATACATTTTTTTTAAATTTATTTTTTCATATTATTCTAGCTTTATTTCTAAACTTTAAATTAAATATGTTCATTTTCATCATGGTGTCTTTTGAGTTCGTTTGGGTCAATAACAATATTACTAATCGGTTGTGTAGCATGAAAGTTCTTTGGTTGAGATTGCATTCAATGATTTCACTTTGGGACTTCAGACTTCAAATAATGCAATCACCATTCACTCGTAGCAAAAAGATTGCAATCATTTTTTTCCCCCATTCATTTTACAGCAATCAATTGAATGCAATCTTTTGAGAATTCATGCATTCTTTGCATTCTTTTGCATTCTTTGAATTCTTTTGTAATCCTTGCATTCTTTTACATTGTATTGCAGTCGTTTTAAGTCACATTAAACTTTTTCCATTTACGTGATTTGTTATGATTTGAGATGAGTAAGTTTTAAGTTAAAATATCAACATACAAGTAGTAATGTATTCTTTTTAATTTAAGTTAATTGTAATGATTTTTTGTTTGGTGAAAACATTAGTATTATGTATTTTCTTATGTTTGATGTCAGCCACAACACTTTATTTAATTTGTGATTTGAACGATTTGATATTTTAACTTAAAACTTACTCATCTCAAATCATAACAAATCACGTAAATGGAAAAAGTTTAATGTGACTTAAAACGACTGCAATACAATGTAAAAGAATGCAAGGGTTACAAAAGAATTCAAAGAATGCAAAAGAATGCAAAGAATGCAAAAGAATGCAAAAGAATGCAAAGAATTCAAAAAAAATGCAAAAGAATGCAAAAGAATGCAAAGAATGCAAAAGAATGCAAAGAATGCAAAAGAATGCAAAGAATGCATGAATTCTCAAAAGATTGCATTCAATTGATTGCTGTAAAATGAATGGGAGGAAAAAATGATTGCAATCTTTTTGCTACGAGTGAATGGTGATTGCATAATTTGAAGTCTGAAGTCCCAAAGTAAAATCAATGAATGCAATCTTTTAATTGAATTCAATAAATGATTTTTAAAGACTGCATTCACAAAAGATTGCATTCTTTTACAAGCCTGGGTGTGGCCATTTACATTCGTAATAAAATTGGAAGTAAATTTATACGAAGGTCACCATTAGGTTGTCCTATCGAGTATCTGTTTGTGGAGATTAAATGTGCCTCGCAGAAGATCCTTTTAGGTACAGTTTACCGTCCAAATAAAAACATTAATATTACACCGCTCACTTTAATTTTAGATGAATTATCATTTATGACGTCACTTGTTATTTTAGTAGGTGATTTTAATAGCGATATCCTACGTGATTCAAGCCTTTGTTGACTGCATGAAGACTTTTGACCTTCTCCCGGTACATACCTCGGTACCTACACATTTTACAAAAAGTACAAGTACATTACTGGATTTATTTTTTGTCAGTCATCCAGAAAAGGTTCTTAACTTTGACCAACTTTCCGCCTCTTGCTTCTCTCATCATGATTTGATTTACCTTAACTTTGATATTTTACCTGAAAGCTCTCCAACCAATTATAGCTTTAGAGATTTTAAAATATAAACGTGTCTTATTTAGAATCTGAGCTTCAAAAGGTTGAATGGTTTCAAGTATGTATATAGTATGCTCTCAGTTGATAACCAAATATCGTTTTTACAAAGCAATATATTAAAACTTTTTAACGATTTCGTTCCTCTTAAAGAAAAAATTGTTCAGAAAAATAAGCCATCGTGGTTTAATAACAAAATTCTAAAGCTTATTTGTCGTCGTGATATAGCCTACAAGAGATGGAAAAAGTTTAAAATGGATAGTTTAATAAGCGATTATAAAGTATTACGAAACAAAGTGACATCTGAAATACGCAATGCCAAGAGAACATTTTTCGCTCCAAAATTAGATCCTTCTCTGGGCACAAAAACACTTTGGAGGAATATAAAAGAACTGGGCATAGGAAATAAAAACCACACAAGACCAACAGATACCGACTGCAATGAGTTGAACAGAATTTTCGTTCTTCAATCATCCTCAAACCCAAATATAAACCCAGACATTTCTCAACATTTAGTATCCGAGAATTCAGGAATTGATAATCCCATGGGTTTTCATTTCAAAGCTGTTGATGAAACTGATGTCGTAAAAAGTCTTATGGAGATTAAGTCCAATGTAATGGGGTTTGATGAAATGCATCCTACTTTTATTATGGCAATACTTCCTTATATTTTAAAAGCTCTTACCCATGTCTTTAACAGAATCCTTATGACAGGGGCTTTTCCAATGGAATGGAAAAAGGCAAAAATTATTCCAGTGCCAAAGAATAAAGATGCGAATGAATTCAGACCAATTGCAATATTATCTTACTTATCCAAGGCACTCGAAAAAATTATGAACGCTCAGATACGAGAATTTCTAAATCTAAATAGGTTCTTCAATAATAGCAGTCAATCTGGTTTCCGCCCTAAACATAGTTGTACTGTAAATGGGATAAATAATGTTAATGATGACCTTAAAAAAGTTCTTGCATGGTCAAAAAGAAATGCCCTCTGCCTGAATGCCAAGATGTCCCAATGCCTTATCATCTCTAGGAAAGCAATTGAAACATCGAATCTTCCCAAAGTTATGGTTCATAACAATGTTATTGATTTTGTTACATTAGCCAAGAATCTTGGCATAACGTTTAACAACACACTTACTTGGAAAAATCACATTAATTTAACTTTAGGTAAAATCTATGGTGGTCCTCGAGCTATATGCCCTACTCACCACTTAACAACAATTAGTGCCAGGAAAATTCTAGCAAAAACTTTGCTTATACTTATTATAATATTTGGCTGTGAGATTTTTTCCAATTGTGACTATGAAGATCGAAGGCGACTCAATGTTGCTTACAAAATAGCATAGCACGCTATGTATTCGGATTAAAAAGATATGACCACATTTCCTTATTCGCCCTATCGTTACACGGACTAACTCTGGAAAGCCTGTTTAAATAAAGAACAATTATTCTATTTCATAACATTTTGCAAACTCGTGAACCGCTTTATTTATACCAAAACATTCGTTTTCCTATCTCTGAAAGATCACTAGACTTGATTCCAATACGTTTTAAATATTTAATATCCGATTGTCAATTTTTCCCTCGTACCATTAGAATGATTGCATGCGCGACCCATTTCAAAATAAGACTCAGACGTTATTTTGAGGCACTTTGTTGATGACTTTTTTTTCCTTCCTTTTTAAATTTTGTATTTTCTTTGGTTTTTCTTTTCTCTTAATTCTATTTTTAAATATTTTTTTGTATTAACTCATCTAGTTTTTCCTTACACTGATGTTATTATTATTATTTTTTTTTTTATCATCTGTTAAAATTAATCACATTTCTATTCTGCTTAGTAACTCTAGCTATTTTAATATAATTAAAACATATTAAGCTTCATTACTTTAAAAGATTTATATCTTACTATGTAAGCTTTTCAAGAAATAAATAAATGAAATGAAAATAATAATATCCAAATAATAATATCCAAACGGTATGAATGGGAAGTTACAAGTATGGATCTCATCCAGCTTGATTTTTAAATATTCTTTCAAAAGATAATGTTGCAGTTTATGAAGATATATGGGTCTTCCTCTTCATCTGAAACTAAAATGAACCCTCAAGAAATACAAGAAATTTTAAATTAATAAAATTTTAATAACATATAAAATATTGTACATTGCATTCGTTTTTGATTTCTTATTTTTTACCTAATTTTTAAGGTAAGCTTCATCGTCTTCAATGAATTTTTTACCTATATCTTCTGGAACTTCAATTTCCTTTAGGTTATCTAGCCCGATCTCTTCTTCTTTCCTAAATACAAATCATTTTGTTATTATTTTTTCAAATTTTAATATCAATAGTGTATTTAATTCTACTAACCTTATTAAAATATCCACAACATTTTCACAAGCCAACAACGCTTCATTATCCTTACCAATTTTCGACTCCCATTTATGATATTCACGTAAAATTTCATAGGTTCCCTTGGCTCGAAGTAGCTCACGGTATTTTTTCGTAGCACATAATTGGAGCAATGATTCTAGAATCATTTTTCTCAAATCTGGATCTTCTTCACGGGTTTTGTCTTCTCCTAGGTACTAAAAAAGATTGTATTGGAATTTAAAGATAGAGTATTTTTCTAATATACATATTAAAAAAATATATATGTACCTGCAACTCCATTGGAAATTTTTCGTTTTCTTCATCAGTAAATTCTTCTGGACCAGCCAATGGATATAGAAGGGAGTAAAGAATGTCATCTTTATCATTTAATATCACACTATGATAGACCGGATCAAAGCAAATGTTTTTCAAAATGCCAATAGTACCACCACGGCGAACAATGCTATTTTCATACGAAGCAAATGGAATGATTTTTTCCAGTAAATTGTACTTTGAATTGCAGACTATTTCACGACCTCGGCTTATTTGAGTAAGATTGCAGAAAATTGGAGCTGTAAGAAAATAATAAGTTTTTTTAATTCCGATTCGAAAACGAGTTTATTGTCGGTCGCTTAGGTGGGAGGGTAATTTTTCTAAAAAAAATTATTAAAAATCAACAGCAACAATTACAATGTCATTCTTTTAATATTGAGAATTCGACTTTATTTTCTTTGAAGAATATATTTGGTTTTAGACACTGATTATTTATTGGCCCATTAGCTCAGTTGGTTAGAGCGTCGTGCTAATAACGCGAAGGTCGTGGGTTCGATCCCCCCATGGGCCAAGACAGTTTTTTTTCTATTTCGAAATTTTTTTGTCAAAGGAAAACTTACCGAGATAGTTAAGTTTAGCTTTCTTTTTGTTGTAATCCACTTTGGAAAATGCTTTTACTAAACTTAACAGTGTCTTTTCATCCTTCTCCAAATCGTCTAGAATTTGTCCCACTAAACGTTCGACTCGCGTCAAATTACTAAGAACCATTGTCCATGGGTCAGATAGCTCTGAATTAACATCAGTTATATTCTTGACAGCTTCTTCGATGATTTCATATTTCTAAATGGATTTCACTTAATATTTTCTTTAATAATGCGAAATGAAATGAAACTCACTGGGTGCAGATTTTTACTTGTCTCATAAACTTTCATGGCGCCTTCTTCTTCTGCAGTTAAATTGATTAAAGTTAGAACAGCATCTTTGGAAATTGCTGCTGTTGAGTCAAAGGTAAGTCCAAAGATTGCTGCTAACATTTCATCAAAGCCAAGAAGTGTTGATTTACCCTCAGGAGTTCCAGTTAGACCTACACCATGGGAGATGTTTGTAAATGTAAAAGATTAAATGTTACATTTTCAACTACTATTATTAAGCTTACCTAAAACTTCGGTTAATGCAACAGCTTTCAGGTCAATTCGTTGATTAGGGGCCATAAAACCCACCAGTTCTTTCAATAGTTCCATATTTTTTAGTATTTGTAGGATATTTTTGAAATTATTTGCAAAATTAAAATAAAAAACCGCACGAAATGTTTATTTACTTTTCTTTTGCCATTGACATTCAAGATTCAACTGTCTGACATTAGAAATGTCATTCAAAACACGTGTAGTGAGAAAGTTCTCTCTACTGCTTTTAGCGCTATCTTTCGTATTTAAGAATTAAAAAACTGTGATTGTTGTCTTCGATGTGAATGCAGAAAATACAAGAGAATTATTGTGAACTTACCTAGTAGTTTTTAATAATTGTGCAATTGTGAAGGACGTTTGTTGGTCCAGTTTCCGGCTGCAATATGAAACGTTGTCCTATTTTTTTTTTTAACGTAGAATATTTTAATTATTTTCTCGAGGGAGTGTCACTCAGTCCTATACTGATAGCATATCCTGCAGTGAAACCTTCATTGCGCATAGGAATGGTGTTATGAAATTTGGAGCGATATCTGAGGCAAAGATTTATTATGCTCAAGGGAGCTAGGAATAAGGATAGAAGCTAATAAAATAATTGATAACATAATCTGTTTGAAATAATTTCGGTGTCACGGCAGGTAAGAGATCAAGTAGACAAATAAATGACGAAGAGAAAATGAAGAATATTTTAATCATCGAACCTTTGTTTACTATAGCTCGGTTTGGCATATTATTAAGTGATGACTGATGAGTTAGAAAATTATAAAGCGTCCCCAGAAATTTTAATACCAAGAATGGTATTTGAAATTCGAGATAAGCGGATGCAATTAGTCCCCTTTTACAAGAGAAAAGACGTTGCTGGAGATGTTTTGACGTTTTCTTTTAATTTCTACCAATCTTAGACCGGTTCATTTCCCCTACTTTGTGTCTTTCTCACCTAAATACCTACTGAAAGTAGCTGGAAACTTATGGTGTTATTTATAAACGTTGTCTAACTTAAGACTACTGTCTTACTTTGGAAAATGTGTTCAAAAACCTTGTATATTGTTGTCTTATAGCTGCCTAACTTAGACACAAGAGTAGATTGTCTTAACAGTGAATAATGTGATATTTATTTTTATTAAATAAATAAACCATATTTCGACCAATTTGAAAGTATTTAGTTAGACAGTGTCTAAGTAGACAAAAATCTAATAAATAGGTACGACTGTGTGTGAGTCCAGGTGAACATCGAGCAAGACAAATTACTTACAGTACAGAACATTTTTTGCAATATTTTTTTTATATAAAAAATGCCAGCATATCAAGGTCGAATTATTATTTCTTAGTTTTTTTATTAGAATTAATTTGTTTAGTTTTTTTTCTATGTCTGAATATAACGGAATAATTTTGTTCAGGTATGATGAACTATTAAGGTATGTTTCTTCCATCTAAAAAAAAATTTTCATTTGACATTTCAATAATTGATATGCTACGGGAAGTTAGCATCTAATTTTTTAAAATTCGTTTTTTCGGTGAAATCGAACAGAACTATTTTGGAAATGTATCAGGAACTATAGAATTATGGTGCATGCGATGAGAACTTAAAAAAATATTGATATGCTAACACTTGATATGCTTACTTCACAGACACTGAGACTGAAGTCCATACCAAAATGTGTAGACAATGTTCTTGTCAGTTGAAATAGGTACCTTATACTACAGAATAAAATGGTTTTTAACTTGCAGCTCATTACATTTCCTACAATATTTTCAATACCTAATTTTCGCTCGTCAAAACAAGATGACATCATAAAGGCACAAATTGGAATAATTTAAAAAAAAAAAATATGATTTTGGATTTGTGTAAGTGATATTCTTTCGAATATCAAAGCCAAATTTGTTTCATCTGAAATTTTAATGCCACGTACCCAAATTAAAATTAAATATCAGACAAAGCTATTAATTTGTTAATAAAACAACATTTTGCCAATGGAGGATGCAACTGCCCGGCTAGCTCAGTCGGTAGAGCATGAGACTCTTAATCTCAGGGTCGTGGGTTCGAGCCCCACGTTGGGCGAATGATTTTTTTTTTATAAAATTACCGGATTGAGTCCGGTATCACGGCAGTCGATTGGCCAGAGAAAATTTGTGGTGAGGATTCTCGTGAGGGGAAAGAAAACATAAAAACCGTTATCATGAGTCTTATTTGCTGTTTTATTGTGTGAACCGTCAAAATTGTTGTTGTTTCAATGCATTTTAAGGCGTCTCAAAGTTTCTAACGTAAATACGTTGAGACTCACCAGTCTTAAATATTCAAGTGCTAGTTTTACATCACAGAACACGGTGAACTGTTCGAACTGTCAATCAAGTTTCAAACCAAACTCCACTCGACCTTTCGATTTAGTTTGAGGTACGAAGGAACGTACCCAATTTACATCAACGTATCGTAACGTGTAACAGCACAATGTAATATGCTACAGAAATGTCTACGTTTTTAGTTTACCCTACCGCCGCACTATGGTCCAAAAAGCCAAAAGTTGTGGCAAAAATACAAAATCCGATATTTTTTTTTTATTTTTTTGTTTTTTATTTTTAAAAGAAATATAAAAAGATCTGCAAAAACAGCAAAAAAAATTTTTTGTTAATAGTTTGGTTTATATAGCTTTTCAAAGTTGGGGAATTTTGTTCTAGCGTATAAAAAATAAAAAAAAAAAAATTTTTTTTTTCTATTTTGCAATTATGGCATATGACATTGAAAAACTTCCTTTTTTCAATGTTATGTGCACGTGGTTGTTTTATTTCTTTTTAAATAAAAATTTTAAATTAGAAAAAATAATAATATTTTCAACAAATAAAACAAAAACACACTTTTTTATTGAGTTTTTTGAGGTTTGAATAGAGCTACAAAAAATCTCGCTAGATTCCGCTGAAAAACTAACAGGATATTTTAGCCCAACTATTTGTTCGTATGCAAAATTACAGCCGCAACTTTTTTCAATGTTTTGAGATAATGTCATTTGTTTAAAAAAAAGCATGTTCCTGTTACTATACATTTTGCTCTTAAAAGCAAATTTCCTTTGGGAATGTTTGAGTTACTTTCTCAAAAGAGCTGAGATTATAAAATGTTCTTCTTATTTCAATTAGAATACATTTTTTTATTATTTTGATCGTAAAAAAATTCGCCCACTTCCACGCCCTTTTTCATTTTAATGGCAATTGTTAAAAAAGGACTCAAAGTCTTGTAAACAAACTACTAATTGTTATATTGAACATTAAATTTTTGTAATCCGCCCACTTTCACGCCCCTTTTTGAATAAATTCCTCTTAAAATAAAAAAGTTTTTGAAACTTAAGTAAGTAAATACGAATGAACGTTGACAAGAAAGAAAATTACAATCCTTAATCCTTTTTGTTTTTTTGTAACCTGTCAAAAGTAGGAGATTAATAATTTTTTTATTGCCTTAATAATACAAAAAAGGTGAAAGTAAAAGACGTATAATATATTCTTTTGTATTGTATATAAAGATATATAAAAAAAAATATTTATTAAAATTTTGGTCCGTTTATTGTTCTTTTGAGGTAACTTTTAACCATTTTTCTCGCACATTTCGGGTGGTATCTCGGCCATAACTTGAGTAATGTTGGTTTTTAATGCGTCTAGAGTTTGAGGATTATTCGCGTAAACACGGTCTTTTGCGTAGCCCAACAGAAAAAATTCTAACGGTGTTAAATCGCATGATCTTGGTGGCCAATTGACGTCGCCAACACGTAGTAAGTTTTAATAATTTTAACGTGTTGTTCGATAGCTAAACGATCAATTATCATTAATGACAAACATTCAACTAATATTATGACACTTCAAATGCCAGCGCTACCAACTTTGTAAAATTTAAAAAAAAAAAAAAATAGGTACTACCTACGCAATTAATTGTAGCTTTTTTGTTGTTAAAACTTCTCTTACGTACCTACCTACTTTTTATTTAAACTTCGTCAACATTTTTTTTTAAATCTACAATTTATTGCATAGGTTCTTAGTTTTTTTTACTTCCAAAAGTGTAATGCTTACTTGATATCAAGTTAGCACTACCTACATACATACCATTTTTATCTAGAACTACAAGTTTTTTGTTTCCAGAACTAATTTACAACAAAATGAATATGTGTCCACATATTTGCAATTTGCTCTTAGATTAACATTCAAAGAATTCTATTGCTTATTCCCCTTTCACACGAAAAAACAAGTTGCTGGATATAATAATTATTAACGTTTTCTTTTAAATTTCCTCAAAAATCTCTTGTACCTTTCACGAATGGAAACAAAATCATAGAAATTTTCTGTAGTTTCCTTTTAAAGTAGATTGGTTGAACACATTATTGTGTGTGTGAAGAGGAATGTCAAAAAAATCTCCTCAAATCGTTGACCGGGGAGATTTGTTTTGACTATTTAGTTTCGCAAATGTTTGCCAGTAGGGGTGCCTTGGAACCGAATTTTTATAAAAAGCTTTTTTAAATTAATTAAAATATTTAATTTTACATGGTTACATTCATGTAAATCGCTTACTTTATAATTAATTAATGGATCTTCAAGTTTTTAAATTATTTAGTCTAATGTATTAAAACAAATTATTCAAGATTTAATCTTTTATAAAAACATAATGTACCTACTCCTACCACTCAATCAGTTCTATATTTATCATAAATATAATTTGGAGAAACCCTCTTTGTCATAGTCTTCATTTTACTCTGGTGCATCTTGTTATATTATTTATTTGAATGCGTTCTATATGCTAAAGTCATATTTACGTTTCCTGTTGTTTGCAACATTTAACCCAAATCTCATCTGAAAATGCCAAACAAAGTTCGTCATTGTTCGCAAATATAATGGGTGATTTTTTAAGAGGTTTAGAACTTTAAAAAAAAAAAAAACACAAAAAATTCGAAAAAATTAATGAAATATTTATTTGAATCGATAGTTTGAACCTTGCAATTTAATGTTTAAAGATAATTTCATGCAAATGTTGACCGCGGCTGCGTCTCAGGTAGCCCATCCGCTGAGTCCAATTTTGGCATACTCTTTCACACATATCGGCCGGTATCTCACGAATGAATGCATGGATGTTGGCTTCCAGTGCGTCAATCGAAGCGGGCTTGTCCCTATAGACATTAGCCTTGACATACCCCCACAAAAAATAATCTAATGGTGTCAAATCGCACGATCTAGGCGGCCAATTGACCGGCCCGAAACGTGAAATTAACTGTTCACCAAACTCGCCTCGCAATTGCGCCATTGTTTCGCGTGCTGTGTGGCATGTGGCACCGTCTTGTTGAAACCACATATCATGCAAGTCAAGAACTTCCATTTCGGGCAAAAAAAAGTTTGTTATCATCGCTCGGTAGCGTTCACCATTGACAGTAACGCTGCGATTCGCATCATCTTTGAAGAAATATGGCCCAATAATGCCGCCGGCCCATAAACCGCACCAAACAGTGGCTTTTTCGGGATGCATTGGTAGCTGTTGCAATGCTTCTGGCTGATCTTCACTCCAAATGCGGCAATTTTGCTTATTTACGTACCCATTCAACCAAAAATGAGCCTCATCGCTGAACACAATTTTTCGATAAACAACATTTCGAACTGAGCACGAATTTTGATAGTAAAATTCAATAATTTGCAAGCGTTGTTCATTTGTAAGACGATCCATGGTTAAATTGCAAACCAAACTGAAGCTGTTTGACAGTGACACAAGGTACTAAACACATGTCAGCTGTCAAAACCAGTGTTGCCAAAACCAAACCAGCTTAAAAATCACCCGTTATTAACGTTTTCTTTTAAATTTCCTCAAAAATCTCTTGTACCTTTCACGCATGGAAACAAAATCATAGAAATTTTCTGTATCTGTAGTTTCCTTTTAAAGTAGATTGGTTGAACACATTATTGTGTGTGTTAAGAGGAATGTCAAAAAAATCTCCTCAAATCGTTGACCGGGGAGATTTGTTTTGACTATTTAGTTTCGCAAATGTTTGCCAGTAGGGGTGTCTTGGAACCGAATTTTTATAAAAAGCTTTTTTAAATTAATTAAAATAATTAATTTGACATGGTTACATTCATGTAAATCGCTTACTTTATAATTAATTAAAAATTAATTAACGGATCTTCAAGATTTTAAATTATTTAGTCTAATGTATTAAAACAAATTATTCAAGATTTTATCTTTTATAAAAACATAATGTACCTACTCCTACCACTAAATTAGTTCTATATTTATCATAAATATAATTTGGAGAAACCCTCTTTGTCATAGTCTTCATTTCACTCTGGTGCATCTTGTTATATTATTTATTTGAATGCGTTCAATATGCTAAAGTCATATGTACGTTTCCTGTTGTTTGCAACATTTAACCCAAATCTCATATGAAAATGCCAAACAAAGTTCGTCATTGTTCGCAAATATAGTAGTCTCAGTACACAATACACATGGGTACTTCAGTTCAGTTCAGTTTCAGTCACCGACCTCAAACTGCAAGTGGAACAAGTGGGTTAGTAAAATCCACGTGAGGTTGAATATATCGACTCACTTAGCCATCGAATCAGTCCAAAAATGTTTCCGAAACAGATGCCAATTTTATACTGGAGCTGGGAGTAGGTACTAGGACAGTGACGACCGATGCATAGTGGGACAGTGTCACTTAAAATTGAAAAAAATTTAAATATATGTAAATAGACTTATATCATCTATTCTGAAAATATTATTAAATTTTCCATCTTGGAAGTGAAATGCCAATTTATAACGATTTTTCTAATATCAAATGCGTATTTATTGCAAAGTTCATGAGTTCCGAAAGTCAAAAGAGAAAAGGGTGACAAAGTCATGAGTTTCCAAACGCATCACAAACAAAATGTCAGCGATCCGCAATAATAAATTTTGTTTGGATGTCTTTATTCGAAAATTTGACATTTAGACTGAAATGTGAAACAAAAATATGGAGTCTCAAGCGACTTAATTTTGTATTGGTGTTAGTAAATTAAGGGGTAAATCTGCTGAAAAATTTAGATTTGTAAATTTGATTTAAAATCAAAAATAAATCAATTTATTTTGCCCCATGGAACGTAAAAAGAGGGGAAATTGTGTTTTTGACAGATCCAAATCAAAAATAAATTGATTTATTTTACCAATGGAAAACCCCATAAATAATCATCAAAACGACATGTAACCGCTCTTTTATTTTAAAATGCTTTCCAAAATATCAAACTACTGATGCGAAGCATCCAGGAAGCGTATAAGATGAGCATGAATAGTGTAATCGGACCCGCAGATTAAGGGCCCTCAGCCTGTGGGTTCAATTCGGACACCCAGAGTTTTTTTTTTTAAATTTATGATCGAAAATTATTTTCATATTTTACTTTCTCGCTAGTACCAAAAAAAAAAAGTTTCATCATAACCTCAAACACTCAGGCCGGTATTCACCGAGCACTCATAACGTCATAAGTTATGAGCCTCATAAACCTATTCACCAAGCAATAATAAGTGGATATTTATGAAAAATATTCCGACATTTTCGAAACTACTTCCACAACTGTCAATCTGTCACTGTCAATCTGTCACACATAGTTTTTTTCTTCCTTTTTTTCAATTGCAATTTTTCATTCGGGTGGCTGCTGCGTTATTTAATTCGCCCGTATGATTCTTCGGATCGAAGCAAAAATTTAGTGAATATATGAACAATTCAAAATATTAATGTAATATTTTCCATTTAATTATAAAACACCGTACAGCGACCAACAAACGTATCAATTGATTTGCGTTTGACAAACAGTTGATTAGTTACCTGTTAATCGTTTTCGAAAAAATTTGATTTTAAAGTTTGGGAGTGCCTGGATGACAGAGAAACATATTAATTATGTGTGATCGGTGAATACCCCTAAGTTATGAGCCTCATAAAGTTATGAGGCTCATATGAGCGCTCGGTGAATACAGGCCTTAAATTCGATAGAATGTGTGAAGGTTTACAACCAATTCTAATGTTAGTGTATAAGCACATGTCAAATCATGTAACATGAACTGTCAGATCTTGTGTAAGATTTTTTTTCACACATATTTGTTGGTTAATGCCGTGTGAAATAGTTTGCAAGGGCTTTAAGGCAATCCAAGAATCAATTCTTCCGACAGGATAGTGCTGTTGGTCCATCTATTCATCAAACTAAATACATTCTAATACAAACGGATTCGAAAAGCTTTTTTTGACACTTTATTTGATTCCAATTTTAAGAAAAATCCGCTCCACTGTGCATCGTGCATACCTAAGTAAAATTTTGATTGAAACACAAGTGGTATTCGATAAAAATATATTCATCTCGCCCGATACATTTTCATTAAAAATAGCAAATTACAGTTTTAATTTCAAATACCATAAAAATAAGTTATAGAACTTCGAAAGGGGTAACTATAACAAAACGACAAGTCGAAGATGATGCGTTTAAGTTTTTTGTTAATTTGCACCGGAAACAAACCATACATTTTAAATGAAAAATCTTTTACGTTTTCAATTTAAATTTAACCTTTAAGCACATAAGAGAAGAGAATCTATGCCAACATAATGCGAAAACTTTTTTTTTTTTTTTTTTTAATTTTCCTGAACTTGTCTCAAGGCTATAATGAATTGAATTCGATTTTTCATCGGAAAAAACAGAAGAATTTACTACATCGTCGATGTACTCAACGTACCTAATACCATTAGTTCTGGGAAAGTTTATACTTTTGTTTGGAACAATTTTATTGTCTTAACACTCCTTACTAAAGAAGGATGAGTATTTTATTGCCAAAAGGGAAAAACAAAGAAAATTGTAAAAAGTATCAAGTACCTACGTACGTTACGTAAGTATGTACATAATATTTCCTTATGTGCTCCGTATTTTCAAGTGTAGCTGTATGTAGGTACCTAACTTTTTCAATATTGAAAAGTAAGTAAGTGAAAATAAATAAATGGAATTTAGAGAAAAAAAAAACGATAAACGCACTTGTTAGTTTGTAACAAAAATAAAATCAATAACCAATAAGGTGTTGCAATATTTATTACGCGAATTTTAGGATGAATATTATGAAGATTACGATGACGAATTACTGAAAAACCACGACTTTGGATTATGCGAATCCAATAATAATAATTTTATAAAATCACAAACGAGTTAAGGAATTAAATTGTGCAACCGGCACACGCGAAAGATAAGATCGATATGACGAACTGTCAAATCGATCGACGAAGAACGAGAGATAAAGAGGAGAGACAAAATATTGCAACAACACTGCAACTACGATGCAGCCAACCGGCTAGTCAGCTGGGGGTGGGTTCGTCGAATTAATAAGACGAATAAAAAAATGGAAATAAACTAATTGAACCAGAAACGAATTTGGTTAATTAAAAAAAGAATTAAATAAGTAAAAGGTAAGCACAGGGGCGTACTTACGCTGTAGGGTGGGCGCCAGGAAACTATTGAGGGTCGTTTGCCTTGACCGGGTAGCTGAAAATTCTTCTTCAAAAATGAAGGAAAACACAATGATTTATTTTCCCAAGGGAAGTTAATCAAATTTTATTTAAAATATCTGGGAAACCTTGGCTTGCGCCTGGATGAAAACCCAGAATTTTTTCGATTTAAAATGGTGTACAAATATGGGTTTAAAATAATAAAGCAAAGGCAAATGTTAAAAACAATGAAACAAAGGAACAAAGAAAAATCTGGACCGCAAGATTGGACCGCTATCACTAGGTCCCGAAAGAAACGGACAAGAAAACTACGTTATGGAAAATGGGGTCGCGAATCTCACAATTTTGAGATTAATAAAACGATCTATCAAAGATCAACCGAATATATATATTTAAAACAATTCTTCACTCACGAATAGAAAACACTAAAACACTCTACTTATCTTTTTGGAATTTTCCTCCCTTCCTTCTTCCTTTCCTAGGTTTGTCCACTCGTTCTATTTTTACCAACTCCTGCTTCGGAAAATTTTTCTTAAAACACTTGTTTTTAAACTCTCAAAAACTAAAAAAAACTTTTCCTTTAATATTCAACTTTTTATTTTCTTTTTTTTTCTTCTTCTCAAAAACTTTCTTTTCTTTTAATCGCTTCGCTGGTCAACCAAGAAGAGGTTGGTCATGCGTAGCTATTTTCCTCTACCGGCCTCCTCTTTCACACACACATTCTCACTCTCAATCAAAAGCTTTCGTGGAACTCGGTTACGGTACCACTCCGAGGTTAAGTTCCAACGAAACTCTCTCTCACCCACACATTCACTGAATTCCCCAAGTTGTTGGTGCTGTCCCAAAACTTGACGAATCCAAGGCCGTATCTAAACCTATTCACAATATGAAAATCTTTGAGAAAAAGTAAAAAACTATAAAAAGTTGAAACTATTGTCCTGAGCATTCTCTCAGCTACTCTACAAAATTTAACTTTCTAAAAATTATTCGAAGGAGGAGCAAATACTCTAATACAAATTTGTAAACCTTTTCGAGGAATTGAAAGAGGAAGGTAAATACTTCAATCAAATTACCTAACGCGCAATCTACTATTCGGTGGATCTTTGTGCAGAGTTGGGGGATTGGAGGGAATAGCGTTTAGCGTTCCAATCTTTTATGTCGGTCGATATTATTTAAATTACATTTTACGTTAAGAATTTATGATGGGCTTGAAGCCATATTTAAAAGTCAAGTTAAAATGATGTAGGTGTTTTGTTGCGTTGGTTTAAAATCCACTTTAATGTGTAAGTGTATATTTCCGTGTATATTAGTGTTGTTGTATTTCGAGAAGAGCTTCCTCGCTCTATTCATAGATGGCGTGTGAGTCTCCAGCCCGTCCGCTGGCTCAACACAATCGAATTAAAAGATACCTATATTGTTATCCTCTCTGAGCAACTCTCCAGCTCCATGAGGACAACGGACTCAAAATTATTGGTCGAAAAATGGGAGTGGTTGGGATGGAGGGGAAACAGATAACGAGAGTTAGACTATGACCAAACAACATAGTCAGAAATGGGTTTTAAGAACCGAGTTTAGGAATGGTTTTTTTGTTGCGGTAAATCTTACCGTAACAAATTCCACCCTTACCTACCGAAGAGTAAAACCTGGCTTTCAGAAATGAAAGCGAAGTAAAAAAAGGATAAGAGAAAGGTTTAACAACACAAAAATGGAATACATACACTACAATACAACACAACTAAAGAAAACTCAGTCACTTCAGGTGAGAGTTAAGCACATCACAGAGCATGAGAGCTCTCAGTACCACTTAGCGCAGCTCATCCGCTACACGACTAATTTTCATTTGCATCGGGTTCGTCGCAGTAAGGTTTTAAATCCTTAACATTCCAGGTACCTTTATTTGCACCTTTCTCATCTACGAGAATATAAGTCCATGGCGATACTCGTTTCTTAATTAGAAACGGGCCTACGAACTTAGGAGCTAATTTCGCCGTGTAATAGTTTGCTGCCTCTGATAGAGCAAAGTTACGTCGCCAAACCAATTCGTTCGGGAGGAATTGAACATCCCTTCGACGAAGGTTGTATGTTTTCGCTGCCTTCTTGGTTGCCGACTCTAACTTTTTCCCTATCTCTTCTCTAAGCTTCCTAAACTGTTCCCTAGTATCGTCCGTATTAACGCCCCTAACATTCGGAATGGTGGTTAAGGATTCGCCTCCAAAAGTCACCATACCTCGACCAAAATTTGCGTAATACGGCGACACACCTAACACTTCATGCTGGGCCGTGCGTATACTACACGCAACTTTCGCCAACTGCGAATCCCAAGCCCTATGGTTTTCTGATACATAAGCCCTAAGTGTCGTTTTCAAAATCTGATTTATCCGCTCCGCCGGATTGGCCTGCGGGTGGTAATGCGCCGTAAACTTAATTGTAGAACCGTAACTATCGCATAACGACTTCAATTCCTTACTCTTGAATTGGGGACCGTTATCACAAATAACGAATTTAGGTACGCCGAACAATAGAAAGACATTGTCTTCTAACTCTTTGCAAACAGATTTCGCTGTTGCAGATCTCAAAGGGAACAACAAGGGAAATTTCGTAAAATAATCCACGACAGTTAAAATATAGATAAAACCCTTACTCGATTTAGGAAGTGGACCCACCAAGTCCACACAAATCATCTCCCACGGAGTGGTTACTACTCTCCTCTCCGTCATTAACCCAGCCGGTTTTTCATTAATTGGTTTCACGCTTTGACAGACTTTACAATTTTTAACATACCTAGTAATATCTGACCTCATTTTTGGCCAGTAATATTTATCTCCTATCCTAGCGAAAGTTTTCTTTACCCCCATATGCCCTGCTAACGGATGGTCGTGATTTTCTTCTAAAATCTTTTTCCTATCATTCTTTGGAACAACTAATTTCCACTCACTATTAGTGTCATGAACAACTGTATGGTTTGCTTTCACAAACTTATACAATTGACCATGCTCTACTCGCCAAGCTGGAAAAGATAATGGCTTGTTTTCTACTTTTTCTAACATTTTCCCTATCCATGGATCGTTTATGGGCTCTGAAATCCCAGATAAAACCGGAACGCTTCGAGAAAGCATATCTGGCACCACATGATCCTTACCTTTGCGGTGAACAATGTCGAACTCGAACTGCTGCATACGTACAGCCCATCGAGCCAGCCTACCTGCTGGATCCTTCAACTTGCTCAACCATATCAAAGAGTGGTGATCGGTGATGACCTTAAATCTCACCCCCTCCAGATATGGCCGCAACTTTTCTATCGCCCACAGAACAGCTAAGCACTCTTTTTCTGTGGTCGAATAGTTCCTCTCATTTCTATTTAGTGATCTGCTCAAATAGCAAACCACCTTCTCTCCCTCATCAAAATCTTGTGTCAGGACTGCCCCAATCCCAAAATCAGAAGCATCTGTCTGAACGACAAATGGCTTCGAAAAATCCGGACACGTCAGGATGGGTGCAGCAACTAAACACTCTTTAGCTTTTCTAAAACTTTCCTCACATTCCCTACTCCAATCAAATTTCTTATTCTTCTTTAAAAGGTCGGATAACGGCTTCACCAAACTAGCAAAGTTTGGAATAAATCTCCTATACCAGGATACCGTTCCGATAAAACTCCTAACCTGCTTAACATTCTTTGGCGATGGAATCCCTAACATACTTTCTATCTTTTCTGGGTCCATGTGTAAACCGTTTCTGTCTACAACATAGCCCAAAAATTTTAAAGATGGCCTAACAAACTGACATTTTTCCCTACCTACTTTCAAACCTGCTTTAATTAATCTACTAAAAACCTCATTCAAAATCTCCATATGTTTTTCAAAAGTGTCTGTCACGATGATGATATCATCGAGATAGACGAAGACATATGGTTCTAACTCAGGGCCTAACACAGTATCTATAAATCGTTGCCATGTTGCAGGTGCGTTATGCAACCCAAATGGCATCCTTAAAAATTGAAATAAACCCCTGCCTGGAACTGTGAAAGCAGTATACTTTCGAGAATCTTTCTCAACTGGAATCTGCCAATATGCAGACTTAATATCCAGTGAGCTCAAAAACCTAGCATTGTTTAATTTATCTAGGATGGCCGTAATATACGGAAGGGGGTATGCATCCCTATCCGTAACCTCGTTTAACTTCCTATAATCTACACAAAACCTATACGTGCCATCTTTCTTTTTGATCATGACAATGGGAGAAGCCCATGGACTGTCAGATTTTTCTATAACTCCATCTTTTAACATCTCTTCTAACTCTTTATCTATGAAAGACTGAACCACAGGAGACACCGGATAATACCGTTGCTTAATTGGTTCAGCTTCCGTCCTAATTTTGTGCTCCACCATCTGTGTGCACCCTAACCCTTCTGGCATTTCACTAAAAACTTTTTCTAAACAACTATCTAACTCTCGCTTTTGTTTCTCGTTTAATTCCGTTAAATGATCCGCCATAGACATCGAAGCCAACAAACTTTGGTTCGAAAATGTCCATTCCCCTGATTTCAAATCCGGGACCACACCCGATAGAGCCCAAAAGTCTGCTCCTAAAATCAGTTTATGGGGAAGGCGTGGAATGACAAGACAATCTATAAGAACCACTTTTTCCTTGACTTTTATTGGAAGTGGAACTACACCTTCCACTTCAATACCTGCACCATCCGCTAAAATAACTCTACCTAAGTTCGTTTTCTCTACATTTAATCCTAGATCCTTTAAAATTTCCCATCCGTCCTTACCTATAATTGTGCGTGAAGCACCTGAATCTAAAAGTCCTAACATGTTAATTCCATAAACTTCAACGCCAAGATACGGTCGTTGATCCCTACCATTTTGCTCAAGCGTGAATCCTAAATGAATAAATGCCGACTGGTAACCAGTAGGCAACCTATCAGATTTTAACGGAACTCTCGTCCTACTGACCCGAAAGTTCGTCTCCCGTTTCCCGAACACTGTTGGCAGTTATTTCGATTAACTCCAACCCTACCACATCCATAACAACGCCTAACAGCGGAACACCTATTTGCGAAATGGCCTTCTCCATTGCAATTATAACACCTAATAATTGGCCCTGCACTATTTGATGAAAATGGGTTCGAATTTCGTCCCTTTCGAACGATTTGGTTGTTTTCCGTTACAACCGAAACCGTTGGGTTTTGTCTACGTCGAACAGTTTGGTTGTTCTCTGTAACAACCGCAACTGTTGGAGGATCTAGGCCTACGTATGCCAGATCTGGCTCTAGCAAAGTCCTGCTTCTACTATTTGGAGGAGGAACGTATGATTCAACGTTCGCTCTCACTGCCTCCAAATCTCGACCTAACTCTACTAAATCAGAAATGCAATTTGGTCTAGCCAAACCAAGTTGCGTCTGGTAGAAAGGTGTCAAGTTCCTCTGAATCATTGACAACTTCCTCCGTTCTGATATTTGTTCGGAAAGTCTGCCGAACAAATTCTGCATCGTCGCCACATAGACACCGATGGACTCATCTTTGCCTTGTGTGCGATGCCTAATCTCTTCTAACAAAGAATCATCATAATTCGGTGGCAAGAACTCCAGTTTCAATTCCCTGACAAGTTCTGGCCACGAATTGACAGAAAGCCTAATTGCCCTAAACCAAACTAAAGCTTTACCTACGAAAAATTCTACCGCGGACCTAAAAAGTTGCGCTTCCGATATCCCACGGGATTGGCGCATTTCCTCAACTCTTTCTATGAACGCGTTCACGGAGGCACCACAGCGCTCACCAGTGAACTTCACGTCCCACTTATAAATTTGTTCAAATCTTTGCGGATTTACAACAACCTGCTCTAAGATTGGGTTTTCTAACCTAACACGATCCCTATTGCCCTCAGTCCTACTATCTGCCACTACTAAGCCCGTCGATGTACCGGCAGAAGTACTCGTCGACCTGCTTTGAGGTTCAGCTGAACGCTGATTTTCAACCTCCGAATTCTTACTTTTATATTTCTCTTTATGTTTCTCGTTTTGTTTTTCATTTTCATCTTCTGTTTCCTCATCGTCTTCTTCGTCGTCTTCTTCTAACTCTGCCATTGCCATAAACAACTTATTTTTAAGAGCCTGCTTGCTCTTTTCCTGAACCTCATTTTCTGGAATAGACCTATCTAATCTTCGAAGACCCCACTCTACTTTTGTTATTATTTTTAAATACTCTTTTGAAGTTTCCGACTTCGGAGGATTTTCTAGAAGTTTTTCTAATTCTCCTAACTTTTTCTCAACCGCCATTTGATCTTGTTCAAAATTGAACGGATAAGCGGGAGCTACAAAAGAATTCCTACGTTCTAACTTGTTGGCAACCCTAAGCGATTTTCGCATTTCCTCAACTGTCCCTATAGGTAAACCTCGCCACTCCATCTCGTAAGCGATTTCGTCTTGCGACAATCTATTTACCTCCATTTTAAAAAAGTTTAAACGAAAAATAACTAAAAAAAAAGTTGTTAATTCAAATAACAAATTTGCTTTAATACCACTGCAAATTTGATTAAAATTGTATAAAAAGTCCTTAAAACGATTTAAGAACGAAGAAATATTAACAGCGTATTTAACAACTTGAAAAAAAACTTTAACTATAAATAAAATTTTAAAAAAAACAAATAAAACGAAAATTTCACGTTGGCAACCCTGTTAAAATTCCAAAAAAAAATTCCTTTTTAACCAAAAAAAATTGAACTCCTCAAGTTAACTTAAAAAAAATTATTTTTGAAGCGACTGTCAAAATTCCTGATGAAAAAAACACTCAAAAGACCTTCAATATGTATTTAGTAAAAAAAAATTGACTCAATGTCCAAAAAAAAAATAATCGAAAAACAATAATTTTTATCCTAAACTAGAAAAAAATAGACGATTTGATAAAAAGTACAAAAAAAAACAACAAAGTGTTCACCAAGAAAAAGTCGAATTTGGCAAAGTGGGAGCACTGATTATTTGTTGTTTACAAACTGAAATTCAATTATAAAAAAAACTAACCACGAAAAAGAAAGAGACCGAACTATTCTCTGTTACTGAATAATATGATAATAATAAAAAATTATTATAACCTCAAAATGAAAACTTAATTAAAAATCGCACAAATAAAAGTAAATAAATATAAAAAGAAATAAAAATAAAATCAATAAAAACACCTTACTCTTTTAAAAAAATTATTTGTGGGTACTCCCTGCACTTTTGCACTCTTCGAAGAAAAAAAAAAAAAGTTGAAACGCCGCCGCTGTCTTGTTGTTGTAACATTCAATTCACCTAGGGATAAAAAAGACTTTAGTAAAAGAACACTCGAATTAATAAAAAAAAGAACAATTGAATAAACCAATAAACACAAAACAAACACTTCCAAATTCCAACCAAAATTATGGTAGAAAGAATATAGGCAGGTGCAGTGATTTTAATTAATCCAACTGCATTCAACTTCTGAATAAAAACCAACACGTATGGGCGCCAATTTGTTGCAATATTTATTACGCGAATTTTAGGATGAATATTATGAAGATTACGATGACGAATTACTGAAAAACCACGACTTTGGATTATGCGAATCCAATAATAATAATTTTATAAAATCACAAACGAGTTAAGGAATTAAATTGTGCAACCGGCACACGCGAAAGATAAGATCGATATGACGAACTGTCAAATCGATCGACGAAGAACGAGAGATAAAGAGGAGAGACAAAATATTGCAACAACACTGCAACTACGATGCAGCCAACCGGCTAGTCAGCTGGGGGTGGGTTCGTCGAATTAATAAGACGAATAAAAAAATGGAAATAAACTAATTGAACCAGAAACGAATTTGGTTAATTAAAAAAAGAATTAAATAAGTAAAAGGTAAGCACAGGGGCGTACTTACGCTGTAGGGTGGGCGCCAGGAAACTATTGAGGGTCGTTTGCCTTGACCGGGTAGCTGAAAATTCTTCTTCAAAAATGAAGGAAAACACAATGATTTATTTTCCCAAGGGAAGTTAATCAAATTTTATTTAAAATATCTGGGAAACCTTGGCTTGCGCCTGGATGAAAACCCAGAATTTTTTCGATTTAAAATGGTGTACAAATATGGGTTTAAAATAATAAAGCAAAGGCAAATGTTAAAAACAATGAAACAAAGGAACAAAGAAAAATCTGGACCGCAAGATTGGACCGCTATCACTAGGTCCCGAAAGAAACGGACAAGAAAACTACGTTATGGAAAATGGGGTCGCGAATCTCACAATTTTGAGATTAATAAAACGATCTATCAAAGATCAACCGAATATATATATTTAAAACAATTCTTCACTCACGAATAGAAAACACTAAAACACTCTACTTATCTTTTTGGAATTTTCCTCCCTTCCTTCTTCCTTTCCTAGGTTTGTCCACTCGTTCTATTTTTACCAACTCCTGCTTCGGAAAATTTTTCTTAAAACACTTGTTTTTAAACTCTCAAAAACTAAAAAAAACTTTTCCTTTAATATTCAACTTTTTATTTTCTTTTTTTTTCTTCTTCTCAAAAACTTTCTTTTCTTTTAATCGCTTCGCTGGTCAACCAAGAAGAGGTTGGTCATGCGTAGCTATTTTCCTCTACCGGCCTCCTCTTTCACACACACATTCTCACTCTCAATCAAAAGCTTTCGTGGAACTCGGTTACGGTACCACTCCGAGGTTAAGTTCCAACGAAACTCTCTCTCACCCACACATTCACTGAATTCCCCAAGTTGTTGGTGCTGTCCCAAAACTTCGAATCCAAGGCCGTATCTAAACCTATTCACAATATGAAAATCTTTGAGAAAAAGTAAAAAACTATAAAAAGTTGAAACTATTGTCCTGAGCATTCTCTCAGCTACTCTACAAAATTTAACTTTCTAAAAATTATTCGAAGGAGGAGCAAATACTCTAATACAAATTTGTAAACCTTTTCGAGGAATTGAAGGAGGAAGGTAAATACTTCAATCAAATTACCTAACGCGCAATCTACTATTCGGTGGATCTTTGTGCAGAGTTGGGGGATTGGAGGGAATAGCGTTTAGCGTTCCAATCTTTTATGTCGGTCGATATTATTTAAATTACATTTTACGTTAAGAATTTATGATGGGCTTGAAGCCATATTTAAAAGTCAAGTTAAAATGATGTAGGTGTTTTGTTGCGTTGGTTTAAAATCCACTTTAATGTGTAAGTGTATATTTCCGTGTATATTAGTGTTGTTGTATTTCGAGAAGAGCTTCCTCGCTCTATTCATAGATGGCGTGTGAGTCTCCAGCCCGTCCGCTGGCTCAACACAATCGAATTAAAAGATACCTATATTGTTATCCTCTCTGAGCAACTCTCCAGCTCCATGAGGACAACGGACTCAAAATTATTGGTCGAAAAATGGGAGTGGTTGGGATGGAGGGGAAACAGATAACGAGAGTTAGACTATGACCAAACAACATAGTCAGAAATGGGTTTTAAGAACCGAGTTTAGGAATGGTTTTTTTGTTGCGGTAAATCTTACCGTAACAAAGGAAGTAGATAAATAAATTTGTTGTTGAATAATTTAAGGACCATTAGTTAGCGTAATGATTAAGTGAGTTCTGTTGTTGACCGCATGATTTATATTCTTCCAGGCAGTGTGACCATAAGAACTTCTGCGGCACCGTAATGATTGAGAGTAGTTATGAGTCCTCCAAGAACTGTCGACCACCAAATTTATTTGTTTTGAATTTTTGAAACTGAATTATTACATTTTCCTTCAGGATTTACAAGCAAGCAATAGATAATTGTGGATATTGTTGATATATGCGCATATAGTTAAGACAGGCTGGTTTTATAGATAGATAGATAGATAGATAGATAAGGTCTTTTATTTTTTCAAACATGAAAATTACAATATTTTTTTTTTTTTTTTTAGTAAAAGATTTACAAAGCATGGCTTATAAGCCGTCTGCCGGTAAAATTTAAAAAATTAAACAATAATAATACAATAAAGAGAGAAAATTATTGACAAAGATAATATTAATATATTGATAACTTACAGATATGTATAATTTACAATACAGACTGTGATTATGCGACTTTTAGTTTAGTCAAAACAAAAAGAAAAAAAATTACTGTTGCAATCTTGAATGTTTTAATAAAGGTACAAACAAATAATTAAAAGTAAAAATTAGTTAAATTTTTTTCAGATACAATTTTTTTTTTTTTTTTTTAAAAAGGTGACTTTTAGTTTAGTCAAAACAAAAAAAAAAAAAAAAAAAGGACTTTTAGTTCAGTGAAAACGGAAAATAGTTTGAACAATCTTTTAAAAAAAATAATAGTATACTATGGAGCAGAACTGCATATTATGTTTAGTATATTTAATATTTATTTGGGTAAATGCTTTTAATTTGGCTGAAATGAGAAATTTTTTTTTTTTTTTTTTTCTTTTTTTTTTACTTTTTTAAACTTATAGATACATTTCTTTATAACTCATAAAAAAATCAAATAATCATTTCGAAAATTTCTTGCATGTGAGACATAGCGCATAAGAGGTATCCAACCACGATCTCCATTTAGAATTCTGACACATTCTTCCAACGTAAGAAAGCTGGAACGAAAGTAAAGTCTTCGGATTTCCTGTAGGATTGGACAAAGCGCTAAAAAGTGTAAGATATCTTCGTTCTGATGAAGGTTGCAAAGGGAGCATACTGGGTTTAAGTCTGATCTATGCGGTCTACAATTTAAATCAAGCATTTCAGTTCTAATCTTGAATATCAGGCTCATTTCAGATACTGTGAATTCTTCTCTGAAGTAATTATTTTCACCTAGTTTGAAATTCAGTTGTCTGTACAAATTCCTCGATGTTGATTCTGTTCCTCGCGCAACACATAGTTGATACATTGTCTCATCAATGACAGAGATGCAGTCGTATAGTACATTTTTTAATTCTTCCACATTGTCCACTGTCAAAGACATCGCAAAGTTATGTGTTACAGCAAGGTCATACCAGTTTTTGATTGGACTGTACCCACGACTGAAGCTGATCAAAAGGATTCGTTTTTGCAAGTTCTGGTCAGAACGCTTCATTACCTTTACAATGTAATCCGCATTAGCTTTTAAGTTTTTCAAGAATATTTGAGGTAAACCTGTTTCCAGGTGAATGGCATAATTTGGGGTGTTGAAAGGTAACTTAAAAATTCGCTTAAAGAAATACCTTTGTATATTTTCAATTTCTTCCAACTTTTCATACCCATATACTTCATTACCATAACAAAAGCAACTATTCACTGTGGCGTTAAAGACTTTGAATTTTGAAGCTGGATCGACGAATTTGTTAGCGAAGAATTTAGACCACATGGTATTTATTGCTGATTTTGCAGCATTTGTTTTGGCTTTTATATGTGCATGCACATTTAAGTTATATGTAAATATGTATCCAAGATACTTAAACTCGTTTACGACTTCAATTATCTCGCCATCCAGGGTCCAGTTCCGCGCATAACCGATAGATCTATTTCGAGATCTGAATACCATCACTTTTGATTTAGTAGTATTTATTTTAAGATCCCATAAATTACAAAACTGTTTAAGCTTGTTAATCTGAAGCTGTAGAGTAAGTGGGCTGTCAGATAGAATTACTAAATCATCTGCGTAGAGTAGAACTTTGACACTTACATCACCAAACAGAACACCCCCAGGTATATGGTTTTCAACGTCATTAATAAATAATGCAAATATAAGAGGACTTAAAACACATCCTTGAGGGACACCCGTACCACACCTAAATTCCCTTGATTTTTTGGTACCGTTCTGTACATATGCGGTCATGTTTTCGAGTATTTTCCCGTAGACTTTTATGAATTTAGTCGATAAACCAATTGTTGAGAGCTTATATAGCAGGGAACTTCTATTAATCGTGTCGAAAGCAGCTTTCAAATCAACGAAAAATGCGTACAAGCACTGCTTTTTGTCTATAAAGCGCCTAGCAGTAGTGCTAAGTACAAAAATCTGGTCAATAGTTGAAAGGTTGGCTCGGAAGCCAGCTTGGTAACAACTAATAATATTGTTTTGTTCGACCCAATTCATTAGTCTTACATATAGTATTTGTGTAAAGACTTTTCTTAGCGAATTTAATACCGCAATACCACTATAGTTTTCTGGTAGATCGCGATTTCCTTTTTTAAAAACGGCTGAAATTCTGGATAGCTGAAAGTTTTCAGGAATTGTTTCTTCATTGAATATTTTATTAAAAAGTTCTAAAATGTACTCTAAAAATTCGGGTGTAGCTTCCTTATAAAATTCAATAGGAATCCCATCAGATCCTGACGCTTTGTTATTTTTCATTGTTTTCAAAGAAGATAATAATTCCATCATTGTGATTGTGGAATCCAAATCTGGAATAGTTGTATTTGCAATGGCATAGCTTATTGTGTTTAGATTGGGATCAGGTAAAAGAGAGAGAGGCTGGTTTTATGTGCGAAAGACTTTTTGTAAGTGAGAGATATACAAGTTTTAAGGGCGAGAAATAGGGAAATGTAGATCGAACTGAAAGGAATTTTTCGTCATCGGTGACGGTTATCAGTGCAATAAATGACCATCAATAAAAAGATCATTAGTAAAACGATCATGTTATCAGGCACTAATATACTCTTTAATGAGTACCTATTTCAATTTAAAAAATAAACTCAACATTTCAGCTTAAAATTCACACTTCAAGGTGACAACTGACAGGTCATTTGACATTTGAAACTACATCTGCTACAATTTTTTTTAATAACTACATTTGTTTGAGAATGAGACTAATTATTTATGTATATTTAAATTAATATTTGTTCTTGTAATTAATCATTTCAATATTTAAAATATTTATCTAATTAATGTTTCCTAAATTTCTGTATTATTTACCTAATTTGCTACATTGTATAAAACTTATATTGTTTACCCTATAATTTATCAATTCTCTTAAATTTACTATCAATCAACAGTTAATATTTTTCAATTTTGTATACCTAGCTGTTTGCTACTATCTATGCTCTCGCTCAATGTTAAGTGTTATACTTACTGTTTTTTCTTAAAGCTAATTCTGCAAAATAATTTGTTATCTCGTCCATTTGGATTTCAACCACAGAAAGGGTAACATCGTCAAAATAAACTTATTATAACGTGGTAACTTCGTCGTTTTTTTTGATAACAAATTTTTTTTCGATTTTCGTTCGTTTTCAAACATTTTTTGGTCCAAATCGAGCCGGATTTTTTTTCCAATTTGGAGTTTTTGCTACAATTCGTACTACAGTCCATTGCAATTGTATTCGGAGCTAGAAATTTCTGTGCCTACGTATTTCAAATTAAATTCCATTCGTTTCATATAAAATTTATTTTATTGGATTTCGCTGATCATTGAGATTTAGTTCTGGCTTCTTGATTCGCATTCAATGTGTTTTCGCCGCTCATAGGATTTAAGAATTATCTACCACGTGTCCGTTACTTGACTTACCTTCAAGGACTTCGTCTGACTTTCTTCATCAATTGATAAAATAGATCTTACTTTCTTCTACCTGTCGTTAAGTACATTTAATTCGTGCCACGTAAATTGTTGTTGAATTTGTCCTGCTTCTGGAGGAAAATTTGCATTCCCAAGTGTTGTTCGCTGGTCTGACGTCCACGTGTTCGTTTTACTTGCTAGTCAAGAATATCTAAAATTGCAAATAGATTTTCGTCGACAACTTCGTCATACATCAGTGGAATTAACTAGAGCATAGTTTTTGTGCATTTTTCGTGGGTAAAGTTCTTCTCAAAATGCCTGATGCACCTTCTTTCGCCGCTCTTCGTTTAGTTCGTGGTCATCTTAAAGCTTCTTTGACCAAGCTTGTGAAGTATACGGAATCCATAGACGACAGGACTACACTAGGTGATTTGGACGTACGCTTGTCTAAGGCAACAGGTTTATGGGAAGAATTTAATGCCTCTCAAACTTGTATGTACGAGTTCGCGGATGAGGAAGGCTACGTAGATCCTGCTCCAGATTATGAGGACTTCGAGACAAAATATCTAGTGGTGCAATCGGTTCTTTTGTCGACGATTAGGGAAAGGGAGAAATTGGAAAAGAGCAGGGATGTCGTTGGCCAATTAGCTGATCAACAGAAAGTTCTACTTGATACGTTAGGGAAATCGCATTCGTCAGGGTGTAAATCGGACTTCTTTCTTCCGAAAATTCACATCGAACCCTTTTCCGGAGAATATCATAATTGGCCATCCTTTAGGGATATGTTCAAAAGTGCCGTTCATGATAAAACAAACTTATCTCCAAATCAGAAATACCTCTTCCTAAAGTCTTGTCTTCGTAACACTGCGTTAGGTCTTCTCAATCATTTGCCGCTTACTAATTCGACCTACGAGGAAGCATGGGACAGATTAGTAAAGCGCTTCGATCGTCCTCGCTATATCATAAACGGTTATATAAAAACTTTCATGGAATTACCTCCCACAAACGTTTCTAATGCTAAACATTTGCGAAAAATTTCTAACGGTGCGGATGAAATAATAAGAGGCCTTACAGCAATAAATTCACTAAACACAGATCCTTGGATTATTTACCTTTTGCTAAACAAACTGGATCCTGACACTCGGAAAGCATGGTCAGAGGATAGTTCTACCGTAGATAGCCCTTCGATTACAGAGTTTCTGGAATTTTTAGAACGTCGTTGTGATGCATTGGAAAGCGCTCACACTAGCTCCCGTGATAACCATAAGTCAAAGAATCCTGGAGCAAAAAGTATGCATATGCATACGAGTGCTAATTCGTCTTTATGTATAAAATGCAACGGTTCTCATGGGCTTTCTCAATGCCCAGATTTTCTTGAGATGAAAATTAATCTTCGAAGAGATTTCGTTAAATCTAAAAAGATTTGTTTTAATTGTTTGCGACCAGGCCATCCTTCAAATCGATGTTCATCCAAGTTTCGGTGCTCGGTCTGCAAATCACGCTACCATAGTTTAGTACATGACGATTCGGTGTATGTAAACCGTAAGGAAATTCATCCTACTAACCTATCGGCTAGCAATTCGTTCAATGGAGGCCCAATTCGAGAGTTCGTTCCACAAACTACTTCAAATACTCCTTCAACTTCAAACGCATTTGCTTTAAACAACCATTCGCTAAACATCGCATGTATTCCACAGACTTTACTTCCAACTGCTATCGGCAAAGTGCAAGATATACACGGTGTTTATCGGGATGTTCGGATCCTCATAGACTCAGGCTCACAGGTTTCTTTTGTTTCAGAGTCTTGTGCTCAACGGCTTGGACTCAAACGAAGAAACGCTCGTATACCTATAAGCGGTATTGGATCTACCAACGCTGGTAAATCCAGAGGCCTTTTATCGTTGGTAATAGCTTCACGCTCTGATTTATTCAGTATTTCAGTCAATACATATATATTATCTAGCGTGACCTCAAACTTGCCAACAACTTCATTCAATATTGAAGAGTGGGACCACCTAACACGGTTGGAATTAGCCGATCCTACTTTTAATAAATCATCATCTGTCGACATTTTGTTAGGAGCTGATAAAGTTTGGGAAATTCTACTCGGAAGCGTCGTGTATAGTAAAATGGGTTACCCTATAGCGCAAAAGACTATATTCGGTTGGGTGTTAGCGGGACAGCTGGCAACCGTTAGTGAGCCTTGTGTTGTATCGCACCCCGTCACTCTAGACATTGATTCACTCTTGCAAGCGTTTTGGACAATAGAAGAAGTTGATCCGAAATCAATGGTTTCTAAGGAGGATCAGGAAATTGAAGATCACTTTCTACGGACTCATAGCCGTGACTCAAATGGAAAGTATATAGTTGACCTTCCTTTCAAATCGCCTCCAAGTTTTGCTAATTCCTTTAACGGGGCTCTTTCGCGACTTAAATCTATGGAAAAGAAGTTTTCTAACAATCAAGCTTTTTTTGAAAGTTACTCGTTATTCCTCGATGAATATTTGGCTTTAGGGCACATGACGAAAGTTCCTAGCTCAGAAATCAATAACTCGAATGTTTTTTACTTGCCTCACCATGCTGTGTTGAAGCCAGAAAGCGCAACGACCAAACTCCGCGTTGTTTTTGATGGCTCGTTCAAGGATTCCACCGGCCATTCTCTGAATGATTCGTTGATGATAGGTCCACCTATTCAAAGAAACCTTTTTGCCGTTTGTTTGCGTTTTCGCCGTCACCAATTCGTTTTTACCGCGGACATCGTGAAAATGTTCCGACAAATCTGGGTGTCGGATAAAGATTTGGATTTCCAACGCATCGTCTGGAGAAAGTCTCCATCGGAACCTTTAGAACATTTTCGTTTACGCACAGTGACATACGGAACGTCTTGTGCACCATTTTTGTCGGTTCGGGTCTTGGAACAACTCGCTAAAGACTATAAGGAAGAATTCCCAGTCGCTGCGGATATAGTGCTTAATGATTTTTACGTTGACGACGTAGTCTCTGGCGGGGATACTCTAAGTGAAGCGCTATTTAAACAAAAATCCCTTATCGAACTTTTGGCAAAAGGCGGTATGAAACTCAGCAAGTGGGAGAGCAATTGTAATGAGCTTCTTCTGAACAACCGTTCTTCCGGTAGTTCGAATGTTTGCCTAGACTCTGACGCGGATACGTGGATCAAAGTGCTCGGGCTTTATTGGAACTCTAAGTGTGATTTGTTTAGTTTTCGCTTAAATTACATCCCCAACGAACCCATTACGAAACGCCAAATTCTTCGCGATGTTGCACGCATATTTGATCCTCTCGGGTTTCTTGCTCCTACGGTCGTGCTATTGAAAATTCTTTTTCAAGAACTGTGGCATAGGAAATTAGACTGGGATGAGGAAATTCCAGGTAAAATATCGACTAAGTGGAGTAGCTATCGCAATGAACTTTCGATTCTTACCAAAATAAATATACCGCGAACGATTTGTATTGCCAAAGCTTCATTCGAATTACACGGATTTTCGGACGCATCTGCATCTGCGTATGCCGCAGTAATATATTCGCGTTATCGACTTCCTGACGGAACTTATGCCACCAATATCGTAGCTTCCAAATCTCGTGTTGCTCCATTAAAGCAGCTCAGTATTCCTAGGTTGGAGCTATGTGGAGCTCTTCTTCTCGCTAGGTTGCTCGTTTCGGTTCAAGCTGCTTTAAATATAACCTTCTCTGACGTTTATGCCTGGTCAGATTCCAAGGTCGTCTTATCTTGGCTGTCGTCTCCTCCTCGTCGTTGGAATGTCTTCATAGGAAATCGCACTTCAGAAATTCTGAACACGATACCAAGAAACAGATGGTTTCATGTGAGGTCGGAATGCAACCCAGCCGATTGTGCATCGCGTGGCATCCCACCATCACAGCTGCTCGGTCACCCTCTTTGGTGGACAGGCCCCCATTGGCTTCGTAAGGGTCCCGAATACTGGCCAATCATATTGGAGGTAGCCGATGATCCGAATTGCACCGTTGAAGAGAAGCCACATCCAACAGCCTCGTATCTCACAACATACGAAGAGCATCCTTTCGAAATTCTCTCGGGTCGAATATCGTCGTGGTGTATTTTCGTCAGAACTGTTGCGCAAATCAACCGTGTTATTGACCGTTGTCGTAGAAAAAAACGTTCTTCACCCTTTTTCACACCGGTTGAGATTTTCGATGCTAAAAACCGTATCATTAGATGGTTACAGGATCGGTATTTTGGTGAAAGTATAAAATATTATAAAAAACATGGATATTTTCCAAAAAATTCGAACATAATTGATTTATCTCCGTTTTTTGATGATCAAAATATTCTTCGCGTTGGTGGTAGAATCCAACATGCGGACATTTCGTTTAATGCCAAACATCCGGTAATCTTGCCAAAGGAACATATCGTTACAAAACTCATTCTCGTTGATGCACACATTCGATTTTTACACCCTGGTGTGTCAACCCTTTTCGCTCTGATTAGGCAAGAGTATTGGGTAATCGGATGTCGAAATCTGATTAGAAAAATAACACATGATTGCATAGCCTGTTTTCGACAACGGAAAGCGACCATAACGCAGCAAATGGGTAACCTACCCCCGCAACGCATTCTCACGAGTAGACCTTTCGCGCATTGTGGTTGTGATTACGCCGGTCCATTTACGTTAAAAACCAAATCGGGTCGTAAATCAACAATTTCTAAGTGCTATATATCATTATTTGTATGTCTAGTGTCAAAAGCAATACACCTCGAACTTGTTAGTGACCTAACGACGGAAGCATTTTTGGCTGCTTTTCGGCGATTTGTGGCACGTCGTGGAAAACCTTCAAATATGTATTCCGATAACGGAACAAACTTTCGGGGAGCTGCTCGATCTCTTTCAGAAATGCATGAACTCGTTCGTTCCGAGCACCATAACTCAATCGTTGCAGAATCCTTGGCTCGTGATCGTATCATCTGGCACTTCAACCCACCTTCGGCACCACATTTTGGCGGTTTGTGGGAGGCAGGGGTAAAATCGGTTAAGCAGCACCTGCGAAGAGTGATCGGAACAGACAATCTTACCTTTGAACAATTTTATACCCTCCTTACGCAAATCGAAGCAATTCTTAATTCACGGCCCTTGTGCCAAATCTCCGATTCTGACTTAGATCCACTAACACCTGCTCATTTCTTTCTAGGTGAATCATATGCAGCGGTACCAGAGCCCACCTTGGATATGCCAACAAATCGGTTGTCAACCTGGCAAAATTTGCAATCCAAAATACAAGGCTACTGGAAGCGCTGGAAGACAGAGTATTTGACATCTCTACAGAATCGTCCCAAATGGCAACAAACAGAGACCAATTTAAAGCTCAACGATCTGGTCGTAATCAAGGAAACCAATTTACCCCCAGGCAAATGGGCAATGGGAAGAGTCACCGAAATCCATCCAGGAGAGGATGGTCATGTCCGCGTTGTGACCTTAAGAACATCAACTGGCAACCTTGTTCGACCCATTCATAAATTGGCTGTTCTACCAGTATGCTGAAACGTTGTTCCAGGGGTGGCGGAATGTTTGAGAATGAGACTAATTATTTATGTATATTTAAATTAATATTTGTTCTTGTAATTAATCATTTCAATATTTAAAATATTTATCTAATTAATGTTTCCTAAATTTCTGTATTATTTACCTAATTTGCTACATTGTATAAAACTTATATTGTTTACCCTATAATTTATCAATTCTCTTAAATTTACTATCAATCAACAGTTAATATTTTTCAATTTTGTATACCTAGCTGTTTGCTACTATCTATGCTCTCGCTCAATGTTAAGTGTTATACTTACTGTTTTTTCTTAAAGCTAATTCTGCAAAATAATTTGTTATCTCGTCCATTTGGATTTCAACCACAGAAAGGGTAACATCGTCAAAATAAACTTATTATAACGTGGTAACTTCGTCGTTTTTTTTGATAACAAATTTTTTTTCGATTTTCGTTCGTTTTCAAACAACATTAATTAACTAAATAAATTATGGATATTACACATGTAAAAACTTCGTTTACTGATGAAATAACTATGATACAAGCGGTGAAAAAAATGATCAGTGGTGCCAATATTATCAATTAGAGGGAAAAACAGAACAGTACATAGCATATCTACATGTCAATGTGATAATGCTTATACTTTGGAACCGTTTCAAAGACAAAGTTTTTTATGGATTTTTTTTCACCCATAGAAGTAAATAAAATTATACATTCGTTAAAAAACTCTAATTCTAAGTCGTGTGATAATATTTCTAGTAATATTCTGAAAAAAATATCTCTTCTTATTTCTGATATCTTAACGCATATTTTTAATTTAAAAGGTATTTTTCCTGGTTTATTAAAATCTTCAGTCGTTATACCATTACATAAAAAAGGAGATACTTTGAACTTAAATAATTATCGCCCTATATCACTTTTATCAGTGTTTTCCAAGGTTTTTGAAAAAGGGATCAAGTCTAGAATGCTGTCTTTCTTAAACAAAATCACTGATCCTTTATCCCTGATACTTTATTCATTGATATCACCAAAGCTTTTGACATGGTTGATCATGTAATTTTACTAAAAAAATTATTCAACGCTGGTTTTAGAGGATTTGTCCACGACTGGTTTGCTTCTAATTTACATAATCGTAGTCAAAGTGTAAAAATTAAAAATATCTTCAGTCGTAAAAATTTCATTAATGTAGGTGTCCCCCAAGGATCTGTTTTGGGCCCGTTGCGCGTTGATAGTTTTAAGTACTTAGGTATTACCTTGGACTTTATGCTTAGCTGGAAGAATCATACCTCAACTTTAAAGCAATTTTTGAATAATGTTGTTAGACATATTTATCATCTCAGCCAATACTGTGGTTTGTCAGTTTTAAAGTTAGTATATATTGGACTATTCAAATCTAAACTGCAATATGGCATATCTTGTTGGGGTGGAACACATCTTAATAAGTTAAAGACTTTGCTAATTAAACAGAAACATGCTATTCGTATTATGTGTAAGATTAACCGTTTAACTCATAGCTTTGAGTTGTTTAAAAGTCTTGAACTTCTACCATTAAGGCATTTGTATTTTTACAAGGTTATAAGAATTTTTTGTTTGAGAATTCTGGTTACAACTCTTCGAGAGTTTATGATAACCATAGTTTGCGCGTGAACACCAGAAATCTTGTTACTGAACCTACAATCAAAAATTCACATTTTACACACTTTTATAATGTTACCGCACCCCGTATGTTCAATAAACTTCCAGTTAATCTAAGAAGAGAACGAGTTAAATCAGTGTTTCTAAAAAATATTAAACATTGGTTTTTTTATCAAATCATGCTGAAATAGAAAACTTACATAATAATTCCTTTAATTTGATTTTCTTTCTACAATATTGTATTTTTGCTAATTAAAAACTTTGTATTTCTTAGTTCTTAACTGTTTCACTTGTAATAAACTTATATTATCTACTTTGAATTTGTATAATGTATTATATAGGTCTAAGCATTTTGTAAATGAAATAAAGTTTAACATAAATAAATAAAAAATAAAATAAAAATAAATTATTATACGCAAAAAAAAAATGGATTTTATTGAATGGAATATGAAAATTGTTACGATTTTGATAATTTAATATTTTTGTTTTAATTTTGAAATTTTTAAAAATTAACTTAAAAAAATTCTTCTTATTTGTATTTTCAATGGCTTTCGAAGGAAGAGCTGAACAAGAATTAATCAAATTAAAATTTTTTGAAAGAAAACAAGGTTTTCATTAAATATTGTTTGTTCGACATAAAAATAGAATGCTTTATTTTCGCGTTGATTAGGAAGAGTCTTAAGGAAAGTACCCGCACTGAAGCGATGTGAATTTTTGAACATATTTGCGGCGCTTCCCAAGAGCCTTAACTTCAGATTTTCAAACAAAAAATAAATGTGGTTAGAAAAATTTCAAAACTAACTAAAAAATATACTATGTACCATTGCCGTAGCCAGGATTTTGGTTCGGGGGGGGCTTGTTTCCAAATTTTACGAGGAATTCTTTAAACAAAAAACTATATATGTATATCCCAATTTATTGATTTTTATTAGTTTTTAAATTGTATGTACTCAAACGAACATACATATACTTAAATTATTTTTTTATACACACATTTTTTCAAAGCAGAAGACGTCTTGATTTTCTTTTTGACATGAGATCAATCACCTTCTCTGGATCCACATTATTATTTGAATGAGCAGATATCATAGCAAGTGAGCTTAATCTTGCATTTCCCATAACTCTTCGGGACACTGTTTTAATCCTTTTCATAGTTGAAAAGGTTCTTTCAAAACTAGCTGTGGTCACTGGAGGAGTGGCCAAAACCGTAAGCAAGAAGTTTATACCTCTAAAGTTATTCTTGTCACATATATCAAGCAATTTTTAAACTTCGATAGAAGGATCAATGGACGATATTTTTTCGCACCAGAGAATGTACTCAGCTTTCACAGCTGACAACGAAATTGCATTATCAAAGTAACATGTTAGCTTTTCCATTTCGTTGACATGCCCAACTGCAGAAAAACCTGGGAGAAGAGCTTGAAACGATGGTAGAACGTCTTCGTTGATCATGAATCTGTCCGTAAGATTTTGTATTAACGAATCTATTCAAGGAATCAATACAGACACTCTAAAATGAAGTTCTTGGAGTCTTAATTCAATTTTAAATAAGTCCTCGGCAAGGTTAGATACGGATTGAAAAGCCTCTCTGAAAAAATCTTCGGCTTTTTTTCTGATGTTCTCAAGAGAATTCAGAACTTCTTTGGTGCGGTCGATTGCAGAAACGAAATCTAAGGATTTGTTCTGTAGGAAAACTGATAAGGGCAGCGTTAAACTGAACAGCTTTTCGCATACAATGGGGCTAACTAGGAAATCACATTTTTGGACCGCTGCTGCCAAAAGTGTTGATGCCTTCGAAGACATCGCCCACGTTCTGCTCGTTATTTCTTTAAGACTTATTGAGATGCATTTGAAGAGCTCTACAATGGAAATAATACTGTATATTAGAAAGTTTTAGTTTTTATTTTAGACTTTCGGGGGGGGCTTCAGCCCCTCAAGCCCCCCCCCCCCCCTGGCTACCTGCTATGTACATATTTATACTGTAAATAAGAATTATTCACTTGTTCAGTTTTCACTTGCTTAGTTTCAACCTTATTAATCAACTTTTATTTACAAAGAACAAAAAAATATAAAACAAAAGTAAATAAAAAATAAATTAATTCTAAGAAAAAACTTGTAACATAAAACAGTATTAATTTATAAATAAAACCATTAAATAAAAATTATGTTTTCAATACATAAATAAAAAACGGAAACGATTGTCTAAATTTTGAATAGTGTAACATTTTATTTAATTAAAAAAAGCATATTTTCAATTATTATTTCTGTCTGTTTCAACTTTATTCAATGTTTAAGAAACAGTATGTGAATACAATATACATACATATTTATCAGTTTTGTTGGCCGTCAGTCAAATACAAATTCTAATTTCAAACCAAGATTAAAGTCTTAATTTACAAAAAATTAACTAAAAAAGCATAACTGAATGGATGTCACTTACTGATGAATGGTACACCTGAACATTACCGATCGAACACACATGCCAACAACAGGCTGACTGTCAGTCAATGTAAAAAATTTTTATCATTTTTAAATAAACCATTTTTAGATAAACCATCAGTCAGATGTCAGTTCTGCCAAAATGTGCTCATGTTTTTTCTCAAGCGGCGATTTGCGTGAACTTTTATTTTAAGCGAATATATTTGAATAAAAAAAACACACCTACTATAAAAATTGCTTGAAAGCTTCATGTTTGACTTCCTTAAATGCATTGGTTAACGTTACATCCAAATAATATAACCCCCAATTTAAAATTTCCAACGAGCTTCAAGACAACGGCTTGCATACCTTTATACCTTATTTTTAACATAAATTAGTTTAGACGCATCGCTTAAGCGCATTTTCAAAAAAAAAAAAAACTTTATATGGTTGGTTTTCCTTTGAGTTAATAATATTTTAATATAGTATAACATCTGAAAACTTCTAAGCCCTTTCAAAAATCAAGTTTCACGTACTAAAATTGCTCATACTTTAAACAGTGAGATATTTCGTTATACTACTTAAAGATACTAAAAGATATTTTAATATGTTAAAACAACCCTACCTTTTATCCAGACCAGAATTAACGTTTTGTAATAAAATCAGTAAAAACCTTAAAGTGCTTTATAACATTAAAACAATAATTCTCAGTAGAAGAACAAAAAAGTATCTACCTAACTCATTAAAGTAATGAAATCCATCCAATCAAACAACCACTGTCATTTGTCAACATTCAAGTGCAATCAAAGTCCGTTGCATTTCCAACGAAACTCTTCAAGAAAGAAGACTTAAATTTTTTTATTATTATTTTATTTTTCACTTGAAACACTCATGATGCCAGATATACATAATATACATATAAATGTTTTTTGCATATTATACAAATTTTCTTCCTTAATTTTTTTTTTTAATTTCCAAAGTTCATAAACTTCCCTAATACTTGTCAAACGATCATGTCATTTAATTAAATTTATTCTTTCCAACGGAGACCAGAGAAGCTCTCTTCTTAATTGCATTTGATTGCAGAAGAACCACCCATTGCATGGAAAATATTAATATTTCTTTTTACTTTTTGTTTTTGTCTTTATTTTTAATTGGTAGCCTAGGATAATGACCGCGCATTGCATTTTTCCAACAATAAGGAGTGTAAAACATGAAAAGGTAAAACTATACTTTTTAAAGCAAATAACAAAAAACAAAATTATATACCTCTAACATCTTAAGCGATTCCGCAAAAAAAAAAAAAAAACGCTCTACTCATGGTCGCCTGTACTTGCTCTTAGAGGAATAAGGGTTGAAATAACGTACCTACTATTGATGGATATACAAATTTATCATAACTTAGGTACCTTCATTAAGGATATTCATGCAACGTCGTAAGTTTACAAATTGTGTAAAATGATAATTTTACATAAAAAGTTAATTCAAAGATCCCAAAAATAAGAACAAAAAAGAAATTTATTCAATTATATGAGCAAATTGTTTTAATTCTAAAATTACCTAATTCTAAAAGTCACAATTGACGTTTGGTTAAAAAAAAATTCGTTAATTTTCCGGTGCATTCTTGAAAATTTTGAAGAAATTTATAATTCATCTACGGCAACTCTAGTCGAGTATATGTTTTGACGTATAAAAAGTAGTTGGGATCCGGAATAGTGCGAAAACCATTTGCGACATTTTGACAGTTTTCTTTCTCGTTGAGAGCATTTCACCTCCACTCTTCAAATTTGACATTTTAACCAGATTTAGTGCGAGAAATATTGGGAATAAAGCTAATGTCACACTTTTACTATTCAACAAAAATATACTTTGTTTTCTCAAGCTCAAGCGAAACCAATACTTGCGTTATTGTATATAATTTAAGATTGCAAAACAAGAGGAAAAGTCCTTTGCACTGCTATAACTTTCAACCCTGACAGTTTACCTCCTTCACAGTTTTAATTTTTGAAATAAACAGGGTGATTCGCATGAGATGTACCAATAATGTTGGGCGTGTGAATATAAAATACCTTAGGGGATGGGCGTCTCTTTCTTTCTGAAAATGAAGAACCTCTTTTATTTCTTTTATATAAAATTCATTTTTATTTTGCTTAACTTCAAATATTCTACTTTTGTTTATGTATTTTTTTACAACTTGTCGGCTACACAATGTATCGCATTGATGTGAGCAGGTTTTTTTTTGCATCTTTATCGCAATATAAACGCTATCGTGATCGACACCAGTAACGTTATCGCTAAGACTGCTTTTAGATGACTGCAATTTTTAACGGGGTTTCTCTTTTGAATTTCTTTCGGATTGTAGCATTCATTTAAACGCTGAAAATTTTAATAGCTGCAATTTTTGTTAAATGAGAAATGAGAACTCTTTAATCCGCTTATGTGTCAAACAATAGGTAAAAGGACAAAGAAGAAAGCGCGATAACTCTGCAATTATTTCAACCTCTGCAACTTTGTTTACCCCGGCCACCGCATACGTCCCCCGCCAACGTGCTTAAAAATCGCAGGGGGTAATTGCAGCGTTTAATAGCAGTCTAAGCTTAACACCATCGCATACTTTAAATCCATTAAAAGAAATGGTTTAAAGTGTTACCCACGAGCTGTCGCGTTCAAGTAAATATCTTAATAAAAATCCGTCAGCGTCTTACTGTAAGATTTTTTATCTGCACCCAATTAAGACGCTCTAACTTATTGTTGCGTCATAATGTGAATCACCCTGTATGCAAGTTGTTCAATATCACACATACCCAGATACAGAGAAACGAATGAAAATGAAACCACTCGAGACACCACTTACATTCTTCACAAAATAGAAAGAGTATTCTCTTCTTCAGGCGAGTTTTTATCTTGGAAGCCTGGTGAATAGCTACAGAACTTTTTCTTGTAGCTTGAGTTCTTATTAACTTCAAGGAAGTGAATTTTTTAAAGTTGTTTTCTTCTTTCTCGTATAGGTACCACTAGATACTTTCTTTCCTTAGAGAAATTCGCACAAGGATGTAGAGATGTGAAGAAATTTTCTTTTTTAACACTTGAACAAACAAAAATGATTAATGTACATTATAATGTTTGTTTTTTTTCCAATAGAATTTGCTGAATTATACAGCAGGGTTTCTTAAAGATAATCATCTTTTCACCATCATATAAAAGTATTTCTATTTTTTTTTTTTTTCAAACGTTTCATATCACATTTCACCAAATATGCCAGATCAGATAGTGGCAAAACCAGAACTTTACCACAAAATTGAAAAAAATTATCTTGTTACTTGGTTTTTGAGGTTGTGGAAAAAAAATCAGTCAAGAAAAATTTAATCAGATAAGATATAAAATCTATCGGTTTGCTACTAAATGTGCATATTTATAAGGTGGCAAGTGTTTGTCAATTTTTTAACGCCAACTGATTAGCTGAACGTGAATCGTGACATGTTTTATGTGGTTAAAAAAGTTCTACAGCTGTGAGTGATGAGGGTCAGAACAGAACTACGACACGTGTGTATTTGAAGATTGTCTTGAAATTAATAGATTTTGAATGAATCGATTTCTGATTCTATACAAGTAGTTGACATTTACATACATTATTTTTTATATTAAATTTTTTGAGTGGGGTACCTGGCATTACAAAATTTATATTACATATCTTTAAATGTGGTTAGAACTAGGGTTTGAATTTTTGTCAAGTGCCTTGATGAAATCTATTTGATTTGATATTATAATAATTTTAATACAAAATTAAATGTCTCCCATTCATATCTAAAACTTTAAATAAAATCTTAACTCGTGTTTTAGTACAATTTCAAGTAAAAACTATTGTGGGTTGATTGATATGCGGTTATTTAATTTATTTATTATCTATAGTTAAGTGATCGTTAAATGAGGTAGGTTCATATTTTATAAAAGCGAAACAACAATGAAGGCACTATATCAAAGGGCAATGTAGTTCCCAGCTAAGTTATGGCACTACACCCTATTCGACCCCCTCTAAGTTCTTCTATATACAAAAAGCAGTCAGCCGTGAAAAGTAGTGAGATCTAAAAGTACGTTAAGTTCTTACTTTATTAAGGTTTATTATCTAATATTTAAAGTAGAGTAATATTGAATAATATGAAACAACTATAAATAATGAGAGAAATATATTTTAACATTAGAAATGTTTAAACGGAGGCATACAATATAAAAAAAATCAAAAAAATATGAAACGCCTAGTAGACAAAGGGGGCGAAACGTGAGGGGAATAAACAAAATAAACAAAATCAACAAAATAAAAAAAATAAACAAACTAAACAAAATAAACAAAATTATTTCGTTCATGCTTTGTTGTTACTAGTTTGAGGAAACAGAAAACGAAGAAGATGATAAAACGGACAGAAAAAAAGGAGAAATGTTCGTAGGAAAAAAATGGGTATGTTTTTGATGATGATTTTTGCGAAATCCGAAAAATATCCGATTTGCGTTTACTTAAATGCTTATATCTTTCGATCCAATTATCCGATTTTCATTATTAAGGTATATAATTAAAGGAAAAATGACTGGCGTGTTAGAGCCAAAAAATTTCAAAATCATTCAAAATTTTATACTAAAAACATGAAAATAAATATCGGACAAATAATTTAATTCAACGATGAAGTTGATTAAAAAAAAAGCATTAAAATACTTTCAACCACCAATTGGCGAGAGGAATATAGTATTCTAAAGCCGGCGGCGGCGGAGTTTGTGCAATAAAAAACCACAATCGTGGCAAATTTGCTTCGCGTCGAAAAAAAAATGCTAAATGTTCATATGTACCTAAATTTGTAGTCGGTATAATAATTGTAAAGATACATTGTGTTTGGTTTGGCTTGCTTATAACTTCGGTTCTAATAATCCGTTCATTAAGGTCTTAGAATTTAGCTAGAATATCGGACTACATTTTTTGTATTATATCATTGCACAGTCACATAAAACTATTAAATTGCGTATTTAATAGAAACAAAAATTTAATACAAAACAATAATTTTTTAAACCACATGTATTTGACCCTTTTTAGGAAAGTTATGATGTTGGTACCTATGTTGAGAAAAGTTGCTCAACATTTAAATTTGACATTCAATGTACATACATAAAGCTTTTTTCATTTCTAATGTTCCTCAACTATGCTGGAATGGCAAATCGGGTAAATTTTTAATGATTACTGAGCAAAATTTTGGTGGGTCTACTTGGAAAGTTTTCTTTTTATTATATACTTACAATTAAAAAGGTTTTGTAATGCATTTTAAATCAAAAATAAAATCAGAAATTAAACTTGGTTCATAATTTTCTTAATGGGGAGTGTTCAAGACCCGCCATAGGTATCAAGTTATAGAAAAATTACTTATACATTTAGACAGCCATTAAATAAGAAGATGGACAAAATTGCAAGATCCACTTTTTTCGTCATCCTTATCATGTCAAATTTGATAAAAATCTCAAGCTCAATTCTTTTTAACGAATCCATATATTTATTGCTATATTGTGCAGCGCAAGTAAAATAAAAAAATTAACAGAGTATAGAAATACAAACGATAAAAGATAGTTTGACAAGTTAGGAAATACAACAAAATTGCATAAGTTCTGTACAACTAATGCATTAACATATATTTGGATCGTTTTGATAATTTTTTTGTTTGAATGGGCGGGTTCAATGAATTACGTCTGTCATTTGAATTTTCAGAATTCTGAATTGATGTCGTTGAACGCAAAAAACATTTGAAATTTCAGTCAAAAATCATTGTTTCAAATTCTTGCATTTACCTATAGGATTTGCATTGAATCGAAATAAAATAGAACTTTCATTATATTCGTAAATTAGGCATTCAAAATGAGCATTTATGAGGATGAAATTATATTTAAAATTTAACTAAATCAGCAAATGATTTTATAAATTTTATTAAAATTGTTTGCATAGAATGCAATAAATTATTTTGTTTTGTTTTGTTTTTTTTTTTTCAAATATTTTTATTGAGATGTATGACCAACAAAATAATGCAAAACTATCCAAATTTCAATATAAAATTATTCTACAATAATCATCTGGGATATTTTGGGAAGATTTTTGAAAAACTCACTAAACAATAAACAATTTATTCATTGAAATAAGTATTTAATTTACATGACCAAAACATAACAAATAAACACCAACCACAGTGAAAATTATGAAGTTCAACTTTATGTGTAGTACTTCAACTGCTTTGACATTTCACAACTTTCATCTTAGTTATGGGAGAAAAAAAATTGGTAATTGGTTTTTTGGGTAATATTTATTAGCGTAAAGTTTAAAAATTAATTTTGAAAAAAATAATTAACCCATTTACGAAATATCTAATTTAAAAAAAAATAAATTTGAAGATTTAGTGTAAAATTTTTTATTAAAATCGGTTAAAAAGATAATGAATTACATAGTTAGTTAAAAATAAAAAAATGGTTCTATGAGAGATACAATTTTAATTCGATAGATACATTTTATCCAATAATATGGTAGATATAAGCGCGTATACAAATTTGAATCAAAATCGTAGGAGCCATTTTCCATACCGGTTACCGTTATTTTTGGTCACTCACTTGGCGATAGCTCACCCAAGTGTTTGTTGTTCATTCAAACTTTCAATAATTTGTATTTATAATCTGCATATAAGGTTAAATCGACCAAGTCGTTTTCGAATAATTAAGTTTTCAAACAATTTTTTTTTTTTTAATTTTTTAAAAAAATCGAAAATAAAATCAGGGTTCTATGGTTCTGGAGGTAACATTTATAATCATTTTTCTGATTTATTTTAAATGGTTGCCTTTTAGTAAAAAAATTACAGAAATTGTTTTTAGTTTTTGGGACGTTTTTGAAAAATATAAAATTTGGTAAAAAAAAATTGTACGACCTTTATTATTGTTCTTAAAAAAATTATAAAAAAACTTTTCGCTCAGTAGGTACCAAGTTTAAAGAAAATCGACTCACACGTTTTGGATGCAGCCGAAAGGTCAGGACAGGCAGACAGACATATTTGCGAGAACCACATTTTTCGACTTCGCTATTATCGCAATATCAAGTTCTTGAGAAAAATTTGCAGTTTATGCTTTAGTTAGAATTAATTGAAAAATTATAAATAATATGAGAAGTCGTGCGGTTACTTAAACATTTTGGAAACGACGAAAATACACAAGTTGGCCGACGATTTTTTGTTTGAATTGTTAACACCACCCTAAAGTTTTATTGCAGTACACCTATACCTTGAATGTTTCTAGGCATCTTTTTCGGCTAAGGCGCAACATTAGGATTACGTACAAAATGCATTGGTGGTACATTTATTTTCCTTACTCATATAGGTATTTAATGTTGTGGTATCAGAAAATGAAAATGTTGATTTAAATAGTCCAATGTCCAATTCTTTAGATATAATTTTTGAAATAAATCGTATGATATAGAAAAGTTTTCAAATGTGATATTGTGACATTAAAACCCTTTAACTAAATCTTAGACCAAGCGTTTACCTTATATACCTAATATCTTCACTTATGATTTCCCTTCCTTTCCCAATTGTGTAAAAGCAATTTTCGGCGATGATACTTGCATCTTTTCTTCAGATTCAGTTAGTTTTCTTAATACATAGAAACCAACTTGCAATCTGCATTAAATGAAGTGCAAAGCTACTGCAATGTTTGGAAAATTAAAATTAATGCTTCAAAAACACAGTCTGTTTTTTTTTCACTCGAAAAAGGAAAGCCTGTTTTTTGCTAGTTATCTGCGGTACGAGTACAGATTGGCATTCAAATGCAAAATATCTTGAGGTACACCTCGATAAAACCCTTACTTTTGGCCTACATGTGCAAGAAATAGTGAAAAAAGTTGGAATCACAATAAAGGTTTTATACCCATTCATCAACCGTAAATATAAATTGAGCATGAAAAATAAGTTGTTGATATACAAAGTTGTATCTCAAGCAATAATATTTTATGGTTCTCCAGCGTGGGGCAGGTGTGCAATAAGTCACGTTCATAGGTTACAAATAATTCAAAATAAAGTCTTGAAAATTATATTTAATCTTCCGAGACATTTTCCGACAGAAGAATTGCACCAAATTTGCAATATTGAACTTGTATCGTTTATACTTTCAAGGCTAATATGAGAGATATAATATATCATGCATTTCTTCCGATAACGCATTGATAGCGAACCTAGCTAGATAATAAATAAAAAAAAAACACACACATATTACGTATATTTATCTTTAATTGTTTTTTAATTAATTATTTATTTATTTAATTGCTTTTATGAAATAAAACATTTGTTAAGTTTATTGTTTTTTTATTTTATTATCTGCTTTTTTGATGTACTTTATTTGTTAATTAATTAATTAATTTATTTTTTTTTTTCATTTTATTGTTTTGTATGTTTTAAAATATTGGTTAAGTAAATTATTTATATATTATCATTTTTGTTAATTTATCTATTTATTTAAAAATTATTTATTGATTTAATTGTTTGTATACTTAAAAAATTTGTTAATTAACTATTTGTTTGTTTTATTTATAACTTATTTATTTTTTTTAAATTTATATATTTATTAATTAATTTATTTATTTATTTTTATCAATTAATTTATTTATATAATTATTTATTTATCTATTTATTTATTCATTTATCTATTCATTGTACATTATACATTGTAAAGCTTGGTTCTATCAACAGCTTCACCGCCTCCCACTAGTTAAAACTATTTTAATGAAGGTTTTTAGTAGCTTTTCCTTCACTGTATTTGTTTTTAAATTATCATTTGCTTAAAAATTGATATTCTTGATGTCAGTAGCAAGATAGTTACATATATACTGTAAATTGTGCAATAATGGTTAAGAGAACTATGTAATATATTTTCTGCTACAATAAATATATCTATCTATCTATCTATCTATAGGTTCTAAGTAAAAATGTCATGAAAAGCCAGCATAATATGTACTGATATTTAATTTTATAATATTTAAAAAAAAATACAATAAAATATGACGTATAGGTAAGATATTTTAATAAATTATGACAGGTATGAATTTTTTCGATCAAAATATTGAAATATGTATATGTATAGGTAAGTAGGTCGTAGGTTCTTATATAAATAACATTGTCTACCTTTCAAAAACTTATTTCGTCTCACTTGTCTTCCTGACTTACCTACTTATAAACAAAGTTAAACAAAAAGTTTCAAATAATTTTTTTTTTTCTTGATTTCAAGGACGCAACAAAAATAAAAGTTTGAAACAATTTGTTTTAATAGGTGTTCAAAACTTTCCGCATGAAATTCAATAATAACATGCTTCAGTTCCCTTGATGAATCCACTTAAAATTCAGGTTTTACATTTTTTCACTTCTATTATATGAATCGCTTTTCAGCAAAAAAAAAAAAAAAACTTCATTATTTTGAAAATACGTTTTCAATCAATTTTATCTGATTGCATCAGAAGAAATATACGCTATAATGATAATAACAATAATACCTACATATGTAAGTCTTGCCTAAACTAAAAGCAATCAACATCACCATTAAGTCTGCAAAAGAAGAAAAACTATGTCAACTTGTAAGTCATAATAATTTCAAATGAACAGACAAGTGTATGTAAGCAGCTAAGACACCACCCAGTGACATATTAATTGACAATGTTTATATTTTTCTTGCTTAAAATTAGAATTCATTGCAGTATAGTGCATTTCTTGTGAATTAGTAACAAGACCCGGAAGTCCTCTATATATTAACCGAAGTAATACCCATCCACTTATAGAAACTTAAAAGTTAGAGAAAAGTGTGATGGCCGACCAATGGTCCCGACCGACCGGGCCAATGTGAAGGTCATACCGATTGGCATCCCAAATTTTACCCATCATATATATACCTACAAACTTAGTGCGTATAGACGGGTAGGTATTTCTTTTTCTGCGGATAAAGGCGCAGAATTACTTGTAATACAGTAAAATACAAATGTAGTCCTGATTTCGTAAGAATATCACTCTTTTAGACTATTTAAATATAAGAAGGTACTAAAAACGTAACGTCTTGGTGAAAACATCACCATAGACAGCTATAACTTTGAGGTATAGTTAGGGACTTTGCCTACCTAGGATCCGCTCTCAACTCAGACAACGATACCAACGCTGAGATCGAACCGGCTCTGAAGGCAAATGAGTAGGAAAGCCTTATCTCTTAAGTCTCCATGTATCTATAAGACACTTATCATACCGATCCTGCTATATGGAGCAGGGGCATGTCAAAGGCGGATGAGAACACTTTAGGTTATTTTGAAAGGAAGATTCTCCGGGTGATTTTTGGTCCCGTCTGTACGGGCTGTTCGGCGACACCGACCCAGCCACAAAGATAAAAAGCCAACGGCGGAGGGGGCTGGGTCATTTAGAGCGAATGGACACTAAAACTTCGGCCCGAAGAGTCTTTAAATCTAACCCCGAGGGGCGGCGGCGCGGTACAGGAAGACCGCGACTCAGGAGGCGCACGCATGAGGAAGGCCACCAACTTGGCTTGCAAAACTAGAGACAGTAAGTGAGCTAGGCACCGAGCTGGTTGAAAGAAGCTTGTTGGTTGAGGCCCTGGTCTACTCCGTACTGTAGCTCTTCCTTAAAGTAAATAAGTAGCACTGTAGCACTACCTTAAAGTAAATAAGTAGCACTGTAGCACTACCTTAAAGTAAATAAGTAAGTAAGCTACAAAAAACTGCTAGATATGCTTATATTTACGTTTGAGAAATATTTATAAAAAAGTAAAAGATTATTACAAAATTTTTCTTGTAACCGGTTAGCAGGCAGTTTGTATCTAAGCTACGGACTTTACAAGATTAAATTTTTAAAACCTACACACACTTGCTGAATTGAAATGCAAAACTAAGTTATGAAATTTTCTCATCGAACCATTAATTTGTTTTTGTTCAAATTAAATCAAGGCCTCACATTTGTCAAATACTTCCCTGTGTAGTAGATATATAATTTACAAAAGATTTTCTTCTTTTAGTCGGAGCGAATTTTCATTATTTCGTTGGCATTTCTCCAAACGTGCAGCACGGTTCACAAAAAAAAAAGAACTGATTATAGTTTTTGTTGGCAAAATTCCAACAATGCGCTGATAGTGGTAACAACACGACAGCTGACGGCGCGGCGGCGGCGGCGGCGTGGCAAAAAAGACGACGGCGGCGACGACGACGTGGCAAATTGGGTAGCCAAACTTTTAGATGCAGTATACCATCAGCAACAAAATATCAAAAAGTTCCAACAATTTTTGCTGTTTGTCTGTTATTTTTCTCAGGACTAAAGTTTTCTTCATTGCAATGGCACATTTTTGATTATTTTTTCTTTGGCATACTTTTCTTGCTTTATATAATAAAAATATGTATAGGTTTAGGGTAGAGGTGGCAGCACCTCAAAAAGTGGGGCAGTTATTTTTGTGTGTTTGGAATTTAGGGAATAATTGTGACTTGTGTTAAAGTAAAATTTTGAACCAGTATAGTTACAGACATTACGATACATCTCGTTGTTTTGTTGTTGTTGCCTTATATTACACTTATTTTAAATAAAATGACTATAATAATTTAATATCAAGGTAGGGTTTTTAGATTGTTTTAAAAATGAATTCAATTTGACATTTTGCTGTTGTGATGTTTGCTTTTTTACATATGGTGCGTTGGTTTACTTTGAAACTTTGTAATTTTCTGTGCATTTGTGTTAATCAGTCGAATTTTTTCCCGTACTCAAAAAATTTGCAGTTTTTCACAAAAGAGAACGCTCGCCCCATTCTGTGATTTTTTGTCTAAGAAAATTCTTCAGCCATAAATTCACAGTTCGGCAAAAAGAAATGACATGACATCGGGTCTGTTTTTTTACTCTTTGGAAAAAACGTCAAATTTTTCTTTCAACTGATTTCTTGTTTGACAAGCTCTTCTAATTTTGACAGTTTGGGAATTTTTGTTCACAAAATAAAAGATCGAACCTATTAATTGAAAACTGTAAGAAATAGAATTTAGTTTGCTTGGAAATATTATTGAGTATGAACTGTCACCAGAAATCACCAAAAGTAGTTGTTTCTCGATTTAAAAATTAAATGTCAAAATCTCTGGATTTTCCATTGGCCATTCCAATGCCCAATTACAAATTAAGTAAAAAAAAAAACATTGGCGCAAAATTTTAAACAATCTATTGTTAAGGTCTTAGCATGTTACTAGTTAGCAATTTGCTAAATATTTAGTAATTTACTAGCTCTTCGGAAATTTTAATCCTTTTTTATCGTTTTACTAACTAGTAAAATACTAATTCCCTTTTATTAAAAATGGTGCATCTGAACACGTGCAAACAATGACAGTTCGTGATAGAAAAACAAAGCAAACAAATCTAAACCTAGGGAACGGACCTAATAATTTGATTTACCGTTGGCCAGACACACTCCAAAACTATTTCAAAATTCTTAATTTTTGCCATCATGAAGAAAAATTAAAAACATTTTGGAGTGTACCTGACCAACCATAAACCGTACATGGATGGTTGATACCTTTTTGGAATCAGCACCTCCATTAGCTTCCGAAAACATTTTATTTTATTTTATTTACTTTGAAAAACAATTAGCGTACGAATCATAAACAAAACACAATTTAACTCTTTGCCAACAAATTTTTTTCGAGGAAAATGACAGATTTCATATGGATTTAGCAAGTTACTAAAAGTTAAAGTAGCCATTTTGTGATTTTAACTTTAGTAAAATGTTAAGAGATAGTAAATTGCTAAAATCGTTTAAAATTAGCAAAATCTTCTTTTTAACTTAGTAACTTACTAAAATGGCTTTAACATTTTACTAAATCGTTTAAAATTTTGCGCCATTATATTTATTATGGATTTTTGTTAAGATTTGTCTTAAAATAAAGAGGAAATAATAAATTAATAATAGGTTTGTTCCTTTGCTTCTCAAAACTTATTTCGTCGAAATTTAATTTAATTTAATTAATTACCTCGTCTAAATGCTAATCTAATTTAATCTTATTTAGAACAAATGTTTGAAAATATTATTCGTTCTCATTCTATGAAACCATGCACAAAAAAGTATTTTAAACATTTTTCGCTCCGAAAAGGGGCAATTTCAGTGACCACTGGAACTGCTGGCGTATTTTGAATCTAATTTCGATTCTGAAGTCATATCTTAAAGCATAAAGGCTCTCCTAAACAGGTGCAAAACATTCGGAGCGAATATCTGACCACTGAAGAATGATCAAGAATGATTCGCCTCTCGCCAGGTTAACGTGACGATCTATCTGTCAAAATTACCCACATCCAGCTGCTTTAGCGGCCGACAGGGTGATTATTATTACGTTGTAAACGAAAATAATCAACGCATTAAAGTCGTGTCAACGCGGCAGGTCAACGCTTTAACAGTGTTCTGCGTTTGGGTTTTGGTTTGTGTCAAAATGTACGTTAATACAGTTTACAGCGATGTAACAAATGCTCAAAAAATATTTTTAATTGCTCCTTAGAATGACCGCAATGATTGAAGGCATCTCCACCTCCAGTATCATGGATGTCCGATCTTTCAGAGGGTTCAACATTGACTCGAGCTAGAATTTTGCTGTAGCCACGTTAACGTCAGTTTTCGATGATGGTTCGAGGATGACGATGGAGAAAATATGCTGCACCATCGGGCTCGGTAAGGACTTCGTCGAAACTTTTTATGTATATATAAAAAGGTTTTATATACAAGGTCGTGCGCTGTCATGCGACTTATTTAACTTATATTACCTACCTATAATTCTTGAAAGAATAATGCAAAAGTCTCGTGACAGAGTAATTTTTTTTTTTTTTCAAAAGGCCTTCCAAGAAGAAGGGAAGGTAGCTAACCCAAGTACAATGCTGTTATCAAAAAAGGACACCCAACACCAGTTGTTGGACAAAACATTACCATATAGACTTCTATAACTTTAATGTACATAATTGAGAACTTGCCGGCTTCTTTGGAATTTGAAGGCAATCTCTCCCAAGTAACTAAAGTGTCCCTTTATAAAAATTATAAGAAATTGGTTACACATTTTAACTTATAATTTATTAACTGAATTTGTTAATATTTACATTTTTTAGTAATTTCTTCCTACAATAATTAACGAGGGTTCAGTTTTTGTTGAAACCATATTTCTTAATAAATAATATAAAAACATAGTACCTACAAAATATTTGAATAATGTGAAAAAATTGTCGGAAAGTGGCTCCTTTCTCCTTTGTATAACATCCTAGCTGGGGCTAGAAAAGTTGCACTTGAGAAAAAAAAAAAAAAAGAAGAAGGTAAATCGATTTAAGTATTAAATTGCAAACTTGTGCAACTTTGCGGTTTGTTGGTTGCGCTTGGCTCGATTCTTGGCAAGCTATTCAATTCATCCCACAGAGCACTTTGGAGGCGGTATGTTGTGCAATGTTCTTTTTTAGTGAAGGGGAATAAGTTACGCCAGTGCCAGATGAAAATGACTCTGCCTCGTGCTTGGGTAATCAATTTAGATTTATTGAATTTAAAATAAAATTGGAAAAAAAATGTTTTTCTAACATATGGAAAATAACAGCAAGGTATATAAGAATATTGATAGAACAATATTCTTCTTTTTATTTTAAAGAAAGGTGTTCGTGTCTGTTTTTCCTAGTTAATTAGTATATTTGTGGAAATATGAACAGTGTATCAAAAATGTCATATTGAAACGACTGATACAAGCTGTCATCGAAAACCGCTTGAAAAAGTTTGTTCTTTCCTGTGTTTTGTCGTTATTTGGAAAAATATTATGTCAGCATAGTATTAACATGATGTGATTATAGTAGCAACCTCCAAAACACAACTAAAATCTAATTACTCTATTTAGGAATGTTAGGAATTTTATGGAAATTATCTAAGTCCAAATTGTCTTAATTAGTTGTTGTACATACTTGTAAATTGGTTTGCTCCGATGTCGTTTTTTTCGTTTAATTCTTTATGGACTTGCAAAAAAACGCCTATTTATTTATTTAAATCATTAAACACTATAATTTTAAAATTTCTTATATCGTAAAATATATATATTTTTTTTAATTTTAAAATTCAATATTGAGATAAATAAAAAGCATCAGCAGCGTTCTATGCTTAAACATTGAAAAGAAATACGCGAATATAGTTACAATAATTTTTCCTCAAAAAGGAAATTTTAATTTTTGTTTTAGCTCATAAAACGGGTAGCTGTCATACAACGATTTAAGGTTTCGATTTTCTCGCAAATGCCTTAAATGATTTTGATTAAAGTTCGTACAAATAAGAACCAAAGTATATAGTTCTAAAAAAATAGGGTTTAAAGTTTTTGCCAAAAATATAGTATAACGGAAAGAGTGTTTGGACGGTTTTTGAGAAAACTTTCTTAGTTTTTAGTTGTTCACGTATAGCTTTAAAAGCGGTTTTATTATAATTTTTGCAATCAGATACCTATGAATAGTTTAAACAATATTGTAAATATTAAAAAAAAAAAAAAATATAAAACAACAAATCCATTCTGGTTGGTCCGAAGTTATAAGGGCCAAAGCTTTTGCTTTACTTTTAAATATGTAAGTAATATGTAAGTATGTATAGGTAAGGTATCATCCCTCATCTCACGAACTAGGAAAACGCATATTTTAGCAATAATTCTTTCTTAAACCTGAAAAAAACAATAGGAAAAAAATAGTTTTAATAACGGCCAATACCTTTTAGCAGCGTTTTTGTAAAATGTGAAAAAAAACAGTTACGACAGTTGATGAGATAGGACGACATAATACATTTATGTAGATATATGGCAAGTTATAGATTCGTAAAAAAATCTAACTCAACATTTTGGTCAAACTTGACATTACGATGATAGCGAAGTTGAAAAAAGGAAATCTCGATCTCTGTCAGTCTGTATGTCTGTCTGTCCTTTCGTCTGCAGTCTAAACGGGTGTGTCGATTTTTTTTAAACTTGATATTTAACGTCTTTTGCACATCCCCTACATATTTTTTTCATTTTTTAAGACCAAAAATAACGGTACCTTCCGTACAAATTTTGTTTAACAATGAAAGAAAATCTTATTTTTCTCAAAAACGTGCGACAATTTAAAAAAAAAAATCAGACATTTTTTGTTATTCCCGTAGAACCATTTTTTGATTTTCTCGAAACCCGTTCAACTGGTTTTGATCATTCTGTTTTGGAGATTATTTAAAAAATGTTTTATAGGTATATTAAAATTTTCATTTTTTTATTCCTAATGGACTGTTTGTCACCCAGCAGTTTTTAAGATTATCTGCTAGATAAAAAAAAATTATTCTTTTAACCAAAAATAAAACAAATTATGGATTTAAAAAAAATAATTTCAAAATAATTTTTTTGAAAATTCGATATTTCGAAAATTGGTAGATGATTTTTTTCAAAATTAATTATTTAACTCAGCATTAATAAATACTAAAAACATTTTTTTTTTCAAAATATTATCAATAAAAAATTATTTTTTTAAATAACAACTCCCTTCACAATTTTTAATTTTTTCTTAGAAACAAAGATATAAAAAAAGTGGGCGTGCAAGTGGGCAGATTTTACTAAAAGTATTTTTAAAATTTGTTTTGTGCTAATATAAACAAATTTTGAAAGTTTTATCCAAATCAGTGCATGCAACCGTTTCTTAGAAAAAAATATAAGAAAAGTGGGCGTGGCAGTATTTTTTAAAAAAATATAAGCAAATGTTGAAAATTTCATCAAAATCATTCAAGCCGTTTCCGAGAAACATGGATAAAAGGAAAATAAAGGTAAAAGTGGGCGTGGCCGCCTAACTTTTTTTCTGCAAGAGTCTTGAATATATAAAAAATAATTTATTGATTTATTAAAATAACTATCTTAAAAACGACAAATGTTTTTACTCAACATAAATCGATTTTCTGAATTGAAAAAATAAAACCAGATGTTGGATTTTACGAACGGAGAAGAGCCACAATCCAATATTTTATTTATATTTTTTTGGACAAAGCAATTTTCGTTTTAGGGCTTGACATACATGACTGATATTTTAACGTTTGCGCAAGTTATTCTCAAAGTCTATTTAATTTCGCTAGGGTTTGGCAAGCAGACAATAATACCTTAAATGCATCCGAAACGTTTAGACAAAGACGAAACTGTTTTTTTTTGGACTAAAATTTACCAACAATCTGTAGGTAGTCTTAGAAGAAAAAATTATTATTTTCCAAAGAAAATTTAACTTTTCAATGTAAATATTGATCACCTTCTAGGTTCAACCATGAATGCTTATAAGACGTTAAAACAAACCTCAATACCTTTTGTCGTTTTCTTTTTTTTTTTTGAAGTTTAGAAATTCTTGTGCTATATATTTTGTGGTTTAAATATTTTATTACAACCCAATAAATATCAATTCCAAATTTTATTCGATTTTCTTTTTATTCTGCTAAAATTTTTGTTGAATTATGTCGATTTTCTTCCGTCCCAATGCACGATAATAATAAAATGAAATTGACAACTAAACCCCCATAACACAAATATCTTGTTGTTACGCCACTGCTGCCCGCAGTGCCCGCATCCTGTTTATGCTCTGTTATCCTTAAAAATTATATCCAACCCAAATATGCGTTAAATTTAAAATTTATTCCGAAACACAAAGTTTAAAATTTCACTTCTCTGGATTTTTTTTTACCTCACGCAATATTGGACCAAACCATCAAGAGGTGTATATTCACAGAAGCAAAAATCAGTGAACATTTTTGTGGCATGAAGAAAATTCAAAATTATTGAAAAAAGCTACGGGCATTATTTGAATATTGATTCCATCTCTTCGTTTTCGTTTATGCCATACATACATATGTATGTATTTGTATATGTAGCTATGTATAAATATATTTTTTAAGTATGATTTTTCATGACGATGCGACGACGACTACGACGACGATGGTGTAGGAAGGACATCAGTCAGCACTGTTATATATGTATATAGGGAGAGAATTTTCGATCAATGGCAGCGAAAATTCAAAGGAGAATTTAATTGAGCAATATTGCTGGGAAATTTCGAATGCTGTTTGTTCTGGTTGTGCGCTTGATTAGATTTCTGGTTATGCCGCGTGTGCATGAAATATAAATGCGAAGTTTTTGAAAATCAATGGGATATAAACGAGAGATTAATGCGACGAAAACGACAATAATGATAACTTCAAATTTGATTGGATTGTTTGGTTTGAAATGGAAATGGGTTAAATCGATAATTCCTTTGTAAATGATTGTTCAAGAATGAGGGTGTTATTTATATTCGTATAGCTTGGACAGTGAGGAATGCATGGACTTCAATTGGTTCAAGGTGAAGTACCTACATTTCAATGTTAATTTGTTGATTAAGAGATGTTTGATTATTTCAGCCATAGTCGTATAAGGATCTTTGAAAATGTTCTTGTGTTTAGCAAATATCTATGTATGTAGTTGTAGGTATATCATAAATTTATGAAGTTTTTTTTTTTTTTTTTTATAATAATACAAATTCTTATATACTACTGAAATACATCAGCCAAGTAGAAGACTTAGCACTATTTAATTGGACTTGTTGAATTATTGATTCAAAATAGCTTTTAACGGCCTTTAGTTCACAAAAATTTAGGCGTTTCGTCCCGGCGATCTCACTTGGACTCATCAGTTGACTAGTGAGGACCTTGTCAATACGCAATTTTTGTTAAGTTCAGTCCATCTAACATAGATTTCATGACGAATATCTAGTGTGAACTATATCCAACAAAACTAGAATTCCTAGTCATTAAATAGTAGTATATAGAATTTGTATTATTAAAAAAAACCTTGTTGGATATAGTTCACACTAGATATTCATCTATGTTAGATGAACTGAAATTAACAAAAATTGCGTATTGACAAGGTCCTCACTAGTCAACTAATGAGTCCAAGTGAGATCGCCGGGACGAAATGCCTAAATTTTTGTGGACTAAAGGCTGTTAAAAGCTATTTTGAATCTATAATAAATTTAGTGATGCGACAACTTTGCGGTGAACGAGGGTCTAGTTACTTACAAGTTGTTATGAACCAGTCTCCACAACCGAACAGACCCAACAGCAGAATATAATGTAGCTAACTCCTTATCGCTAATAGCTCAATATGTTTAACAAACGTCATACTAACCCGCTTAATCTTCTTCTTACTTTTGTATATAGTAGATCAAAACTAATCGTATATTCTTCAAGTGAAATACTATTAAAATAATTATCATCTTTTATTATTAAGCCGAAATATATTAATAAGACACTGTAAGTTAAGCTTAAAAAATTACTAGAAATTGTATCTAACTGAATAAATTTAGGTTTTGAAATCTCATCTCAAGAATCAAATCGTTCTTTTTTTCCACACTGAGAGGATTTTCAGAAGGTCTTCGCATTGCAAAGTACCGCAATATATCTACATATAATATCGGCTGTTGCTAAGGCACTGTAAGATTAAATATACCTGCTGTGGTAAAGCACCGTAAGTTCCACCAGCAACGGTTTATTTTCGCGTTGTGCCGGAACACAAGTCTTAACAATATCTATGTATTTATGTAGGTGTATTTTGCTAGTTTGAAAGAATGCAGTAGATTACAATAAATTGAACAAAATTGGTTGAACCGTTGGCAAAGTCAAAAAAGGTTATCTATGGAGAGTTTTATTAGTACCGATGTTTTTGGACAAAAAAAAAAACTGTTTTTACCAAAAGGTGGCTCTTAGACTGAAGAAAGTTAACTGAATTTTCTTTTATTTAATTCTGTGAAACCGTTTTTTAGAAAAAAATATATGATTGTCCTTTTCGACTAAAAAAAATAAAATGCACGACTGGTTCGCACGAACTTGCTCTTATGTGCGATCACACAGTGTGGTTTTTAAATCTTAATAATTTTAAAAACTTTTCATCTGATTAAAAAAATTTATTAGTTAATGGAGTCTATATTTTTGTGCCACCTGCCAAAAATATAGCCTAGTTTAAGGAAGTATTATGTGAGCACATAAATATAAACAATATAGCACCCTGCTGTCTTCCACTTCGTACATATGCATGGAATTTACAGTTTAGATGGAAAAAATGTTGAAAAATCAATAAAATAAGAAATAAATGGATTAAAAAAATATCTGAAATTGATTTGACACCAACGCAATTTACACCAAGTGATTTCTTACACAAATCTCAATTTATGAGAAAAAATTTTTAAAAATCGTTGGAGTGGTTTTTAAAAAAAAATTTTTATACATAAAATTTTGAATATATTTTTAAGAAAAAAAATTGGTATGCAAATTTTTAGTATTTATTTATGCAGATTTTGAAAATTAATTTTGAAAAAAATCATCTGCCTATTTTCGAAATTATTTTGAAATTTTTTTTTTTAAGTCCAAAATTTGATTTTTTGAAAATTTTAATATGCAATATTATGAAAACTTATTAGTAGCTTTTGCATAAAAAATTTCATTAAAATTGGTTCGACAGATAATTAGATACCTAGTCGAAAACCCAAAAAATAGTTCTATGAGAGGTACCATTTTTAAACTATAGATATTTTGTTTCCCAATAATGTAGTAGATCGTTCTTATATTAGTTCACAGAAAAATTTTAATCAAAATCGTAGGAGCTGTTATTAAGAAAAATGAGATTTTCAATACCGGTTTTTAAAAAATTGTTTGAGAGGTATCGTTATTTTTGGTTATAAGAAAAAATTGTATTTAAAATCTGCTAGATAATGTCAAAAAACTGCTTGGTGGTAAGTTTAAAAAAAAAAATTGACCAAGTCATATTCAAATTATTAAGTTCTACAAAAAACAAAAATTTGAAACTTTTTTTTAAAAATCCAAAAACAAATTTTTGGTAGGTACACAATATTTTTAAAATTATTGTAAACATTCGCTGTAAGAAAATTCATCAAAATCAGTTGAACCGTTTTTGAGAAAATCGAAAATCAAATAAATGGTTCTATGGTAGCATTTTTATAAAAAAAATTACAGAATTTTTTTTGAGAAAAATAAAATTTTCATTTTTTGCTAAAAAAAAAAAATTGTATGGCAGGTACCGTTTAATTTTGGTCTAACAAAAAATGAAAAAAAAATGGTTGGGGAATGCCTAAAAAACCGTAGGTACTAAGTTTAAAGAAAATCGACCCACCTGACAATCATACAGACAGAGGGACAGACAGACAGAATTGCGAGACCCACTTTTTCTTTTGTGAATGCAATTGTTAATTATTTCAATAATAAAATTGCATTCGTTGATTTTACTTTGAGACTTCAGACTTTAAATTATGCATGCGATCATAATCATTCACCTGAATCAAAAAGATTGCAATAATTTTTCATTCATTCTTTTGCTTTTGCAATCTTTTGCAATCTTTTTCATTGTCTTTAACTTTCATATACTTTTTTATTTGTAGGTAAGTAGTTTCGAAATCAATCCATCTTGTGGCAAATAGGTACACTAAACATGTGTGAGACCATAAAAAAACTACAACATATTCTGAACAAAGAAACAAGCCTTATAAAATATTGTCTTGTTATTAATGGTATAAAAAACAATTAGAAAATAGGAAATTTTTATAAAAGTTTCAAGTCCGAATTTATCAAAAAATATATATGAAAATAAAAAACCTATCCTCAAGCAACTTAAAGATTTGTTCGTTACCTTTTAGCATAACATGAAAATCAAATTTAAATTTTTGTTCACGTTCTAGAATCTACATGCATTCCCAAAGCAGTTTTGAGTAATTTTGCGACCAAAATATTGAAATAAAACAGGAATAAACTAAAAAATTTAAAAAAAAACAGCGATTCAAAGCCAAAATGCCTTAAATACACAATTAAAATTTTTTTAATACATTACTTAAGGACTTGACACTACACATATACCTAAGAAAAAACATTTTAGTGAAATGCTTTATTGATTGCTGAACCCACACAGTCTTTTAGTATTCTGTATAGTCGTATTGTCAGAATTGTTCAATACCTGGAGTTATACCTTTTTAATAATTACCTACATAATCTGGTATATATGATATTCTACTTTTCTAACCATTTACTAAATAAATTCAAGGAATTTCGTTATTAGGAAAATTGGTATGCAAGTTGAAGAATATAAAGAGAATAATCCTACCTAATCCATATTGCGCACTACTTCCATTTATGTTATACATATGACATAAATGTATTTGCTTATGAATAAATATCTTTCTTTATTCATTATAATTTTTAGTTATTTTTTTTTTTTTGTTTTTAGGTAAAACTGTATGCAAGTCAGCATTTGTCAAAAAAAAATATTTATGCTTTCTGGACTTTGGGAAATATGGATAACAGGATAACGTTCTTTATTATAATTACTTACTTATATCAAAGAGAATTAGAAGTTGTTATCAACAAAACAACAGACCAACAAAATCCAATGTGGGAGTACAAGTAAGTGGTACTCAACTCATATTTAAGGTTTCTCAACGTAAAGATTTTAATCTCTTACCTTTATGGTATTTCAGTGCTGATGTTAATCCCAGAATCTTATGAATGTGGGTTTTCTTTTCATTTTTGGAGTAATGCATTTGAGTGAAATTGGATATGAAAACTTCTAAACCAGTCGTGATTTTAATTCTCCGATATACTTATACAAATAAGTACATACATATTATGTTTAAGATATGTATACAGATTTTGCTTTGGTATTTTTTGATTTAGAGCTAAAACAAATTTGTAAAATAATTAAGCAGATAAAAAATTGATTAAACAACCTCTGAAATTATTATGATGCTAAAGCGATGTACAGCCATCTGAATTCTTTAAAAAATCTCAATTTATGAGAACAAAATTTTGAAAATCGTTGGTGCGGTTTAAAAAAGAAAAGAAGAATTTTTTATAGGTACCTTTAAAAACATAAGAAATAAAATTGGTACGACAATTTTTAGTATTTAGTATTTAAAAAAATTATTCTGAAAAAATAATAATAATAAAAATAATAATAAAAATAAAAGGGCTCCAGCCCCTCAAGCCCCCCCTCTGGCTACGTGCCTGGGTAGACCGTACTGATAATAGCTTACACATGAATTTTAAGCAAAATCTAAGGAGCAGTTTTTGAGGAAAATGAGATTTTCCTTAGGTTTTATACATTTGTGTGATGGGTACCGTTAGTTTTGATTATAAGGATAATTTGTGTTTAAAATTTGCTAGATCATGTAAAAAAACTGCTAGTTTAATAAAAATTAACCCAGTTGTTTTCAAATTATTTTTAATAAATCGAAAAAAAAATGTTGATAATTTTGGTATGCAAAACTTTTAAAACTTTTTTAAATAATCTCCATTTAAAATTGATCAAATCAGTTGAATCGGTTTTAAGAAAAGCGAAAATAAAAAAAAAATGTTCCTATGGGAGGTACCATTTATAACCATTTTTTTGATTTTTTCTAATAATACCCTTTTTGGTAAAATAATTATAAAAGATTTTCATTAGTTGCTAAAATTTTTGTACGCTATGTATAGGTACCGTTATTTTCGGTCTTGAGAAAAAAAAACTAAAAAAAATGTTTCGGGAGAATGGCCAAAAAAACTTTAGATGCAAAGTTTAGAGATAATCGTCCCATCTGTTTAGGCTGAAGAAGGAATGGACAGACAGACAGAATTGCGCGACACATTTTTTCGTTACTGTGAATGGCCAGCGTTATCGCACAATGATTACCGATTATTTTTGGCCCGAATTGGAAGATATGGACTTGGACGACATGTCGTTTCAACAGGATGGTGCCACAGGCTACACAACACATCACACCTTACAATCGATTTATTGAAGAGTAAGTTTTATGAGCGTGGTATCTCAAGAAATGGGCCAGTTGATTGGCCGCCTCGATCGTGCGATTTAACGCCTCTAGACTATTTTCTTTGGGGCTACGTTAAGTTATTGGTTTATGCCAAAACAAGCCGACGATGTTGGAAGAGCTCAGAGCCAACTTTGAACTCGAAATAGCGGCGAAAATTAGGTCCAACGAATCGACAGCTGCAAACGTGCCCGCGGCGGCCATATGAACGAAGTCGATTTCCATTCATAAATGTTTTGATTGTACTTCTTTTATTAAAAAAAAAAAAGTTGTCAAGTCCTTATTGGAAACCTCTTTATATCGCAAGTAAAAATCAGAACTACAATATAACTTTTAGTCTTATTTTATTCTGGGTTTTTATTTAAAAATTAATCAAATGTCTTTTAAATTTCAAAGATGCACTTTAACATAATATTATAAAGATGCAGAAAACTCAGGAAATACATGATTTCAATAAATTTATATTCGTGGTTATATTTAATTAAATGGGATGTCAAGAATTTCATTTTGAAACAATATCAACATGAAATTTTTGTAAATAAAACAATTTTCAAGATTTTCACATGATCGCAGGGTAATTTTTAACAATGCTATTTTAACACTGAAAATTATAAATTTCAATTTAGGTACATGTATCTACCTGTTGACTTAAATTTTCTCAGACTTGTTATTAGTTCTTACAATTTTTTAAACTTAACCCGGACTTGAGTTTACTTAGTGCTGTACAAAGTGAATTAAAATGTAAATGTCTGAACTTAATATAAACTCGAAGTAATGTTGATTTGAAAGTACGTCATTTTATTATCCCTGACAAGTTATAAAATTAAAATGTTGTTTGAATTTTCATTCTTCCTCAACGCAGTGTTTATTTTTCAGGATCTTATATGAATTAAAATAACTTAATAATTTTGTTAGTGTATACATTGTACCATAGTTTTGTCTGTATTTGGCCTTAACACAGCGTTTATGTTAAGCGCTGCCTGCTTACTTAAATATTTTACACAACGCAGTTTCGTTTATCTTTTAAGTCTTGCTTCACATTATTTGATCGAAGTAAAGAAAAATTAAAAATTGGCGAACGGTCGGTTACAAATTGTCATGTATTTATGAATTCCATTTTAATCATTTACATATAATAGAATTCTGGTCATTCACTTTTCTCTTCTAGCACTTTATAATAGTTAAAAAAAAAAATCATAAAACACGAGTAAATTCTGTTAATACATCACTTTCACTTATCATGTATTTCTGGAATTTCTGACTACACCAACTTATAATGTGAAATGTTTGGTTATTTTCGTCTAGAGATTTCATTGGCTTTATGTCAGAAATAAACTATAATGGTATGTGAGGTTTTTTTTTTTTTTTTTTTTTTTTTTTTTTTTTTAAAACGTGTTGAACACAAAGTGATATATGTTTAAACTATTTACACAACATGCACCGTAAGTAGGTACTCGTGGCTTTCAAGCGGAAGTGATTTAACTTGTAACTTTTGTACTTAAGACTTGAATACATTTTTTATTGATACAAAGTGACGCTGCAACACGCTTAGTAGGTTTTTTTAGCACAATTCTCAATGATATGTGCCAAAGGTTATAATTATTAAAAAAAAGAAAATAATGTAAAATCGCTTTATAGATTTATTCAATACGAGAATAACTTATTACGATTATAAGTTCCGTAATAAAGATTGATTCATTTACAGATATTTTTTTAGATAGGTCTCATATAGTTTTTTGTTCAGAATTGTTTAAAATTTCATTTACCAACCTTTTGTCATTGTTTAAGTCTTTGAATTCTTGAAAAGTTTGCAGAAGACTGATACTTTTTTGGAATTTTCAATTTTACAAGTTCATACCTACTTGGTAAACCGTGTTAATTTGGCGGGTGTAGCAAGTCGACGGACGCATAGTGCGGTATTTTGACCTGAAACGTGGCCAAAAATCAATTTTCTCAACTTTCCCTCCAGGATTAAGCTTGTGTCTCATAACAGGTAGATAACCAGGCAACTTTTTAGTGAAGTCTATTTATAAATTGGTCACCTCCGTTAACGACACCATCAGTTGCAACTAGCACTAGTTGAATAAGCACTTTTTTGGCGATTTTTTTAAAAAAAAGGTGTATTTTCTGTGTGTTTTTTTTTAGTCTTAAAAGTGACTTTGGTGAAAAAATTTGATATGGATATCGTCAATCAAGGTATGTATAGTATTTTAAGCAAAAATTTATTTGTATATTCAACTTATTTTTTTTATATCAATGAGTTTAAGTATCAACTTAAAAAGTATGCACTTTTTTCATTGTTTTTTCCATATATTAGTGTTTTTAAATATGCGCAACATCCCGCAACATAGTCTATTATATATTTTTTTTAACTGCTGGATATGTAGAACAATCTTAGCTTTCAAAACCATGCACAAGTTTGCACCTAAGAAAAAACAGAGCTTTTGAAAAAAACTCCTTTAAAATGATCCTTACTAATAGATTTTTATATTATTCTCTAATTCAACCTTTTCTATGGCCAGAAAACAGCTCCATGAGTTGGTAAGAGGAAGCTCACATAATAATAATAAAAAACGTATGGATATAACAAAGTGTCCCCCGGAGAAAAAAATTAACTTCTCAAAATTATCAAGACGTTCAAACCAAATAATAAACGAAGATGGCAACTCTGCAGTAGAATAGAACGGCGTTTCTTGGATAAGAATGAAGAGTGGCTTAGCGAAGAAATAACACTACCTGTTGGCATACTTTCCGGAAGGTGTAAAGGTCGCCCAAGCAAAGAATTTGGGGAATCAAGTGACCGAACAAAACGTCGAAAAACAATGGAACTTCTTCGAAAGAGTGTGTCTGTTGATAAACTGACATACGCGGCACAGATGATTCAAAGAGCTGCGGGAAATATTAATATAGCCAAAGTGATGCAGGTTGTGACCGAAACTCCCACCAGGGCTATGAAGTTCCGAAAAGCAGCTGCGATTGGCAGTAAAACCCTGAAAACGAAGAAACACACACCTGAAAACGCTTTGAGGATATTCGTCGAAGCCAATTTAACTGAAAGTCAATACGAAGTAATTCACCAGGCCAACAAATATATCTGTCCGTGCTATACCTATGTTTATAAAGCTAAACAAGATTGTTACCCACCAAAAAGCGTCAGTGAGGCAGTTGCCGAAGGGGTTTTCTGGGAATTTCAGTTTTTTTCTAATTTCTTAGAAACTATGATATTTGTTGGAATGAGATTTTTAGTATTTGACTGAAAATTTATCAGGCCATTGAATATTGATAAAAAAAATGTTCTCATTATTGCAAAATTTTTCAAAAAATGAATTAAAATACAAAAAAAAAAATTGTTTCTAAATTTCATTTTTAATTAATTAATTTCTCAAAAACTATTTAATGAAGCAACTTGAGTCAAAAAACAAAATAAAGAATAAAATATTAGCTATAATATAACAATGTTGTACGTGCTTTTTTTGATTTTTAATATATTTTTTTTCTCCCGGCTAATCGGGAGGTAAGTGGATAGGCACTTAAGTGGGTTTTACTGTACCCAAAAAATGAAAATTTATCCTTTCAAATAACTCTTTAGTCATTTGGTACCTATTTGATGTGAAAAATGTGCCCAAATATTTTTGGCCAGGTTTTAGACCAAAATACCGCACTGTGGGACGATTGATAACAGTAGAGTGAATATTTTATGAACATCTAAATGAATTAAAATAGACTCAGAACATAAAATATGGAATTATAGTAGGTACGTTCAGGAAAATGAGATCTCGAAAACCTCAACAATCTCAGTTACATTAACAGAATTGCTCAGGAAAATTTATCAGTTTTGCTATCAAAATACTGAAGAAAAAAATGTTTTGAATTCGCTCGCTTCTTTTTTAACTCCTATTGATTTCGTTTTCCTGAACATTGTTAATTTTTAGGTATATAAGTAAGTTTATGAGAGCGACTCACCTAGGCATACCCACTTCCCAGCCAAAAACAACAAAAGCAGCGACAAAGACATCAGTGGCCATTAGATAAACAACAGCAATGTATCAATCACAACAACCCCGGCAAGGCCCATTCTTATTATTCATCGTTTGTTTAAAAGAGAAGTGAAGTGAATTTTTAATAATAAAAAAAAAAATTAAAATATAAGAAATACATGTTTATAAAAAAAAGTCAAAAATAAATACAAAACATTGACAGGTCGATTTGAGAAAAAAGTATTTTGAAAGTTTTCTGTTTTCTGAGAGGATCACTTCAGTTCCTCACTTCTTCTCGGATATAAGCCTTACACTGTTGCTTGGTTCTTGACTTATTGGTACTTACTTTTTAGGTATAGCCCCAAAGAAAAAAATATAGAACCGTTAAATAAGGTGAACGTGGCGTACTTGTGGATCATTTGCTTTGAACTCTAGAATTGAACAAACTGAATTTTATATGGAAAAATATGTAACTGCCGTAAAATTCTTTGCGAAGACATCACCATACTCCTGAGAACGTTGCGCCTGGTGGAAGTTTCTGGGTTTTTCTCAATAGTTACTTGCACCCGAGCAATATTTACATCATTTCGAACTTCACGAAATCTTCCAGCATGCGGCAAATCACAGACAGGCTGTCTGTCTGTCTGAGACAGCCCCTTGTTACTAAAAAAAAAAAACTAGACGAATCGGTTAATTATTCGAGAACTGGGCGCATTTTAACCATGAAAGAAATTTCGATATGATCCATGTGTCTGAATAATTGAATGTCGACTTTCAAAATAAAATTAAACAACTTTGGTTGTTTTTTCTGTGGCACGAGTTCATCCATCATAGATTTTCCTATAGTTTTTTAAAGTTACTTCTCAAAAATAAATATAAAAAATTATTCTTTTGAGAGGGTTTTTGAATGAAACAACAAACACTTGGGTGAGCTATACTAATCAAGCAAGCCAAGTTTTTTATAGGCTGGAGTTATAGCTATTTCACGACTGGCCACGCCGATTTTCGAGAATTGAACGCCGTCATTTTCTTTGTTTACTGTATGCTGTCATTTATTTTAACTTAAATGAAAGAACCGACCTTAAAAATGTATATCTGTCTTTGTCTTTGTTCTAAACTAAAATTGCGTCCTTTTCATTTGTAAAAAAAAAAAGAAATTTTTATAACTACCGGCTTTGTAGCCATTTTGAATGGTAGTCCAGCAGCAAAAAAATAGTAAGTTAAGTTTTAAACCTAAATTGTTAATAAAAGTATTTATTATTTAGAGAATAAACCATCCATCAATCCAACCATCCATTCCATACCATCCAATAAGGATTTATCAATAAAATTACACTTTAATAAAAGCATGCGTTGATTTATTCGTGTTGGGAAGAAGTTTATTCGAACGCTGTGCCGGATAAAATTTCAAGTTGTTTTGCCAGCCGCAACACCGATCATCGGACTTCTTTTAGTCCAGTGCTTGGTAATTAACAATTTAATTTGAATAGCTTTTTGCCGTCATTTAAGGCGAACCAGACCAAGCTACCTTCAGAGCCATATGCTCTACGTTCTATGCTCTACGCGCCACCCTGTACTTTTGCACTGTCAAAAATTGGTCGAAACCGAAATGCGGCATTCCATAATAACGTACTTCGATATTAGTAGAGTTGACACATGACATGTACTCACACAATGCAGCATCTGTCATATTATTATATTATTCAATTTATTGAATTATTTTGTGATTCGAAATTGTCTAAAAAAAACACGATTCAAAGTGATTAACTCGTAGTGTTAATCCTGAAATTATAGGATAATACAGCAACTAAAAACAAACTGGACCTCAAACTTAGATAAGAATTTGGAAAAAAAAAAACTCCTATCCTGGTAACACCCACCGTTCAAATTAATCCAGAATTTAGTTATTTAATGTTCATCAGCTCATCATTAACTATATACATATTCTATGAAATCATTCTCCTCGTTCCATTATCTGAATCTAGAACCTTTTGCATTGCAAATTATTTGGCAAGGCCATATAGAAGAAGCAGTAGAATATTATGCTAATTACTTTCTTTAGGATAAAATATTGCAGCTGAATAATGATAGTTAACCTAACTTTGAAATATACGCAGTAAAATTGTTTCTTAAAGGAAAGAAAGGAAAGGACCTTGTAAACTTGTAATAATTTATCATATTGCCACCCCATGGTTGTACGATAATAATTTTCAACAAATTTAATAACGGTATAATTTTAAAGGAAAATTATAGGTACGCACACACTTTATGTTTCTTTTTGAAAATTTGTTTAATTTTAAACTTTCCAAATGAACAAAATATAATTTTATTTTATTTTCATATTTATGATCTTTAAGGAAATGGAAAAACTTTACCTGTGAAAATATAACATACACAGATGCTCAATATTTTTTGCAAAACAAATTTTCCTTTTGAGGTCAATTGCTTTAGGTAAACTGAGATATAGTACGAGTATGTATGTTTCTGACACTGGCTTTTAAGTTGTCTATCGAATTAATTGTGTGTTTATTGATTAATATTATTTTTGTGTTCGCCCCAAACAAAAAAATGTGATAAAATAGATTTCATATTTTTTATTATATTGATTAATATAAATGCGGGTCTGGGTGAACTTCTGTTTATTCTTTAATAATGAATTTTAATCTTTGAATATAGGTACAGTATCTGTGTACATATTTGAATTTGGAATTTTGTCAAAAAGCTATATATATTTCTTTCTCCGTTAATTTTCGCATGAACAACGTTATAGAGAAAGTGAATATAATTTTAATGGCATATTCTCCGGAGTCATTTTAATTAATGATTAATTGATTCAATGAATATCTTTTGCAAACACTGATGAAGTTTAGATGTTAAATTAAAAAAAAAATCTAAATTGATGGATTTTCAAAAAAGAAGCAGGGTAAAATTTCTGAAAGGCAAAATGTAAATTACACGAAGAGTTGATTGAAGTCAAGGCCGTAGCCAGGGGGGGGGGCATCACAGGGGTTTGATCCCCCCCGAAATGTTTGAGGAGTGCATTTCTCACACTTTTTTGCTTCAGTAGGTATGATATTATAGAACAATTCTCTCTGCACTTCAAACCATGGGCATAAATTGCAGCAATTTGATTGGACAAGGGTACGATGGTGCTTTTGCTATGAGTGGCAGTTTTAACGGAGTACAAGCTGTAGTACGCGAGTCTCATCCAGAAGCCTTATACGTGCATTGTAGCTCACATTCTTCAAATTTGGCCTTAGGGCATTCCTGCCAAATTCAGCCTATTCGTAATACTATTGGAATCATAAAATCCGTTGGAATTTTTTTTAAATTATCGACAAAGCTCACACATTTATTGCAGGAAATTATTAAACAGAATTATCCGCAAAATAACTGGAAAAATTTTACTTCCATGTGCGAAACTGGGAAACCCGCTGGGTGGAAAACCATGATGGGTTGGTGAGATTTAAGGAAATTTTTAAAGCCATAATCAATGCTTTGGAAGAGTTGTGTAGTGATAAGGACTCTGAAACTTCATCGAAGGCAAGCTGCTTTTGAAGATCTATTTTAGCTAGTGATTTTGCAGTAAGTATTGTGTTGTTTGAGCGTTTTGTTTAATTATACATTGCCACTTTGTAAAATCTTAAAATCCCCTTCATGCGACTTAGTATCTGGTTTGGAGCGTGTGGAATTAATATCAAACACGTTCCAAGGAATTCGAAAAAATATCACCACGGAATTCAAAGTAATTTTTGGGACTGCACAAAACTTACTAAATGTTGCAGAAGAGAAACTGAAAATTCCACGAATAGTATCAAGGCAGCAGCATAGGCAAAACGTTAGCACAACAGATCCTGAAACCTATTTTAGGATAATTATAATGATTCCTCTTTTAGATGATTTCTTAAGTCACCTTAAAATGCGATTCGAAAACCATAAGTCCATACTTTCCTCTTTGTGCATTCTGATTCCATCAATTCAGGGCAAAAATTAACAAAATTTTAATGAAGGAAATTTCAAATTTTATAAAAAGTTTTTGGATTGAGACACTTTAAATGCTGAATACATGCTATGGAAGACAAAATGTCATAAATAACTAGTTACACAGCGGTCAAAGAGTGCAATAGCAGCTCTTGGAGAGTGCAACAAGGATCTGTTTCCTAACATCCACAAGCTTCTAAAAATTCTGGCGACATTACCGGTTTCAACGTGCACACCGGAAAGAACATTTTCGACAATGAAACGTCTGAAAACTTATTTAAGAAATTCTACCGGTGAAGAAAGACTAACAGGATTGGCGTTAATGTCAGTTCATCGACAAATTGAGATTGACACTGAGGAAGTTATCGATGTATTTGCAGCTAAGATGGCCATACTTTTGTAATGATACTCAGCCCTATCATCGTATCCGTTCGGAAAAATCTACGATCGGAGAAAATTTCCGATCGGACGATTTATTCTCTTCATGGTATACGAATCGTAAAAAAAATAAAGACGTGTATCGACGCATGTATTTGACATTTTTAACGCACACCAAATTTGTTTTCGTAGATCTGTCCGATTGACGTATCGGAACGTCTACAATGATACAAAATTCGTACATTTCGTAGAAATCGGAGAAAATTTCGTTCCTATCGGATACGATGATAGGGCTGACTATTTAATTATGTACCTACCTAATAAATAATAACTGTACGATTATATTTTGTATAAATAATACCTTTTCGTAAATTTTTCCGCTTAGGTACCTGAAAATAATTGATCAAATAATTGTTATATTATATTATGATTATATACAAAGTACGACGGCAAGCAGAATACAAAAAAAAAGAGTTTTTATGTAAATTAAATACACAGTATTTATTTATAATTTTAAATTTACCAAGAGGTGTTGGCTGCTTGCTGGTTGAATACAAAAGGAAAGATTTCTATTGCAAGTTGTTGACAACAAGCAAAAAAAAGTATTATGCGCAAACATATAACAACAAAAAAGAGATTATAACATTTACAGCAATTTAACAAGTTGAACATTATATTATGAAAAATAACATTAGAACATTAGAAACGAAAAGGTAGGGTAAATTACTAATGTTTGGCAAAATGCCGCACATTTTACAAAACAAAATTATTTAATTATACATAAAGAAAAAAAATTGACTAAATTAACGAATTTAAATAAAAGTTACATGAATTAAGGCATTTTAAATATTAAATACAAAACATTCAGCCCCCCCTGAAAGGACCCAGTTCTTTCAGCAGAAAGGCAGCGGTGAGATTTTGACGATTGGTCTAACGTAGTTTCCAGTTTGGGTGGTAATGGTAGCAACTCGTACTCGGTTATCTTTTCTTGGATGGACTTCCTTCACTCGCCCAAGTATCCATTTGGCTGGTGGAAGATTTGAGTCTTTTAGCATGACTACATCGCCTGGTTTGAGATCGGGTTTGACACCTTGCCATTTTGGACGTTGTTGCAACGAAGTCAAGTACTCGGAATGCCACCGCTTCCAAAAACCTTGTTTTAGTGACTGTAAAAGAGACCAATTAGTAAAAATGTTTTGATCAGAGACAAAAGGACGAGGAATAGAATTCATGGTGTCACCAATCAGAAAGTGAGCTGGACTGAGAGCTATCGGATCCATATCCGATGTCGGCCACATAGGTCGAGAGTTCAGCAATGCCTCGATCTGTGTCAGGAGTGTATACATCTCCTCATAAGTCAGCCGATGATCCTTTATGACTCGATTTAAGTGGAATTTGACGGATTTGACCCCCGCCTCCCACAATCCACCAAAGTGAGGAGACGAAGGAGGTATAAAATTCCATGAAATTTTGTCCTTGGATAGATGATCGGTTACGATATCGTTATGTTGCTGACTTAGGAGTAGCTGGAACATTTCGTTGAGACACCGATTAGCTCCATGGAAATTTGTTCCATTATCGCTCCAGATTTCCGACGGTGTTCCGCGACGCAAAGCGATCAAGAGCAGCGAGAAAGGCATTTGAAGAGAGGTCACTAACCAACTCTATGTGTATAGCCTTTGTTGAAAAACAAATGAATAGCGCGATATAGGCCTTGTTAAATTTCGGATTTCGTCCTCGAGCTTGTCGTAAGGTTAAAGGCCCTGCGTAGTCTACACCAACCTTGCTGAAAGGGCGCGAAAATTGGACACGATCTGCCGGCAGATTGCTCATTTGTTGGGTCAAAGTAGTCTTTTGTTGACGGAAGCACGAAACACATTTATGCACTATTTTACGCAGCAAATTTCTACAACCGACAATGAAGTATTCCTGTCTTATAATAGCAAATAAAAGGGAAACACCTGCATGGCAATTTGAGTTGTGGAAGTGTTCGACGATGAGTTTTGCAATACGGGTATTTTTGTCGAGAATAATTGGGTGTTTAGTGGAATAAGCTAGATCTGATTCTTGTATACGACCACCGACGCGTAAAAGTCCTTGGTCATCAACAAACGGCGCTAAAGATGCTAGCTTATTGCCTTCTTTAAGACCGTCACCATTTTGTAAACTTCTTATTTCGGAAGAAAAACTCACGTTTTGATGAAATTTGATTAGAATGGTCTTTGCCGACGAAAGTTCGAGAGAAGACAAAGCCAACGATTGTGTTTTGGGAGTAGATTTATCACGAACATTTGATAGATATTTCTTGAGACTCACGATTTTTTCAAGATCACAGATTTCACCATTTGTTAGCATTTTCTTAGTAGCAACGATTTCACGAGTATTTGAAATAAACCGAAGTATGAAACCGAGCACACGAATGGATTTAAGAAAACGAGATGAATCATCAATCACTTTGCAAAGAATGTTTGTAGGGTCGAGTTTTGTTGCGAAAGCATATGTCGGTTGCTTTTTTCGGATTTCAAAGCTTTCTGCTTGAATATTGTCTACCGAGTATTCCGATTTTGGCCATTGGTTCCGTTCTTTAGTAATCCACGATGGCCCGTTCCACCATATCTCATTTTGGAGTAAATGAGAAGGTAGAATACCCCGAGAGGCACAGTCAGCTGGATTGTGTTCGGATCGTACGTGATGCCATGATTCTCTAGGTATTGTAGAGAGAATCTCCGATGTACGATTCCCGATGAAAACTGACCACCTCTTTGGCAAGGCCGAGAGCCAATGAAGGACTATTGCGGAATCAGTCCAAGCTACAACTTTTATTTCTTTATCTTGTAAAGAAGTTTTAAGTTTGGTTACTAAACGAGTTAGTAAAACTGCTCCACAGAGCTCGAGACGCGGAAGAGAAACAACTTTGATAGGAGCTACCTTGCTTTTAGCAGCGACTATATTGCTGGAAGTATTTCCAGCCGAATCGACGCTTCTGCAGTATATAACTGCCGCATAAGCATCAAGAGATGCGTCACAAAATCCGTGAAATTCGACGTTTTCCTTTAATTTCCACATGATTCGTGGAATACTTATTTTTTCGAGAGTTAGAAGATCATCGCGAATACAATGCCAACTTGTGGCATGCTCCGAAGATATGACGTCATCCCATTTATACTTTTTTCGCCAGAGCTCTTGAAATAATATTTTGATGCCGATAACAACAGGAGTCAGAAAACCGATAGGATCAAAAATCCTTGAAGACTCTGAAAGTATTTGGCGCTTTGTTGAAGAGGCCTTTTTGTTTAAGTTGACCTTGTAAGAAAACGAATCATTTGCTGGAGACCACTGCAACCCAAGAAGTTTTACTGAGCTGTATTCTTCAAATTCTTTTGGTGACATCTCACGTTGTTCTTCTGGTAAACTTAGAAGAAGAGGCCAACAGTTTGTTGTCCACTTTCGAAGGTTTAAACCAGCAGACTTGAGAAGATTTACCAGTTCTAAGCGAAGTGACGTGACTTCTTCGATAGAATCAGCCCCAGTCATAACGTCATCAACGTAAAAGTCGTTTAGCAGTACTTCTGAAGCTCGCGGGTGAGTATCTGCTGAATCGATCGCGAGTTGATACAAAGTGCGTACGGCCAAAAACGGAGCACAAGCAGTGCCATAAGTTACTGTCAAGAGACGATAATGTTTTAACGGGAGATTGCTAGATTTTCTCCAAAGAATTCGTTGGAAATCTGCATGTTCTTTAGACACTCTGATTTGGCGAAACATTTTTTCGATGTCACCAGATCAGTGTTGCCGGGAAGAAATATTTCAAGGTAGTACTGAAGCCAAAAAAGAGGAGTATTTTGAAAAAAATAGTAGTACAGACATTTTTAGTCTTCAAACTTTATTAAAAAAAATCAGTTGCAAAAAAAAAACATAAATAAATAAATTGTTAATTCTAAGAACAAAAATAAGTAAATATCTTTTCTATCACACAAAATATGTCTTGTGGCAGATAGCGTAATGCATAGTTATATTTGCCTTTACCTACCTGCTCCAAGGAATCCAATTTCACTAAATATCTATACAATAAAAGTTTACTTTGAGTTTTTCTAACAGGAATTAATATTTCAAACATTAATTAACAAACCTTTTCATTTTATTGAACTATACATACAAATTTACGGAGCTAAAAAAAAAAAAAACAACCACCAAACCAAAATTTCAGGTAACAGGTAACCATAAAATAAATACCGAACTGACAGATGTAAATTGAACGTAGACGTCCACGCCAACGAAAAACAAAAACAAACAAGAAAGAAGGAAATTCCCTTTTTGACGACAGTTTGGAAGATTAAAGTGCTGCCAAATTTGATTTAAATTTGAAGTGAATTAAATTTATTAAGGTTAACATTACACTTTGCTGCAAGTGTAAGATATTTTAGGTCTTTAAAAAAAATAGGAGTACGGATGTAAAAGGAGGAGTACAGGAGTACGGACGTGTTGAAAGGAGTACAATACTCCTATGGGAGTACTTTCGGCAACACTGCACCAGATATCGTATACCGATGGCGACGAAAACGAATACAGATTGAGAAAAGATCACGTTGATAGGATTTGCCTATAAGTAACGATTCGTTGAGAGATGGATAATTATGCGAAGATCTAGCCGAACCATCGAACACTACCCTGACTTTCGTTGTGCTGCTATCATCCTTGAGAACAGCATGGTGCGGTAAGTAAAAACATTTGCTAGAAGACGTATTTATCTCACTAGTAGGAACCTCTTCCATATGGCCTAGGTTAAAATACTCGTCCATAAAGCTAATGTATTTATCCGTTAAGTACTGACTGGATGCGATGCGACGTTCAGTAGAATAAAAACGATTTAACGCGACGTTGAGGCTATTGCCGAAATCTATTGCTTTATCGGATTTGAACGGTAATTGAACCATATACCTCCCATCAGGTAAACGTGAATGATTGTTGACGAATATGTCTTCTGCAAGTTGATCTTCAATGGACAGAGTAGGTTCGAGGTCGACTTCTTCAAGACGCCAAAAACGCTCGAGGTCAAACGAAGTTGAAGTGTCCAATGAAATGCAGAGTGAATTGACACTTTTTGTTGTCGAAGAGCTTACGGTTTCCATGTTTCCACAGACAACCCAGCCGAAAATTGTTGGCACAAGATCAGGCATTCCTTGCTGGCCGCGTTCTGCAGAGCCATTTATTATGCTGAATAATTTATCAGCACCGATAAGTGCGTCAATATGACCAGGAATATTAAAATTCGGGTCAGCTAAAGTGAACGAACTGAACGATTGTACATTTGAAACTGTAGAAAACGACGTCGGCAACAAGGAAGTTAGTTTTGATACGACGAAGCACTGAATCTCAATGAATTCTTGAGTGAAGCGAGAATGAAGTTTGAGGGTCACGATTCCATTCGTAACACCTGCTGGTGTTGCACCAACACCTGCGATGGGTATTTGTGCGTTCTTGCGAACCAATCCTAATCTCTGAACTGTTTGTTCAGTAACGAAAGAGACCTGATATCCCGAGTCTAGCAACAACCGAATGTTTTGTAGTGTTCCTTGCTTATCATGAATGTGAACGATAGCAGTGGGCAATAGAATTTGATGAGAATGAACCGAAGAAAACAAACTATTTGCCTGAGCTACTGATGAGCAAAGCGAGATTGGCGAAGGTGTTGTGTCTAGAGAATTTGATGTCGATGAATTGTTCGCGAAAATACCAGAAGAAGAAGACGAAGATGAAGAAACAGGAACTCCAGATACTTTTGGTGGAGGCTGAATATGAACAAGCGAGTGATGCCGCGAGTGACAAGTTCTGCACCGAAATTTGGAATGACATTTTTGCGAAGAATGCCCTGAACGAAGGCAGTTGAAACATAATGAACTATCCTTGACAAAAGTACGACGAGCGGTGATATCAAGCGAAAGAAACTGTGGACATTGATTTAAAAAGTGATCTGTTTTACACTTTGGACAGCTTGGACTTGATTCCACGAAATGAGATTGAATGACCTTTGGATTCTTCCCACGAGAATGGGTAGTCGGACGAGAGAGCGATTGAGCAGACTCCAAAGCATCACAACGCGAGTTCAAAAATGTTAAAAACTCATCGATTGAGGAATTAATTTTTGTCCCTATCTCAAGTGCCCAAGCTTCTTTTGTATCTTGGTCCAATTTCAGTAAAAGTAGATAAATGACCCAAGGGTCACGCCACGTGGCTCCCAAGGAGTCCAAACCGCGAATAGTTTCATCGGCTGCATCGGAAAGCTTACGAAGAGACTGAATATTTGATGCGTTGATGTTTGGAATCGAAAGAAGCGATTGTATATGCGACTGTATCATGAAGTTGGGACGATCATATCGCTTTTCTAATTTTTCCCAAGCATCAACGTAATTAACATCCGAAACTTTTATATCGCGAATAAGATTTGCTGGCTCCCCTCGGAGAAACGATTTTAAATAATGAAACTTTTGTGTCGAAGATATATCGGAGTTGCTGTCTATCGAGCCGATAAAATGATCCCTAAAGCTAGGCCATTCCTTGTAATCTCCCGAAAAAACCGAAATCGAAAGCTTAGGCAATTGTATGGAGCTCGCGGATTTTTTTGGCTCATTTAGCTTTTCCAGAAACAAAGCCTGTTGGCTTGCTAATTTTTCAATGACCGATTCCGAAGCGACAGGTGTAGCAGTTGTAGAAGCTAACTTTCGTTCGCGAATAACTTTTACAAATGTAGATTGGGCAGAGAAATATTTATTTTCGTATTCGGAGAAATCATCACTGGGATCTACGAAGTCGTTGTCTTCCGAGTGACCGAAAAGTTCGTCAGTCAAAACTACGAATTTATTCCACGCCTCATTAAGACTTTGTAATCGAGTTTCGAGAAGCTCAAGTGACACGCGGTCATCTAAATTCTCAGCGAAAGTTGCTGCCCGAGTGAAAAAACCTTTCACGTGACCACGTTTTGCTTTAATAGCATTCATTTTTATTTAGTTTATCAAAAACTTTATTATTATTTTTTTTTTTAAATCTTTGTATTTATGTTTTACACAAAAATAATTTACCCACTGTACCTATGCAATTAAATTAAAGTTCGATTAAATTAATTGCACCACACGTGATATATGTAGATATAAAAAATATGTCATGCACTTATATTTATATATATATATAAAAAAAAAAACATTCATATGTCCAGTTTAGGATTTAACACGCAAATCAACTAAAAACCGAAAGAAACCGAGATCGATATATTGTTTATTTAATTTGGCTGCGAAGGACCATGAAAATAATTGATCAAATAATTGTTATATTATATTATGATTATATACAAAGTACGACGGCAAGCAGAATACAAAAAAAAAGAGTTTTTATGTAAATTAAATACACAGTATTTATTTATAATTTTAAATTTACCAAGAGGTGTTAGCTGCTTGCTGGTTGAATACAAAAGGAAAGATTTCTATTGCAAGTTGTTGACAACAAGCAAAAAAAAGTATTATGCGCAAACATATAACAACAAAAAAGAGATTATAACATTTACAGCAATTTAACAAGTTGAACATTATATTATGAAAAATAACATTAGAACATTAGAAACGAAAAGGTAGGGTAAATTACTAATGTTTGGCAAAATGCCGCACATTGTACAAAACAAAATTATTTAATTATACATAAAGAAAAAAAATTGACTAAATTAACGAATTTAAATAAAAGTTACATGAATTAAGGCATTTTAAATATTAAATACAAAACAGTACCTATTTAACGGAACTGCATGATGTATACATTTGTACATATTATGTATATGCATAAACCTGCATGCTCAAATGTTAACAAAAATTGTGTGGACTTTTTTTGATTACTAATTGGTGAATTTTTCTTTCCAAAAAATTATATCCCCCCCGAAAAAATTGTCTGGCTACGGCCTTGATTGAAGTGGCTGAGAAAAGGTGTTCGAATGTCTGGGCGTTTTCTCTTTTTAAGCAAATGAAAAAAATATGAATAAGCACTTGAATGAAAACTTCGACAAGGCGAACATGACGATAAATACTATGCGGATGAAATATTAAACAATAAATTCGTCGCTAAAACTTTCTGCACACGAAGCGTCTCGTCATCGACTTAGATTATTTACGGCTTGGGTGCAGTTTGTATGTAGCTCACCTGTCAATAGACAACCACAACATGAGTCGTAAGCTGCACTTATTCATCGCATCGCAGCACACAAGCTGCAAATCACTTGGCGTACAGCAGAGTTGGTTGCCAGATGTATGTTAGTAAATAGTGTCAAATGTCAAAACATACTAAAATTGTGTGGAAATGTTCAGTGTTTTATCTATGACGTGACGTTCATGTGCAAAAGATTAGCCGTAGTGGAATCGTTGCTGCATGGCGAATCTTGTACGCATCTATTACAAGATGATTCGTGTCCAGAAGGCCTAAGATTAGCAAATATAAAGACTATTTGTAGACTTTTTTGAAGTAGGGAATAAAAGCTGGTTGGAAAAATATTTGTATTTTATATTTAATGATCATTTGCTTAAAATTAAAAAAAATTATCGAAACTGGAATTCATTATTAGGGAAAAAATTGAAACTTCAGGTGGATTAAAATGAATAAATAAATTAAGGTGGCGCGACAGGTCGTCGTGACATAAAATTCTCAACCATTCCTATCATCTGTGTGTTTGCAGGAAAATCGAGGAGCTTCAATTTTCTACCAAATCTCAACGGTTAACATGATAGAGGTCCTTTCTAGGGCAAACAAAAAATACTCTTGGAGGATGTGTCACTTCCAGGTTCCGCAGGTTTCATTCGTGGCTTTTATTTTGTATTTAACAAATCATCAATTTTTAAATTTAATTTAAGGCTATACCTTAGCTATGGCAAATGAAATAACTAGAATTCTGAATTGGAATTTAGCTGACTATAGTTTTTTTTTTTTTTTTAAACGATGCTCATAAAGCAAGATTTGCCAGTGGCTTTTAGGATGCGGTTTTGTATAATAAAAAGGAATAATTAAAACAAGAAGTTGTGTGCTCATTTAATAATTTTGGCAAAATTTTCATTTTGGCCCAATATTGCACACAAAATGGCTCTCATTATTTCAATGATTGAACAACCTTACCAATGATCATTGAAGTTTGAAAATTTCGTGTGGAAGGTTGGCCTAAAATGATTTTTTTTTGCCAGAATTAGTAATTAAGTCATAAACCATATTATATTGGCATCAAAATAATTACTGATTTTTCTTTCTTAACGTCTTAAGACAAACAGTTATAAAATTTTCAATGACCGTATTCAATAAAAGCTATAACTGAAACAGTGTGACAGTGTGTGCCTTGTCAAAATGCCCAAAATTATGCTAACCTATTCATAATAATCCCAAGCTCAATGCAGGAAATCTTTAATAGAAATCCTGTGAAAAGTGCACGAAGCACAAACGGAAGTTTTTTCTTAATGAATTCAATGTAATTGTAAATGGAATCGGTAGAAAAATGCATATTTGCTTCGATAATCAGAAAACACGCCCTGTACTGTAGGTATAGAACGACAGTTCCGTTAATAATCTCAGGGTAATTAACTTCGCAGGGGGACTTCAATTCAACCAAATTCATAATGTTTTAATAAATGCCAGACATGCTTCCAGCACCTAAGATGTCCGTTCGTTCTAAGTGTTTAATATCGGGTTTTTCAATAAGAGCGCTACAAAAGTTTTTTTAAATAAAACAAAAACGGTTTTGGATATCAATGAAATTCTTTATTCCTGTGAAAGTACGTTTGATGCCATTATGAATGGAACTCGATTTCTTTTGCATGGCCACCACGGGCACGCTTGCAGAAGTCCAGACGCTGAACCCAATTTTCGACGGTTTTCAAGCATAAATCGGCCGATACTGCTGCAATTTCACGTTCGATATTCGTACGAAGTTCATCAGTCGTCGCTGGCTTGTTCGCTTAGACCATAGACTTGACGTAGCCCCACAGGAAATAGTCTAACGGCGTCAAATCGCACGACCGAGGCGGCCAAGCGACTGGACCATTTCGTGAGATAACACGTTCTCCAAATTTGGTTTCCAATAAATTGATTGTGACATTCGCTGTGTGGCTTGTGGCGTCGTCCTGTTGGAACTACATGTCCTCTAAGTCCATATAATCCAATTGGGGCCAAAAATATTCGGTTATCATTGAACGGTAGCGATCCCCATTCACAGTAACGTGCCGGTCTTGATCATCACGGAAGAAGTACGGCCCAATGACGCCGCCGGCCAATAAACCACACCAAACCGTAATTTTTTTGGGATGATATGATGACTCATGGAGTACGTGTGGATTGCTGCCTGACCAATACCGCATATTTTGTTTATTGACGAAGCCATTCAGCCAGAAATTAGCCTCATCGCTGAAGATGATTTTTCGATGAAAATCCGCTCTTAACGTTGAGGCCACTGACTCGGAATTTCGGTAGTAAATTTTAATAATTTTGACTCATTGTTGGCTCGTATATCTTTCCATCATGAAATGGCAAACCTTACTGAAGAGAAATGTCAAAAGAGCGGCAAGAAATATGGCGTCGTTTGCTGTCCCTGTTGCTCTACTTTTGTAGCGTCCCTGTTGAAAAACTCTTTATGAGTCTAAAGCCACTCTCGTTCTATGAGGAAATACTATAAAAAAAAACTTGTCTACAAAATGCTTAAGATGTCATCTTCACCTTTTATCAAAACCGTAACCAACCCTAAGTGCTGAGAAGACCAGTCATCAGAAGTGCTGCCACTAATATTATGGGTATCACTTAATGCAGACAAGGCAAACTCTATACGCATTCATCGAGAGAGGCCTTTCAAGAAAACAGGAGCCTCGTATGGATAAGAAATGAATAGGCTAAGATTTCTTAGCTCCAGGAACGCGCCCTGCTATAGCGTTGCTCAGCTCAACCTCGCCGGAATGGGGGGGAGGTGCTGTCCCCGAAGCTAAACCTCATCTTGAATAACACATTCATCAGGCCTTTAGGTTAATTCGAACGTACCTAAACCTAAAAAAATGCAGACGGACTTTAATTTCACTGCACTAGGGAACTACTGAGAGCATAATATAAAGAAAACAATAAGATGCATTTATGGGAAAGATTTGTTGTGCTATTGAGTAGCAAGTCCTAAAACACGCTCTTCAAGAAATTACTATGCAATCTACTCGTATTGATTTTAAAAAACCAAAACAAATTTAGTATCTAAAATGCACAGCACGTTTCAATGAACCTCTGTCGTCAGGTCAATGAATTTATACAATCTAAACCTGGAGGGTAAGCCTGAAAATAAGTAATTGAAATAGGTGAGTTTTTTTTGCATTCTGCTGTTTGAACTTTATTTATTTACCTTTCAATTTGTGTTCGGTATGGTTCTCTGTACCGAAAATTGAAGGTTTATGTACTCATTTTCTACCCATCGCACGAAAAGCATTTATTATAGCAGGACTGTATATATGTAAATAAACCGATGCAACTTGCGACGAAGTTCGACACGCTATATCATCTCTGTTTGATGATAGATTTGCAACTTTTAGTTATTCCGTGCTCAATAATACTTTGAAGCACTTTCGCGTGTATTCGGTTCAATTGGAAGGACATCGACCCTCATTTTGACATCATCCTGCAAACATATTTAAGCATAAAAATCAATATACATATAACATACCCAAGAAGTGGTGCTACAGGCCAAAAAGTTTTAATTACTTCGTTCACTTTATGTCCGGTCCGTCTCCGTATAATATCGAAAAATTAAACAGAAATGGGTTGTCATTAAATTTTCCAGATTAATTAAAATTTTAAAAACTCCATACTTTTTAAACATGAACATTTTTCGAATAAATCATTATAGAGCTGGTGTGATAATTATTATTCTTGTGTGTGCTCTGAAATTGATGATGACGATGATAATAATGATGCGATGCGCGATGGTAGAGAAATAAATTTGACGATGTTGTTTTATAATTTAAAGTAATTCAAATTCAAGGCTTTGTTATCAATTTCAACACCAAAATAAATACCAAATAGGTATATAGTTATTTAGATTGTTTAAAACTGAAATTTAAAATATTTAATTTTATGTGTATAGGTATATATTTATGTAGCTTTTCAAAGATAGCTTTAACTGACCTCCAGGCGGAAAATTAATCATTGAATAAAGGCTTAAGAAATTATCACGTCTTCAGGGCTTAAATTGTTTTCTCTGTGAATAATACCGTTAACAGGGCAACAGAGCAGATGAAACAAAAAATTGTAGTTTTATTTGCTTATTGTTAATTTTAAATTGTATTTTATTTATATAATAGGGGACAACGGCTTAATAGCAGAAAAACAAGTTATAGTATATACAGAAAAAATGACATTTCAGAGGGCTTTCAAAAAAGCTTTGGTCAAGGTTTTTTGAAGCCATTGGTTTTATCTGAAACTTTGTGGACTCCAAAGTTATTGGAAATAAAATTATCCTTGATTTGTGACTAATTTTTTTTTTTTTTTGTTTTTTTGCGCGAGCAATATTTTCGGGGTTATGTCATTTTATTTTTTTTTTTTGTATTTTTTCTCCATTTTTCACATGAATAAAAAAATAAAATGTTCGACTAGGTCGCATGAACTCGCTCTTATTTGCAATCACAAATTAGCACCGTGTTGCACATTATGTATGCATGAAACTTACACTTTAAACTGAAAAATGTTAAAAAATAAATATACATAATTTGAAATAAATTGATTAAATAACTTCTGAAATTGTTTTGACACCAACACAATGTACACCATCTGATTTCTTACACAAATCTCAATACAGATATAAGAAAAAAAAAATTAAAATCGTTGAAGCGGTTTTTAAAAAAATATTTTTTTTTTATATAAAATTTTGAAAAGATTTTTAAGAATTTTTTTTTAGTATTTGTTAATGCGGAGCTTAAAAATTAATTAAAAAAAATTATCTACCCATTTTTGAAATATTTTAAAATTTTTTTAAAAATCCATTTTTTTTTTTTTGAAAATTTTGATATGCAATATTTCAGACAACTTAGCTACTTAAGGTGTTATTATTATTATACTTTTTATTCAGTTATATATTTATTTGTTAATTTATTTATTTACAACTTGTTAATTTTGTTAATTTATTTATTTAATTATTTTTTTTTTATTTATTTTTTTGCTTATTTATTCATTTACTACTTATTTATTCTTTTATTATCTATTTATTTATTTACCAACATCTGTTATATAATAATCATTTGTTTACCTTTATTTATAATTTTTGTCTATTTATCTATTTATTTATTTGTTTATTTTATTTATTAATTTTTTTATCTTTATTTATTTATTTTTTTTTATTAATATATAATTTGTTAAGTTATTTACGAATATGTGTTATATATTTATATTTATTGTTATATTGAAATTTTGAACAACATCCTAGGTCAGTTACTTGCACCCAACTCTCTCTTTCCTTGTAAAACTGTATATTTTTTGTTCTTTTTTTGTTGTTATTGAATGAAGTTTTTTCTAGAAGCTTTTCCTTCTAAACTATCTTTAATCTGTGATATTATTTAAATTCAAATTGTTAGTTATCAGTAGTAAGATAGCATTATACCATATCACTGTAAATTGTGCAATCTAGTTTCAGTAAGAATATTATAAAAATTTGGCTACAAAAAAATCTAATCTATTCTAATATTAGAAGCTCTTGTGTAAAAAATTTCTTAAATTCGGTTAAAATCAAAAATCAAAAAAAATAGTTCTATGAGAGATACCATATAGATAATTTTTGTTCCAATTAAATGGTACATATATCGTACTAAAATTAGCTCACACAAAAATTTTAATTAAAATCGTAGGAATCGTTTTTTTTTTTTAAAAAACGTATATTTTCCTTACCGGTTTTTAAACACTTGTATGGGAGGTAACGTTATTTTTGGTCAGAAGAAAATTTTTTGTTTAAAATCTTCTGAATAATTTTTAAAAACTGCCTGGTCCAAAATTAAAAAAAAATTTACCAAGTGGTTTTTGAAGTACATATTTATTTTCAAAAAAAAATATTGAAAATTTTTTTTTTAAATTAAAAAAAAATTAAAAAAAATTTGGTTAAAAATCTTTTTAAACTTTTTAAGATAATCTTCATAAAAAAAATTATTAAAAACATTTGAATCGGTTTTGAGAAAATTTCAAAAATGGTGCTATAAGCGGTACCAACCATTTTTCTTAATTTTTTTTTTAAATGTATCCTGTGTACAAAAAAAAAATATTATTGAATTTTTTAAAAGTTATGTGCGCACAACTAAGAAAAATAATATTTGTATTTATTGCTTAATACAGCAGGTATTTTTATTAAAAATATGTCAGGGGAATGCCCCAAAAACGCTTTAGTGAAAAAGTAATTTTCTTTGGTGATGAGTTTTTTTCAGTAGGTACCTACATTTTTTGAATAAATAAATAATTCCTTTATTTGATACGATCGTACCACACTGCATTTTGTCATGAATTGAATGGAGTTAATGTTTTTTAAATCGCCATTCTTGTTTTTTTCAATAAGTTTTTTTTTTATACATATAAAAAAGTGTGAGGCGAACAGTTGTAAATTTTTTTTTTTTGTGGACGGTTGTTACATAATAATTAGAAGCAGAAATTTTTATATAATTATTTGTGTTACAACCGTCCACACACAGTTCTTGGTGCATTTGCTTACTCAGCAGCTGGGTATATAGCTTAAAGTAAGATTTTTACAAATAAACAAATAAAGTCGAAATAATGTTATACAAGACATCCTCATTTAATATTATGATTGATTAAAGATCCTTCTTATTGGAATTAACTTATTTTAAAAATGATAAAATACATTTTTTGTTTTTTAATTAAACTTTAAGATAGAGCACCATTTTTGTTTTCTTTTCTTACATTTATATGGTGTTACAACCGTCCTTTCACCGTGTTACAAACGGTATATATAGGGAAGGACGGTTGCAATATTTGTTCTCAGCTTCTTTTTTAAATCATAGATTCGGATCAAGGTCAAAATAAGAAACTAAATTATCTTTTTTAGGTAGCTAAATCTTTATTCCTTATCAATTCATGGTGTTACTTTCAAACTCACTCTCCCCTACTAACAAAAAAAATAAAATTATGTAGGTAAAAACCCCAAAAATAAGGCCTTATTTATGTAAATGTAAATGTACTTATAATAATAACGGGTATTTTTTTTAGAGGTATTGAACTTTAAGTTGGCAACACTATTTTAACTGGTGGCCATTTTGTCAGCTGTCAAGTGATTTATTTTAAGTTTAGTTTGGCATTTCAAGAATTGAAGCCAGAGGATTACCCAGCAAGGCATTAGTTTCGGTGAATGGGCCCAAAAAAAGATTGCCGTTGATCCCAATTCTTCATAAGCGAATTTTGTTTAGCGATGAAGCTCACTTTTGGTTGAATGGATACGTCAATAAACAAAACAGCCGTATTTGGAGTGATGATAATCCTCAAGTGTATGTTGAGACATCGTTACGTCCACAAAAACTGACTGTTTGGTGTGCTTTATGGGTTGGTGGAATAATTGGTCCGTACTTCTTTAAAAACAACGCTGGTCAGAACGTTACAGTCAATGGTGACCGTTATGAACCATGATTACTGACTTTTTCGTTCATCAATTTAACAACCATGCGATGTGCAGGTGCTGTGGTTTAAACGAGACGGCGGCGGCGGCGGCGCAACATGTCACACAGCTTGTGCCACAATTGATTTATTGAAGGAAACGTTTGGTAACCGCATATGTCTCACGTTGCGGACCCAATTGGCCTTCAATTCCATCAACAATAAGATCCTACTTTAGCTTTTAATATGCGTAATCCTACTGGCGGTGTTGTATTTGTAATGCATGTAAAACCGTTCTATACAACGGATAGCTTTTTCAATAAAACACGCCTATCGTTGAATGGCCTAGAAAAAATAACTTAATTTTTTTTATTAATTTAGGAGGGTCAACCCAAATTTTGAATGTTTAGTATCATCCTAATAAATTATAGAAATTTTATTCAACAAGAAAAGTCTAGTTATAAAGTATAAACACATAATTAGAACTTTGACATTTAAATCTTTTAATCTGGAATTTAGATCAACTTCGTATTTTATATACATAGGTACTTTTTCCATTTGTGTTTCTTTTTAGCTATACCTATCTACAAACAAGTGAAAGTTTTTTTTTTTTGAATTCTGAGTTTTTCGGAGAATCATACCCGGAGTAATGAGTAAATCCGCTATAGATAAACTCAAGCATGAATGCAAAAATACCACACTGACCTTCAACATTGTCTATTAAAGAAAACGTCTTTTCAAAACACTGATGTGGTTATCTGCCCATCGAGAATCAATTAATAAATTATTAATCGAAGTAAACTCGATTATTTCTTTAATACATACCTGTTCTATGACAGTCTATTTTTATATACATTTACAGCTGAGAAACAAGATAGAAAATTTTCAATTTACTTTCCAATCAAATACCAGACAGCTGCTATTACAGCAATGAAGCCGACAACGACACCCGGCAATGACAATGACATCAACGACAACGCAATTTTTTTCTTTGATAAATCAAAAGCCAATTAAAATCAGTCAGAGAAATATATAATAGCCATACTGCAAGCCATGATGATCACTGCACATGATTCTTATCGGTTTAAAAAATTGACAGAGCGCATCATATTGCAATCTTACAGTTTTGCACCCGCTAATTGCGTTATTATCTAATACGGCTTGTTGAATTGCCTGCATGCTTTGCTCACCTACCCTTTCCAAAGGCGAGGCGGTCATCTTATTGTATAAATTGTAAAGCATCCGCAAAAACGATTGTAAATTAAAACTGGCATTCACTCTCGGTGGTGTAAGAAAATACTCCTCATATATAGCTGTCTTGTGGAATTGAAAAAAAAAATAAAATATTGTTCTATGACAAAATGGCATTGAGATGATTATCTTACAAATTATGCGTTCTCATTTCATGGTATATTTTCTTATAAAAGCAAAAAAAAACGCTCTTTTTTTATAATGGAAAAGTAAATAGAACAAAAATATGTTTAAATGATACAAAATTTCAAAGAACTTTTGTGGGAAACCATTTTCAAAGCTTAGACTAGGCAAGTTTATTTAAAACCAGCTTCCAGAGGTGTTTTTTTTTAAAGCTTCTCTTTCTAAAAAATTCACCCTCTGTGGTTCCTAATACAGGGTCATTCATTTTTCGGTTTCGAAAGTAAAGCTAAATAAAACACACAAGGCGATACATTTTTGATGAAAATTTAATTTCATTATAAAGTTTGGACTTTGCCATTAAGTTTGAAAAACAATATCATTCAAATGGTCGCCTGGGGAAGATTCGCAGAATGCCTTTTGAGGTAATTTTTAACCACTTTTTCACACATTTCGGGCGGTATCTCGGCCATAACTTGAGTAATGTTGGTTATTAATTCATTTAGAGTTCGGGGATTATTCGCGTAAATACGGTCTTTTACGTAGCCTCACAGAAAAAAATCTAACGGTGACAAATCGCATGATCTTAGTGGCCAATTGACGTCACAAAAACGTGAAAATACGCGACCAGGAAACTTCTCACGCAATAAAGCCTTAATTGGTCGTGTTGTGTGGCTTGTTGCCTTGTCTTGTTGGAACCACATATCGTCCAAGTCATGATTTTCAATCGCCTGCAAAAAAAAATCGGTTATCATTCGAGCATATCGCTCCGAATAGACTGTAACCGTCTGCTCATTGGCATCTTCAAAGAAATACGGACCAATGACACCTTTTGACCATAGGTCACCCCAAACATTCACTTTGTCTGGATACAACGGCACCTCTTCGATCACTTGTGGATTTTCTGAGCCCCATATGCGGCAATTTTGTTTGTTTACATACCCACCGAGTGAGAAATTTGCGTCATCGCTGAAGAAAATGTTGTTCGAAAAATTGGTGTTTACTGTCTGTTGTTCTAACGCCCAAGAAGCGTATCGTTGTAGCGTTGTTCGATTGTTAAGCGATCTATTATCGTTAATGGAAAATATTCAACTAATATTATGACACTTCAAATGACAGCTGAGTTTGACAGGTGTCAAATGCCAACGCTACCAACGCAAACAACGAAATGAATGACCCTTTACTTTAATTGTAGATTAAAAGTTTTTGGGAGGATAGAATTAGTGTTTCCATAAAAGCTTTGGATATAGAAAACAGCAGAACAATACCTCAGGTGGCATCAACAATATCGTTTGTAGGTTAGTCAAATAAGCAGTCTTATGGAACACCTTATAATAAGCTACTATAACATATTCGGAGTGGTTTATCCGACTCCTTACCCTTGAAGTTATATTAAAAGGATCTATCCATGCCGTCAGTTGGGGAAACTTTCCGACACAAAAAAAAAAATTTAGTATCATCAAGTTTCGAACACGGATGAATTTTTTGAAAAGGCCCCTGAAAACGGAATAACCGACAGTGAAGGTGAGATCTGTTTTAGCGCACGAGCTTTCTGATTAGTTTTTCAAAAAGTTGGCCGCTAACTTGGTAAAAACCTTATCTGCAGTTTGGAGAAAAGCCTGTCCGATAACCTACTTTAGCATTGTTTGGCCGATTCTCAAGAAAGAAGACGCTCTGAACTGCGCCAATTACAGATGAGCCATCAATGTCTTTACCGAAGCCATTTTTAAATAACCCGTTTGGTTCTCAGTTCGGATTAAAGCCAGAAAAGTCGACAAATGACCAAATGCTCACACCACGGCAGATTTTGGAAAAAAAAAAAATTATGAACTTCAAATCAACACCCACCATCTTTTCATCAATTTTAAGGCCGCGTATGACAGCATCTCTGGAGACGAAAAACGAGCTTAAAGCAATGTCTAGTTTTGGCATCCCCAAAAAAACTCGCACACCCCCTAAGAGATTGAAAGCTGGCGTATTTGACAACTTTTAGAATTTTTATTAGCAGATTCAGCATTTTTACTTGCAATAAATAGGTCTATGTATTTTATATGGCAAGTTATGCATTCCTAAAAAATGCATTCGTAAAAAAGTCGAGATTTTGATCAAAGTTGACATTACGATGATAGGGAAGTCGAAAAATTCTAGCAGTTCTGTCTGTCTGTCTGTCCTTTCGGCTGTAGCCTAAACGGGTCGGTCGATTTTTTTTAAACTTGGTACCTAGCGATTTTTGGGCACACACGTTGCTTTCATATATTTTTTTAGACCAAAAATAACGATACCTGCCATACAATTTTTTTTAGCAAAAAAATAAAAAATCTGGTTTTTCTCACAACTTTTTTTTTTTAAATTCAGTAATTTTTTTTTTAACAAAAAATCTACCATTTTATAAAAAAAAAATTTCCGCAAAATGCTTATAAATGGTACCTCCCATAGAACCATTTTTTTGTTTTTCGATTTTCCCAGAAACGGATCAACTGATTTTGTTAAATTTTTTTTATAGAGAATTTTTACAATAATTTAAAAAATATTTAGTACCAAGATTTTGAAAATTTTTTTTTGTCGAATTTTTAAAAAAAGTTTAAAAATTTTTTTTTGAGAACTTAATAATTCGAAAACGACTTGGTCGATTTTTATTAAACTTAGCACCTAGCACTTTTTTGATATTATCTAGCAGATTTTATATAAATTTTTTTCTTAGAACCAAAAATAACTGTACTTCCCATATAAATGTTTAAAAACCGATATTTAAAATCTCATTTTTCTCAAAAACGGCACCTACGATTATGATTAAAAATTTTTGTGTGAACTAATATCTGAACGATTTATCATATTATTAGGAAAAAAATAGATCTACCGTTTAAAAATGGTACCTCTCATAGAACCAATTTTTTGGTTTTCGACTATCTCATTATCTATTAAACCAATTTCAATATAATTTTTTACACAAAAGCTACTAATAAGTTTGAATAATATTACATATTATAATTTTCAAAAAATCAAATTTTGGATTTTAAAAAATAATTTCAGAATTATTTTTTGGAAATTCGATATTTCGAAAATGGCTGGATGATTTTTTTTTCAAAAATAATTATTAAACTTCGCATTAATAAGTACTAAGAATTGGCGTACTATTTTTTTTTTCTTAAAAATATATTCAAAATTTTATATATAAAAAAATATTTAAAAAAAAAAAAACGCTCCATAGATTTTTAAAAATTTGTTTTCATAAATTGAGATTTATGTAGGAAATCACTTGGTGTACATTGCGTTGGTGTCAAATCCATTTCAGATATTTTTTTAATCAATTTATTTTTAAATTTGTAGATTTTTTAACATTTTTCAGTCTATAAACTGTAATTTCAAACTAAACTGTAATTTCGTGCATTTTATTTAAATTACATAACTTTCCTTTATAATGTAAATCGTTTTCTATTACACTTTTCATGCAAATCAATTTCATCTGATTTTTATCTAATTGAATGATTTGTATTCAAAACATTTTCATTAATAAACTTATTATTTTAATACCTATCCGCTTGAAACCTGAAACTGTTTTATTTTAAAGTACATATACCTACTACATTTATCACACATTCAGTTCATTGACCAAAGTTTACTGACTGACTTTGACAGACATTAAACACCAACGCCATCGTGCGGTGGCGGCGGCGGCGGCGTTAAATTGACACAACAGTATTGCAATGTAAACCAACACACTTGACACTGTAATAATATTCAATTACATTGAAAATTAATATTGACAGTTGTTGCGAGTGGAATTGCGATCGTCCGTCTCATTTTAAATTGTATAACAAAGATATATCTATGTATAAATCCATACAGTAAGCTTAATGCATTGCTTTCCGCCTCACAGGCCTCTAAGGTCACATCACTATGAAGTATGACGGTTTTAATACTAGTCGTATTCAATGGCACTGCACTTAGTACTACATTCATTCTAATTATTATTATTTATTTTTTTTTTGAACAAGCAAACAAGGTAAATTGATTCCAAAAATAACACACCTTTCGAAAGATATATTCAGTATAAAATATGTACATACAATTTTAATTGAAAACGGCCCACCGCCAGCTAACGTTTAAAATTCCAAGACAGCTATCAAATTATATATTTAAACGAAATGTAAGTAATAGGAAATTCTGCTGCGTCAGTTTAGTAGCTGATGTCGAATTCATTTGAAAGTTCGCAACGGTTCAACAACCAACAGAGTTATGGGGCATTTTGTAAGTTCATTAAACTATATTGTTTGGCATATTCATTGATGACGTGACTACTTCCATATGTTTGATGTAGCCAAATCGCATGATGATGGCATTGACTATAGAGACTAATCGAAAGTAAGGCCCAAATCGAAAACAAACGATAAAAGTTTATTTTAAGAAACATTCACCATTGCGTAATGTCTTGCATCAGTTCATTGAAGTTACGTTTGAAGGATAGATTTTTGGAATTGGCTCCGCGCCGATGATTGAAGGCCGGCCGGCCAAAGAACCTTATACATTATGTATGTACATTGGAAATTATATACATTTTGCATTTCTAGTAGCAATATTGTGAATTTTAACGTCACAACTAAAAAACAACACAAAGCGAAATAATGTTTAATTTTATTAATGCTTAATTTTTTAGAAAAGAAAATTAAAATTTTCCATATATGTACATATTATGACGTTTCTAATCACGGGCTTATACTAAATTTAAATATTATGTGCATCATTGATATAATCTTATTTCTTATAAAATGTTGGTTTTCCATTTAATAACTATCTAGTAATAGGATTTTACAGATTATGGTTTTAAAACTCGGGAAAAATGAAGGCAAATTACAGTAAAAAAAAAATCCGATGTTAAATTTGCCTTTGATATTCGAAAGAGGATTGATACACGAACTGAAAAAATGGAAACCATAGTTTTCATAATCGTTCCTGCCATTTTGTTTTTCATGTTTATTAAGATTTTCTAAGATTATTCTAAGAAATATTGTATAAAAAGTTGTAGCACTACAAAACATTTTTTGTAAATTTTTTTGGTTATTATTTATTGCTATGAGCTGACTTAATTTATATTTGTATAACTTATGTACCTACGTTGGGTGGCCCGCTTCGCTAATAAATAAGATCATAAAAAATTTTAAACAAGTTCGCATTATAAGTTTTGAAGCAGCAGCGAGTTCTTTTGACCATTTCGGTACGATAAAAAAAGACATGGGCGCCTGCCTGGCTAAACATACGCTAAACACAACAGAGTTGCGTTTTTTTAATACCTTTATTATTTAAAAATTACCTTACAGCGAAACAAAATTTGAATTTTTCAAAATAATTTTTTGAATGTACATAATTGAATTTAAGAAATTGAAAAAAAATATCTGTGCGTATTATAGGGAATTTTGAATCACTTTATTGTGGACTTCTTGATTATTAGAACGGGTTATAAGTCCACATTTTGATTTGTGGACTTGTATAACTCATAATTACAAAGATTTTTTTTTTCGGAAAAATAAGTAACTTTTCTTATTTTCTTTATCTTTTTGTTGATGTGGCAGACGTCTGTGAAGTTGGCATAAGAATTTTCACCTAGACTAATGGGACCTAACAGGAATTTGCAGTTGCACAGCCTACTTTAATTTGAAGTTAGCATGAAAGTCCATTTCTCAGCAACCACGTAAGGTAGGAATTTGCAGTAGGGCTTCAAATTTGCAGTTGAAGAAAAAAAAATTATCAAAAATTTGAAGTCCTCATTTAAGAAAATAAAAAATGTTATGAATAGTAACAGGAATAAAACTAAAATGTCACTATCAACATATGGTCTTATTTATAAACGTTGTCTAACTTTATACAGTTGTCTAAAGTTAGACAACGTTTATAAATAAGTTTATAAATAAAGATACAGTTGTCTAAAGTTAGACAACGTTTATAAATAAGACCATATGTGGATAGTGACATTTTAGTTTTATTCCTGTTACTATTCATAACATTTTTTATTTTCTTAAATGAGGACTTCAAATTTTTGATAATATTTTTTCTTTGGAAATTGTGTTCAAAAACCTTGTTTATTGTTGTCTTATAGCTGCCAAGCTTAGACACAAGAGTAGATTGTCTTAACCGTGAATAATGTGATATTTATTTTTATTAAATAAAGCATATTTCCAACAATTTGAAAATAGTTAGACACTCAGCCAGGTTCTACATTTCACTTTCACTCGAAATGAAATTGAAGTCAATATAATTTCAATTGATTTCAATTCTTTTTCGAGTGAAAGTGAAATGTAGAACCTGGCTGACTGTCTAAGTAAACAAAAATCTAATAAATACGGCTGATACAAATTAATGGTGCAAGCAATTAATTTTGTGCGAAAAGAGAGCGGAAACTTCTCTTAATAATAATGTGTATAATAAATACGTATATATGTCAATACTCACCCCTGTACTGGCTTCCGTTCCGAAACAAATCCGTAAACGAAATTGATTTCCGCATGGATACAAAAAAAAAGTGTTCTGATTTTCACTTTCATGTTAGCCAGTATTCAAACCAATTTTTCTTTCGAAATCACCTAAAATCAAATTCGAAACTTCAAATTCGTTGAAAAAATTTACAGAAATTAAATAAAAAAAAAAACAAAGAGCATAATAGTACCGTTGCACCGTACCTTTTTAACTGAATCAAAAATTTTGTCAATACTCCAATTCGGATATGAAAATTCCAAACATCAAGAATTTTCAATCTAATTGAAAATCAAAGCACACTCAATCCGCAAGTTTTGAAAGCGAAAAGTAAATATTTCAAAACACCTACATACATTTGTATTTATTAGATTTCCCTAGAACACTCTTGGACAGTTTTCCCAGCTATTGTGTAAATAGTTGGACATCTCCTTATTTATAAACGCATTCCAACAGTGGCCTACAAATGTTCTCATACACCCAATCACATCCCTGTAATCTGTCAATTTCGTGAGCATTTGGATACGTTCAATGAACATTTCGTTCATTTGAAGATTATTTTTCAATTTTTTGTTCATTTGAACGTACCCACTTTAGAATAGGTTTGGACAACCAATTTCAGTGTCTAAGTTAGACACTGGATGGAAAATGATTAGAAATAAGGTTTATAAATACGACTGCTAAAGTTTGAAAATGAAAGGATTTTATAACGGATCGTAATTCAGAACAGTCGTGACTATGCATTTATGTAGGTACTGTTTTCAGTTTTTTATTTTGATTATGTATGTAATATACAAAAGTTTTCTGATTTCCTTAAATAAATTGTTTCGTAGTTTTTTTATGCATATACATACATATATTATTAATATCGAAAGGCTCAAAAATAAAGCATAGAAATTTATGAAATCAAAAACACGTCATAAAGCAAAATGGAGCCTGGGTTTCAATTCTTTTCTTTTTTTTTTTCTTAAATTAGGAAATTTGGTAATTTTTTTTCAAATTCGGATAGCATTTCTGGTTGTTGAAAAAACTGCTAACTTCACAGTGAACTAAACGATAAAGTATGAAATATTTTTCTAGCTGATGACTACAAATTTTTGGCTATTTTTTTTTTCTGGAACTGCAAAAAGGCCTGCAAATTTGAAGCCTTACTCCAAATTCCTAGCTTTCTTATTAAAAAAAATTGAAGACATCAATTAAAAAGCAGAGATTTTCTTTGTAAATAAAGGGTTTTTCAACAGGGACGCTACAAAAGTAGAGCAACAGGGACAGCAAACGACACCATATTTCTTGCCGCTCTTTTGGCATTTCACTTCAGTAAGGTATACGAGCCAACAACGAGTCGAAATTATTAAAATTTACTACCGAAATTCGGAGTCAGTGGCCAATTTATGGTCGTCATAATCGTCCTAGCAGATCAACAATTGAGCGTCTAGTGGAAAAATTTGAATCCACAGGTACAGTACAAAATGTTCCCGTGCCAGTGAGACAAAGAAGTACCCGTAGTGTCGAGAATATTGCTGCCGCTGAGACTTCAGTTGCAGAAAGCCCAAATGTGTCTCTCATACGTCGTTCTCAAGCGTTGGGTATCTCTGTGACGTCGTTGTGGCGAATTTTGCGAAAAGATCTTGGCCTACATCCTTACAAAATTAAATTGACGCAAGAACTGAAGCCGCTTGACCACCAGAAGCGTCGTATGTTCGTGAATTCGGCTGAGCAGTGAGCAACAACTTGAAAATGATTCGGATTTTCATCGAAAAATCATCTTCAGCGATGAGGCTCATTTCTGGCTGAATGGCTTCGTCAATAAACAAAATATGCGGTATTGGTCATGCAGCAATCCACACGTACTCCATGAGTCATTATTGCTTCCCGAAAAAATTACGGTTTGGTGTGGTATGGGCCGGCGGCGTCATTGGGCCGTACTTCTTCCGTGATGATCAAGACCGGCACGTTACTGTGAATGGGGATCGCTACCGTTCAATGATAACCGAATATTTTTAGCCCCATTCGGATGATATGGACTTGGAGGACATGTGGTTCCAACAGGACGGCGCCACAAGCCACACAGCGAATGTCACAATCAATTTATCGGAAACCAAGTTTGGAGAACGTGTTATCTCACGAAATGGTCCAGTCGCTTGGCCACCTCGGTCGTGCGATTTGACGCCGTTAGACCATTTCCTGTGGGGCTACGTCAAGTCTATGGTCTATGCCAACAAGCCAGCGACGATTGATGAATTTCGTACGAATATCGAACGTGAAATTGCAGCAGTATCGGCCGATTTATGCTTGAAAACCGTCGAAAATTGAGTTCAGCGTCTGGACTTCTGCAAGCGTGCCCGTGGTGGCCATGCAAAAGAAATCGAGTTCAATACATAATGGCATTGAATGTACTTTCACAGGAATAAAGAATTTCATTGATATCCAAAACCGTTTTTGTTTTATTTAAAAAAAACTTTTGTAGCGCTCTTATTGAAAAACCCGATACAAGCCTTTCAGCTGTGCTTGTTATGAAAGTTGGTCGTTTGGCAGATGGTACATCTATTTTTTGGGGGTAATTTCAGCTAATACCGTTTACATTAACAAACAAAAGCTGATGAATTAAAATTAATGGTAGATTTAATATTATCGTTTCATAATATAATAGAAAAATACAAACAAACAAAAAAATCCGGAAAATTTTATAAAGTTAAAAAATGTTGGAAAACATTTTCTGAGTGATATTGAAAAGATAAATAAAAAAACTAAAACAACATTTATTGCACCTTTTCCCCACATATATTTAGGTATTTCATGAAAACTGGTAAACAAGAGAATATAAAAAGTTTAAATATGTTAACTTACATACACATTTTTTTACTTGAACTAAAATCAGATTGACCTACCATATTATTGGGAAACAAATGTATCTTTCGTTAAAAATGCGGTACCTCTCATAGAACGATTTTTTGGGTTTTCGACTATCACATTATCTGTTGAACCAATTTTAATGAAATTTTTTACACAAAAGCTACTAATAAATTTGAATAATATTACATAGGTATCAAAATTTTCAAAAAAATAAATTTTGGATTTTTAAAAAATGTTCAAATTAATATTTTGAAAATTCGATATTTCCAAAATGGGGGGATGATTTTTATTTCAAAATTAATTTTTAACTCCCCAAAAATAAGTACTAAAAATCGACGTACCAATTTTTTTCTTTAAAATATATTCAAAATTTTATATATACAAAATTAATTTTCTAGAAAACCGTTCCAACGTTGTTTTTTTTTTTAATTTTGTCTTATAACTTGATGTAGTTGTACATTGCGTTGGTGTCAAATCAGATATTTTTTTAATCCATTTATTTCTTATTTTATTGATTTTTCAACATTTTTTCCATCTAAACTGTAAATTCCATGCATATATACGAAGTGGAAGACAGCAGGGTGCTATATTGTTCATATTTATGTAATTACATAATACTTCCTTAAACTAGGCTATATTTTTTGGCAGGTGGCATAAAATATAGTCCCCAATATCTAATAAATTTCTTTTATTAAATAAAAAGTTTTTAAAATTATTAAGACTTCAAAAATACAGTGTGATCGCACATAATTTTTATTGGAAATTAACAGTTACTATGCTTCATAACAAAAAGCATTATAATTTTGTTTACAAAAATTCTTATTTCATTCTAAATTTAGTTATCATTTTTTAATGATTCACAAAAGCTTTAGATGGCCTTTTTGTCACAAAAATTGTTGTTCTCACTTTGGAATCATCAGTTGACTCGTGGGAGACCTTCTTGTTATCAGTTAAACATAAGAGAACATTTTTATAAATAATTATTAAAAAAAAAAAAAAATAAATAAAAAAAGTACATACAAACACTTCATGAACATATCATTAAACAAAATAAAAATTAACAAAATATTTATCCAAGAAGGAAAATATTTAACTTTAATTTCATATACTCCTACAATTTAAAGGGTCAAGTCATTGTTATTTTATTGTTTTTAAATAGATACTAGGTGCCTATTTAGGAACCATAACAAAGAAATTTATTGCTTCTATATGATCTTACCTTAATAAAAAAAAAGTAAATATTTATACAAGATCTGCGCAATCTGTGACCAAGATAAATTTTTAACTTTTTTAATACGAGTTATAATTTGAAAGCGTTACAAACTAATTCTGAAAAAGCATATGAATAATAAATAATAAAGTCTCAATAATAATATTACCTATATATATATACACTGCTCGCCACTTGAATATAAAAACGAACGTTATTCTCACGATCAAAAGGTTAAGCGATTAGGTAACTAAATTAAACAGCTTTTTTTGTTTTATTTTTTAAAAATTAAAACAAAAATTTTAATTTATAAATTTACCTAAGCGATAAAATTCTCTGATAATAATAATAATAGCACTTCTATTCAAGTGTCGCGCAGTGTATAATATCCATTATTATTGTTATAAAAGGTAGACGACCGATTAAAGCGGAAAGTGTTTCACTTAATGTATTGTATTTTTATTTAACTAAGCTGTAACCTTTTGCATAACCATAACAGTGCGCGTGTTCAAAACTATCTCATAACTCATATAAAGACAGAGTTTAAGGCTCGTCTGTAGACCGAATTGTGGGTTAATTAAAAATACAGAATGCTTGGGCTCTGCAATTATTATTAATTATACCACAGAAAATAAAGCCCAAAAGTTGGGGGTAATTTTTACTTATGATAATGGCCAAGTTTTTGATTCATTAATAAAATCGAACTTGAGATTTAAGTTAAAATTGATGTTACTATGATAAAGAATATGAAAAGGAAGTTCCAATAAATGTTTGTCTGACGTTATGTCTGTCTGTAGGTACCTACAGCCCAAAACACTATTTTCTTCAAAGTTAGAACTTAAGATTTTTGGTTGATTCCCAAGGAGGGAAATTGAAATATTTTTTTAGTTCCATATACAGCTGTTATTCATCTCGAAAACGACTTTAAAGATTTTGATAAAAATTTTAGTGTGTTTTATTGTTGTTATGGTCTGCATTTTGGTTAACACAAATTTATAGAAAACTTTTATTAACGACTTTGTGATTTGGATACAAAATTTAATAAAATAAAAGCATAAGGATTTCCTACACAATTTTTAAACCCTAAATTCTGGAGAAAAGAACTTAATGCAAAGCATGTTTGAGAATATAAGATACGGTTATTTTCGAAAATATGTTAGTGCAAAGTTTGTACTTTTTCTTAAAGAAAACATTAACATATTCTTTACCTCTATCTATAACATCGAAAATTTAAAAGATATCATTATTTAAAAAAATAAAGTGCACAACATGCTTCCACGAACTTGCTCTTATGTACGATAATACTGTGGTTTTGAAGTTATAACATTTTAAAAACTATTGCATAGATATACTCCATGCAACCTGCCAAAACGTATTTATGTTTAAGGTAGTATTTTGTGAGTACATAGATATGGACAATATATACGGTGACCATATTTTCAAATTGCAAATAATGAATAATTAAAAAAAAAAAAAAAAATCATCAATTTTGAATTTTTCCGCATTTAATTAAAAAAATATCTACGGAAAAAAGACTTAAGTTAAAAAGAGAAGGTATAGAAATTCAGCCCTTGTTTGCATAAAACTAAAAATTAAAAACAAAATAACTCTAAAACAAAAAAGTCTTACAAACAAACAAAAAAACATACAAACTAAAAGTTTAAATTAACACAGTTCATTTTTAGGGATGTTGATATTTTTCTGAAGAGTAAATTTCATTTACTAAGTTCTGATTTTTGTTTAAAAATTCTTTGAACTCTAAACAACTGAGTTCATAATTGTATTTAGTTATCAAAATAGCTTTTACATTCTCGGTGGCATCAGGGTTTAGGGTGACTAAAATAAATTTCAATATTTTTGTTTGCTTTTAATACAAAATTTTAAGTAAAAGTTACCAATTTTAACAACGCAGGCAGGAGACAACCGATATGTTTTTTTTTTTTAATTTTAATAGTTTCTGGTGTGTACAATGTACATGGCAGATGATGTCAAAACCAATAAAGTGCGTTCAGGACAAAAATTCACTTCAATTCAATTGGTAAGGGCACGTAAGAATTACTTTTTTTTTTTGCCAATGAAATTTGCTCTAATATTTATGTTATTGTTTTTAAGAATTTGTATGAAATACAGAATAAATAATGAACAACTTCTGAAATACAGAACATTTATGTGTTTTTGTGTAACAAATAATTCATAATGAACATCATCTTCAAATACAGAACTGTTCATTATTATAATGAACGGATGGTCACCGTAACAATATAACACGGTGTTCCACATACATATATGCATGGAACTTACATTTTAGGCTGAAAAATTGTGAAAAAATCAATAAAATTAGAAATAAATCGATTAAAGAACCTCTGAAATATGTACACCATCTCAATTTATGAGAAAAAAAAATTGAAAACTCGTTGGAGTGTTTTTATTTTTAATTAATTTTTTATAAGAGTATCTATATAAAATTTTTAAAACATTACCCGATTTCGAAATATCGAATTAAAAAAAATTTTGAAAATTTTGATGTAAGAAATTTCATTGAAAATTATCAAACAGAAGATGGATATTCGAAACTAAATAAAAATGTTTCTTTGAAAGCTATACCGCTAATAAACGACAAATAATTATTTTCCAAAATAATATGGTAGATCGTACTGATATAAGCTCACATACAAATTTTAATCAAAAGCAAAAAGGAGTCGTTTTCGACAAAAATAAGATTTTTCTTACTGGTTTTTAAACTCTTGTATGATAGGTACCGTTAGTTTTGGTTATTAGAATAATTTTTGTTTGAAATGTAGTAGATAATGTTAAAAAACTGCTGGTTGCCAAGTTTTATAAAAATAGACTAAGTAAGTTTCGAATTATTTTTTTTTAAAATAAATAAACCATTTTTTAAAAAAATTGAAAATTTTGGTATAATTAGGTTAGGTAGAATTGGCGGTCGGTGGCGGAGAAACCGACACACTTAGGCCAATGATTGACCCGTTGTGATATCAGATGGATCTAGGAAAGATTTTCCCTATAATCATTAAACCATTTTGAACTCCTTATGAAGCTTGCAAGATTACTTATCATATTGTATTTGCTGGATCACTCAGATCGTTGTATAATAGAAGTCTCCCAAATGGAGTCTACGTCTCTGTGACAGAGCAGAACAGGTATAAAGAAGGTGAGGAATTGTTTATGCAAAACTTTTCTAAAAATCTGTTGAATCGGTTTTGAGAAAATCGAAAATAAAAAAAAAATGGTTCTATGGGAGGTACCATTTATGACCATTTTTCTGGATTTTTTTTTAAATAGAAGCCTTTTCCCAAAAAAAAAACTCTGTTTTTAAAATTTTGTGCCCGTTTTTGAGAAAAAAATAAAATATTCATTAACTGCAAAAGAAAATGTTTTTGGGTACCTGCTATTTATTTATTTTTAGTCTTAAAAAAGAAGTCAAAAACTCAAGTCGAGGGAATGCCCAAAAATCGCTTGATACCAAGAAAATTGAACTACCCGTTTTGGCTACAGATAAACGGACAGTCAGACTGCCAGAATTGCGAGGCCCACTTTTTTCGACTTCCCTACCATCGTAATGTCAAGAAAAAATTGGTTAAAAGTCAAAAAATACTAGTTTTTCGATATTGATTAGATACTACTATTGATTTGGATATTTTTTACAAAAAAAAATATTTTCACACTTTTTATCCCTACGAAAGATCAGTAACAAGATATTGCTAGGTTTTTCGCTTACAAAACTCTTAACGGTTAAATTTTATTGATTTTGTTTTTTTTTAATTTTTAGTTTGTTTGCCTATTTGTGAGAAAGCATTAACCGAAAGCCACAATATTTTTGACAGTATAATACAATAAAAAAATAAATTGGGTGGCGCAGAACAGCTCATTAGAACCAGGGCCATAGTGATTTACAACACTCAACCATTCATGTGTGCATTTTCTTGATATGAACGGAAGGGACCTACAATTTTCTATAATATTCGAACGGCTAAGGTGAGATGCACTTTTTTATATCAAGAGGCAGTGTCCGCGAAAAACATTTCTGTTCTTATTTTTTAGGTGGCATAGACTGGGAATTAAACTCAAGACCTTAATAGGAGTAACAGTTCTACACACTAACCATTACACCACGGGCTACTATACATTTTCGATATTTGACCTTGAATAACTTTTAATGCAAGTTAGATTTGGTAATGGACGTTTATAAAAATATATCACTTGGATTTTTTCTCTGTGGGCTTATTTTCCAAATTTGATCATTTTTTAAAAACGCATTAACTGATGCTTCGTTTGGAAAAAAATGTTAAAGTATTTCTTGAAGAATATGTAATAATCTTTAAAGTAAGCATAACTTTTATTTAAAAAAAATTCTCCTTCTAGAGTTAAAAGTCAAAAACTGTTTTTAACTCTTGCAAGTTTTTAACTCTATAAGCTGTACATGACATACATTTTTTATCTTTTTATATAAAAATAGACCTTCACTTAACAGTTTTTTTTTATTTATTCTTTTTAATGATGGGACAAGTTCGCTGTTATTCGACAGCTCTTTAATTATGTGAGTATCAAATTTATGTCTATTGGCCAATGTACAATAGTTTCTTTTTAAAAATTCAATTTTTTTTCCATGTTTTATGAGCTTATTAGAAAGACCAAATAATCCCATTAATTATGAAACACAACGTCATTCAAGTGGCTGCCTCAGCTGGCTTCGCAGTAGCGCATTCTGTCACTCCAATTTTCTTAGACCTTGTTGATGGTTTTGGGCTGTACGGATTGCTTGGATGATATTGACCTTAAATGCTTTAATCTTTTCCAGATTGGATGGCATAACATCGGTTCTTCACAGTTCTCCACAAAAAAAAAAGTCCAAAGGTGTCAAAACGCAGCTCCGAGGCGGCCAATTGACATCGCCAACACGGCTGATAACACGTTTTGTGAATTTGGTGCGCAAAAGATCAATTATGGCATGTGTTATGAGACATGGCGCACCATCCTGCATGAACCAGAGGTGGTCCAAATTCATGTCTTCAATTTCAGTAAAACAAAAATATTAGAAAAATAGTTCAATGATGCCAGCACTCCAAAATCCGCACTAAACTGTCACTCTCTGTGGATACATTGGCTTCTTTTGCGGGTTTTCTGAGATCCAGATGCGGCAATTTTGTTTGTTAACGTAGCCGTTGCGTTTCTTAAAAAAAAAAACACACTGTTCGGGCTTCCCAACGTTTTTCAAGCGTAAAGCAACTCAATTCGTTCCGTGGAGGTATGATTCTGACTTTCTGTCAAGATTTCGAGCGGAAAACAGCTGTCAGTGTCAAAATAACTTATGATTTAAAAAGAAACCACTATATGGCCCACCAGTTACAAGTAAAACATTAGATTGTTTTATTCACATCTCCCCATTATCGATTGATTGCTAGATTGTGCGAAGCTCCATTATATTTTATTACGAAAATGTTCCCTGAAAGTTGCGCTTAGAGGAAGGTCCAATTTGTAAATCTGAAAAATGAATTTATCAACTTATTATTCACAAAACATAATCTTTATACATAAAACACTATTGCTGCATATCTTCTGAATTTATATGATTCGATTTGTCCAGTGCCTAAATTTTTTTCTTTGCATTCGTATAATTCATTGATGTGATGCTTTTTTGTCACTTTTATTTCCTCCACAATGCATAACAAAAATCGTCGACACTAAAAAAAAAAAAAAACGGTTGAAAAATCGGGTCATGTAAATTCTGATATACATACATACTTATATAGTATAGGTACTCTGCTTGTTCAATTTATAGACCGATCCATTTGACAGTGAAAATTGCGCAAACGAGTATAATGTTATAGTTGCTCAATGAAGAGAGAGGCTGAATTATTTAGTACTCGTATAAAGTACTACAGAAATAGGTATGCGGAATTGCAGAATAATATATAGCTAAGTGTATTCCAGTCTACGTTTAAATGACAGAGCTTTTATAAAGCAAAGCGTCTTTTGTTGTTGAAAATTTAATTCTATTTGAAGCCAGTCAATTGATGGCAGCTGGCAGTACATTGCATTGGGATCAGAGTGAGAAAAGAATCCAACGAAGCGCTACTAATTGAAATAACTCTGATGCTGTTAAAAGGTGTAGTTTCATCAATGTTAAAATACAGATTGATACAGAAATCAACAAAATATTGTATGAAGGATTACAGATAGAATGCACAAATTCGTCGCATGTATAGGTATTTCCACTAAAATATCACAGTAGCTGATAATTAAATATTGACAGGTATGATGAATTTAAGCAAGAAAATAAATATTGTCTAATGTAATCTTTTGTTCCATACGAACTCTCTTTTTTTATTCATTTTTTTTTTTTTGTATATGTGTGTATCTTTATAATTTTGTTTTAATTATTTTTTTTTTAATTTTTTTTTTCATTTAATTAGTTTCTTTCTTTTCTTTATTTTTTCAAACAATTCTGTGTTCTGTTTGGGCAACTTTCCGCGCTGCTTACATTTTACGGTCGCCATAATCGTTCTACTGAGAGGATGATTCGCAGAGTGGTGGATAAATTTGAGTTCACTGGTTCAGTAAACGATTAACCAACACCCGTACGTCGACGAAATGGAAGATCTGCCAAATGGCAATTTGAAGATCTGCCAAATGGCAATTTTGCATTTGCATCATGACTTGGGCCTGCATCCATTCGAAATTCAACTGACCCAGGAGCTGAAGGTTAACGGCCATAGACAACAATATGTGATCGCTGAATGGGCTTTGGAGCAGTTGGAAACTGATCCTAATTTTCATCAAAAAATCATCTTCACCGATAAGGTCCATTTCTGGATGAATGGGTACTTCAACAAACAAAATAAATTGTCAAATTTGGGACGATACCAATCCACGTCCAAGAACGTCCAATGCATCCCCAAAAAGTCACTGTTTGGTGCGGATCTTGGGCTGGCTGCGTTTTCGATCCTTATTTCTTTGAGACTGATGTTGACCAGGCCATCAGCGTCAACGGTGAGTGCTTTGGACGATGATTACCAACTTATTTTGGCCTGAATTGGATGATATTGGACATGGACGACATTTGGTTTCAATAGGATGGCACTATACGTGCCACACAGCTCACGCCACATTGGGATTTCTGCACGAGCGATTCGAGAGCATGGTCATCTCACGTGGAGATCGTGGGATTTTACCCCGTTAGATTTTTTTCTTTTAGTAGCCCTTGGCGTAATGGTTAGTGCGTTGAACTGTTACGCCGAAGGTCTTGGGTTCGATTCCAGCCTATGCCACCTAAAAAACAGAAATGTTTTTTCACGGGTTACTGCCTCTTGCGAGGAATTGACAAATCCTCCAAGAGTATCTCTTGTCATGAAAAAGTGCTTCTCACTCTATCCATTCGGATTCGGTAAAAAAAGTAAGTCCCCTCGCGCTAACCAATTTATTTTTCTTGTGTTGCTTTCTGAAGTCACACTCACAGGTCAATGACAATAAGCCACAAAACACAGCGGCCCTCAAATCAAACATAACCCATTGCATCCGTTAAATTGCGCCAGATTCATGGAAAATTGGACAAAGATTTGCCAACACAAAATATGTGTTATCCGCCTCATCACTTGCAGTGTTAGTAGTTAGTAAGCAAAAATCAACTAATAAAAAACATACACTATAAAAACAATTAATAAAAAACTATTATTAACGAACATAATATCGGGTTTTTCAATAAGAGCGCAACAAAAGTTTTTTTAACAAAAACGGTTTTGGATATCAATGAAATTCTTTATTCCTGTGAAAGTACGTTCAATGCCATTATGTATGGAACTCAATTTCTTTTGCATGGCTACCACGGGCACGCTTGCAGAATTCCAGACGCTGAACCCAATTTTCGACGGTTTTGAAGCATAAATCGGCCGATACTGCTGCAATTTCACGTTCGATATTCGTACGAAGTTCATCAATCGTCGCTGGCTTGTTGGCATAGACCAAAGACTTGACGTAGCTCCACAGGAAATAGTCTAACGGCGTCAAACCGCACGACCGAGGCGGCCAAGCGACTGGACCATTTCGTGAGATAACACGTTCTCCAAACTTGGTTTCCAATAAATTGATTGTGACATTCGCTGTGTGGCTTGTGGCACCGTCCTTTTGGAACCACATGTCCTCCAAGTCCATATCATCCAATTGAGGACAAAAATATTCGGTTATCATTGAACGGTAGCGAACCCCATTCACAGTAACGTGCCGGCCCAATGACGCCGCCGGCCCATAAACCACACCAAACCATAATTTTTTCGGGATGCAATGATGACTCATGGAGTACGTGTGGATTGCTGCCTCACCAATACCGCATATTTTGTTTATTGACGAAGCCATTCAGCCACAAATGAGCCTCATCGCTGAAGATGATTTTTCGATGAAAATCCGAATCATTTTCAAGTTGTTACTCAGCCAAATTCACGAACATACGACGCTTCTGGTGGTAAAGCGGCTTCAGTTCTTGCGTCAATTTAATCTTGTAAGGATGTAGGCCAAGATCTTTTCGCAAAATTCGCCACAACGACGACGTCACACAGAGATGCCCAACGCTTGGGAACGACGTGTGAGAGACACATTTGGGCTTTCTGCAACTGAAGCCTCAGCGGCAGCAATATTCTCGACACTACGGGTACTTCTTTGTCTCACTGGCACGGGAACATTTTGTACTGTGCCTGTGGATTCAAATTTTTCCACTAGACGCTCAATTGTTGATCTGCTAGGACGATTATGACGACCATAAATTGGACGTAGCGCTCTTAACGTTGAGGCCACTGACTCCGAATTTCGGTAGTAAATTTTAATAATTTCGACTCGTTGTTGGCCTGTATATCTTCCCATCATGAAATGGAAAACCTTACTGAAGAGAAATGTCAAAAGAGCGGTAAGAAATATGGTCGTTTGCTGTCCCTGTTGCTCTACTTTTGTAGCGTCCCTGTTGAAAAACCCTTTATAAATACATACAAAAATACAATAAGACAATTTTTTAAAACTAAAATAGAAATATAATTGAAACCCCCTTTGTTCCAATTGACATTACAGTCTTTAAGATAAACCATATACCTTTTAAGTGTTTAGGTCAATAAAATCTGCTCAGAAAGCAAAATTTAAAAAACACAAAATATAAAACCAAGACTAATTATATTTAAAACATTCTGCCATTTGCTCATCATCAAAATACATTATGTACATATAACGAATATTTGTCACAAATCCTATATCAAGAGTCTTTTACTTTAATATTTAAAAACTTTTGATTGCCAGCATAACAAAAAAACAGCACACTATGAATAATTAATGGAGTAATTTCACAAAAACATCTCCTTTTTAACTTGCCTTATTATCACTACGGTCACATATTTGAGTTAAAATTACTTTCATTCAACGAAAGCAATATAAAATATAGCGGTTTTAATTAAATCCCTATAGCCTTAGTTAATTTAACTTAAGCTAAATGGAATTTTTCATGAAAATGTGACATCTGAGTGTACCGCCAAAATATATTACCTACTCATATTTAACTACGAGTATGTTCAGTTTACGCTACCTATGTATGTGTATGTATTTTTTCATCAACCATTCATTCATTTATTTATAAGTTATCATGGTCAAACCACAACAATGGTGTCCATTTCAGGAACACATCGACACCCAGAATGAGGTTCTGAGAGTTTGAATACCCTCTCAAAATTAAATTTATCACAAAATATTTCAGAACAGACCTACATATGTAATGTATTTATGTAAATAAAATGTTAAAACGCGATTAATCGCAATAGATAGTTGAACGAATAATAATAAATATGTCACATCGTGTGTATTCAGCAAATAAAAATCAAGGGCGCAAGATTTACTCGAAGTACGATGTTAAAGCGTTTTTAGTATGACGCTCGGTTATAACGAGGATTTTCAAAATTTCTACATATAAAGGGTGTTTTTTTTTTTTTTGAGGTATAGAACTTTGAAATGGAATAAAACAGAAATGATTTTTTTAAATTGACACAAAATTTACTTTATTCGAAAAATAATCTTCTGGCATTATAATTTAAATATGATTTTTTCTTGGCTAGTCTGGAGGTCCAATTTTCGATGACTTTTTTCAACATTTGTGGCCGTATATCGGCAATAACGCGGCGAATGTCCTCCAAGTAGTCAATCGTTTCGGGCTTATCGGCGTAGACTAGCGACTAAACATATCCCCACAGAAAATAGTCAAGCAGCGTTAAATCGCACGATCTTGAAGGCCATTCACGGGTCCGTAACGTGAAACTATGCGGTTACCAAACGTTGCCTTCAACAAATCAATTGTGACACGAGCTGTGTGACATGTTGCGCTGTCTTGTTGAAACCACAGATCCTGCAAATCATGGTTGTTCAATTGATGAACGAAAAAGTCATTAATCAGGGCTCTATAGCGGTCACCATTGACTGTAACGTTTTGGCCAGCATCGTTTTTAAAGAAGTACGGACCAATTATTCCACCAACCCATAAAGCACACCAAACAGTCAGTTTTTGTGGATGTAACGGTGTCTCAACATACACTTGAGGATTATCATCACTCCAAATACGGCAGTTTTGTTTATTGACGTATCCATTCAACCAAAAGTGAGCTTCATCGCTAAACAAAATTCGCTTATGAAAATTGGGATCAACAGCAATCTTGTTTTGCACAATTTGGAAGCGTTGTTCAGGCGTCAGTCTATTCATGTTGAAATGCCAAACCAAACTAAAAATAAATCACTTGACAGCTAACAAAATGGCCGCCAGTTAAAATAGTGTTGAAAACTTAAAGTTCTATACCTCTAATAAAAAACACTCTTTACATAAAAAGTAAATAAAAGAGAAAAATAGAATTGTTTTAATTTTTATTTTTCACTTTATGTAACTTAACATTTCAGATCAAAATTCAAACTTCAAAGTGACAGCTGATATAACTAAATATATGTAGATTATTTCACATTTGAAACTACGTCTGCTATAATTATTTTCATTATTATTTAATAATGTTTTTAAATTAAGTTAATTTAATACTTAGTTTAATTTTTAATTTAATTTAAGTTTTAATTTAATAAATTAGTTTTAAACTCCAAATTTTTAATATAAAATTGGGAAAAAAAACTTACTTAGATTTTTTTCAAAATTCAACGCTATTAAGTGCTTATTTGGTTTATAATTTTCGATACTCTTAACCAGATGGTTTTTGAGAAATTCGAAAATTATGAAAACTACTTTTTTCTTATTGACTTTCAAACCGTCATTTTTGATTTAAAAAAAAAAAAAGTGGATTTTGACTTTTTTTATCTAAATTATAAAATTAGACTTAAAAAATGTAGGGTGAGTAAATTTTTATAAATATTTATTAATATGGTTAGTAGATAAGAAAAATTAATTTTCACAACCACGCCTTCCCCATCCCCACAGAAATCACAGAAAATCGGCACTTTTTCAGTCTTTCTCCTACAACTTCATTTTGGTATTTTTTTATGCAAAAAAAGGCTATTTGTCAACTTGAAGAAATTAGATGTTGCCAAAAATGTATCTATAATCCTTATGGCACTTGTATACAATAACCACGTCATTAAGCTTAAAAAAAAAGCTAAAATTCGTTTTTTGAAAAATTCCCACTTTCTTCGCTGTTTACAGCGCTTTTTAAGCTTATTAACATATAATTTTTAAGCTAGAGTGGTTCTGAATCAATTTTGTAGAAAATTTGATGACCTACAAATTACGGGTAGTTACCATTTTTTTTATTTTGTGACAGCTAGAAGCCCTGGTAGCTAGTAGCTTTAAGTATTTTACTGTACATTTATGTATAGTTTTAATAAATAATAATAATAATAATATTTTATGACAAATAAAGTCAGGTGATGATTAAGAAATTGTTTTTTTTTTTTTTTCAATTAATTCATTTAAAACGATTTCTTCTCTGTCCATATGTTTGGTCCAAATTTTGCAAATGGTTTTAAACTTACTCCCTGAAAAGCTTTTATAGACGTGTTTCTCAAGCATGCCAAATAATATATAATTATTTGTTCTGCTCAGAAACCGAGCAAAACATTTTAATATTTAAAAAATTTAAGGGTCACTTGGGCGTATACTTGTTTTTTGTTTGTTCTCACTTTATTCTATATTTCCCAAATAAAATTTTTCTTCTCAAAAGGTGCTCGAAGAAGAGCTTAACTAAACTTAATTAAGGAGTTATCTTGAAGAAAACTACTAGATTGTTATAACACTGTTAAAAGCGTTAAATGGCTTAGTTATGGGAGCCTCTCACATCTGCTCAATCTTGCTATGAGAATGCGTCTCTTCCATGTGCTCAAAAGCAAGTATTTGCAAACTTTAAAAAGATGTATATGTATATATATATATGTATTTATCATTACAAAACTACTTTTTAGTTTTCGTTGTGTATGTCTTATGTGAGAGTATTAATTTTTTAAGTCAATCAATTATTATTATGCATTATAACGGCGATACTGTTAAGTATATTTATATATTTAGACTATACTTTTGGACAGTAGGAATGTATTGTGTAAATATAGTTTAAGATCAAAGTGGATGGCGACGCTGTGTTGCGTTGAACCTTGTCATATAACAATAAATGATCTCGCAGATTGTGTTTTATGACTCACATCTGTTAGCATTAGGATATGAACAAGGGATGCGTCAGACATCGTCGTTATCCTCTTTACAACTATATTGTTAGTTTAGTTTTATAGAAAACTAGAGATAAGATAGGTTAAAAAATTGTAAATGTATTTGTAAGCTAGGTATAAGATTTGTAAATAATTAAGTTAAAATAAAGAGTTCAATTTTAGTCTTCAAAGAAGAAGGACGTGTTTTTTCGGCCTTCTTCTGCTCGTATTCGTTTTTAAATTCGTTGTGTGTTAGGGTGTTCAGAGAACATTTTTCAGATACATTATTATATTTTTTTTAATTTATCACTTTATTATTTTATTTATAATTTTTAAATAATATCATTAGCAAGTTTGAATAGATGTATAAAATGACTCAATTTAAATTAAGTTTCATAAAAAAATACAATTTCTTAATTAGATGGAGAGAAAGATAGATGATAGATAGATAGCCCGATTGACATCTGATTAAAAGAAAAAAAAAAAATTAATTTATCTAATTGAAGTTTGTTGAAGTATTATTAAGAATAAAAAAACAAATACATAATGTAGGTTCCATTTTAAAACGATTCGTTTATAATTTGGTTGCGATAAGACATAGCAGTTCGAAAATAATTGAAGAGTTCAATTATATTTCCTTCACAGTTGAGAAGGGCCACTACTTCATCCGATGACTTCACGTTGCTGCCCAACAGATTTCTGCGAATCTCACATAAAACTGGGCACTTTCCTATGAAATGGATGACATCTTCTCTTTCTCTTAAATTACATAAACTGCAGTAGATAGGTAGATCTTCTCGATGTGGTATGTAATGAAGACTTATCAGAAAGATAGATAAATTCTTTATTTTTTTTTTTTATAAAAAGTTTTACATTAAATTAACTTAAGAATAAGGATGTTGTAATTCTGCCGTCTGCCTGAAAATTGTTAAGTGTAGCAAAGGTTTTATGGGAGTTCTTTTTCAGATTTTTAGAGCTAAGGTCTGGAGAGTTTGTTAGTTTGGTGTATAGTTTTTATATTTATAAGAGTTCCTCTAAAATGTTGCATGAAAATTAATACAATTTATTTCCAATTAAGATCTTTCTATCGAAGCTCCCCTGATGATGTTAATGACATGATAATGGTAATGAGATATTGATATTTTTTTGTCCTTTTCAAAAATACATACAAAATTTAAAATATCAAAGAACTATTCTTAGCTTAGTGGGTTTCGGCAATATAACTTTAGTTTGAACTAAACGCCACCAATTGAATGTCATGAGATAATAAAATAATATTTTGCGGAATAGAATTTAATTTTTAGCTTTTATTCCAAAAATTCTTAATTAAAAAAAAAAAAAAAACTTCTTGTGAGGAAAAAGTTTTAAGAACAAATACACAAATTTAAGATAAAAGGTTACATAAGACGGGTTTTTTGCTAGCCTTTGGGGAATTGGACATAAAAAATGACGTTAATGCTAAACAAAATCACCAATGCAACAATAACTAATTCCCTGCAGGCTAACCTAAAAGCAGAGAATTCTCCGGGCTTAACTTAAGCGCACAGAAAAACTGTGTTATAGTGGCTTGAATTATGTACTTTTTATCAATATGAAAACGCCGTTTATTTTTCTATGATGGTGTCGCTGATCCCCGTGGTCGTTTTTTCGTCCAATTCCCCCCGGGCTGGCAAAAAAAAATACACACCTATAGTTAATTAATCCCTTATCTTTGGACCTAGAACCAAACTCTTCTGCCGATGGGTCAGTCCACAAGCATTTTCCCAGCGGAAGTCAACGCTATGGTAAATGTATTAAACAAAATCTCGAAAGGAAATACCGAAATCAAAACATTGCCATCATATCAGACAGCCAAGCCGCACTCAAAGCGCTAAACTCATACACTATCAATTCTAAACTGGTATGGGAGTGTGTTGGCAAATTAAACGAACTGGGCAAGAATAACAATGTACAGGCCACGTTGGTGTTCAGGGCAATGATGTGGTAGACTCCCTAGCAAAAATAGGAGCAACAACACCCTTAATGGGTCAAGAGCCCTATTGTGGAATAGGAGAAAACGTGATTAAAAATAAAATCAAAACAATAGAGGAGACCAAAAGACATAAAATTTGGAATGAACTCCCAAAGCTGAGACAGGCAAAATTGTTACTTGGAAACTATAACCAAGAACGTTTTACATCCTATATCAGTTTAAGTAGGAACAACTTAAGAATAATAACAGGTCATCTCACTGGCCATTGCAAACTGAAAAGACACCTAAGCTTCCTTGACTTGGTAAGCAAAGCCATTTGCAAATTCTGCAATACTCATGAGGAGACACCAGACTACATCTTAGTTAGTTGTGAAGTACTTGTGCACCAAAGACATAGATATCTGGGCCGTCACCAGATAGAACAGAGCGAATTACCCTCTCTTAAAATACTCCAAATACTAAAGTTCCTCAAAGTGACTAATTTGGAGGAAGAGCTGTAAATAGATCTCAAGGTCACAGTGCAACTAATACCCCAAGTATTCATTCATTCATTCATAATTAATCCCTATAATTGGATTTGCAAGTAAGTGGCCTTTCTCTGGCTGAAAGGCTGGATATGTCCATATTACCATTACATTACAGCAAATACATTCAAGCCAGTCGTGCATTTTATTTCCCTCTAATTTACCACAAAAAGAGTATCATTTTCATTTCCGTTTATTTGGTGAACTATACTTTTGTTTATAAGGAAATTATTACAACATTGAATGTCCATCTTCATTTCCCCTCCGAAATAACATCATGGATACGACCTTATTTTCTTTCATGTAACGGATTTTTTATTAATTTTAAATGCTCTGAGCCGACTTCATTCATATACATATTTATAATACCTACATACTTTGTCCAGGTATTATTATCCTTTGTAATTCGAGTGAATATTATATAACAAATCAGGTATTTCTTTGTTGTTAATGTCTTAGAGCGTTGTTATCATCCTTCTTTACGTTCAATGATACCTTAAATTATTAAACACTCTCAAGGACGATAATGAAAACGTCCATCGTTGCTTATAATTTATTTCATACGTACAAAATTAGTTCTTGTTTGAGTGGCGTGCCATGGTATGAGCAACACCATTGCAATGACAAAAATGAGCAGAGTTAATGAAACATTGAAAAAATGTTATGAATCTCAAGACATAAGCAAGTGAAAAACCCATTAAGAATCAGTTTAATCTCATATTCCTCGGCTGTTTCTATCATAATCATCATCATCATCATCATCATCATCATCATCATCATCTTATAAGATCCACTTAGCCTTCAATTTATAGAAGTTATATAATACATGATTGTATTTATGACAATCACTAGATAAATCTAACAGAAGTCGAGGCTTCAAATGCGCACAATTGAAATAGTAACCGGATGCACAAACCACAAACATTAAAACCGAACCTCTTGTATATTATATAGAGATACTCAAGTTTGCGCGTCGTCGTCCGTTGTCATCGTTTCGTTGTAGGTTGTTTAAGTATATAATATCTCCTGTAATAACTCAGATTACTATAGCAATGCAGCCAGCGCCTAGTAACCACTGACTCAATAAAGGTATATTTATGCAAAGAATTTTATTTTTCCCATGCTTGATTGAGTTTATTATAAGCTGCCACCAGTGGTGTTTGTAATCTATAAGATCACGTTTATAGCAGCTTGATGCAATTAAATTATTATTATGTGAATCACAGTTTTAATATGATTTTGAAGCACTCTTGTTCTTTGGAATAGTATATAATAGGTTCCGACAAGTAACGTCAATGTGGTGAAAGTAAAGTCTGGCATCAGTATATAGAAACAGAATAAATCAAAATGATTAATAATTAATTAATATTGATGTTTGGATAACACTCTCTCCTATTAATGGATCATCTATCATGACGAATTTATATTGGACACGAACTTACTAGTATTCACATAGCATGAACAATAATTTAATTCTCACTTCCTGATTATTATAACGTTCTGGACTAAGGGTAAGGGTTAACAACCCTCCTCCAAAATGCTGTCGATAGCGGTTGTTTTGAATCACTTCGTGTAAAAGCTGATATTATATTGATACAAATTATCCTTAATTGTTGCCTTAACAAAAAGAGTGCAATGAATGTCATGCTAGTATCAACAGTTACATAAATAGAGTGATTCGCATAAGATGTGGTTTTTGAAAATATTATTTTCGAACTAAATCTTTATTAAAAATTTACAGCTTTCACTCATAGAGTAACTATAGGGACATTGAAAATGACTTGTATTACGTCGATAAAACAAAAACAGTCAAGTTCCAATTTATATATTTAATGTCACTTCCCAGTTGGCGGTTAAATTAATGTTATTAATTTTTTTTAATAAAGATGAATCTTAGTCTAAATTTTAGCCCAACTCGCAATTATACAATCATACTCATTTTCATCCGCACCGGAATAGCACTTATAAACGAAATTAAAGTTACATACCATCTATCTTAACGTATATCTAGTTATTTGATATTTTTGCATAGTTAAGCATTGCAGAAAGGTAACTGAATTATTACAGATCGATGAAAGCATACATCATATACGGTTCAACTTAGTTCTCGACTCAATCGTTTGTTGTTCAAATCAACCCGTGAGTTGGCTTGTTATTTTATCAATTTGACGGTTGATGAAAAAATCAAAAGATTTTGAATTTTTTTTTAAATTGATTTACAAGTATTTCAAATCATTGAATATTGTATATTGTATAAAGCCAAGGCATTTGATTTACTATCCAGGTAAACCTTTTTTAACACGAGACCAAATTTACAAAGAATTTGATTTGAAGCTCAACCTCACTGCAAACCTAATTTGGCTAATTGTTTTATTCTATGATATTTTATTCTATATAATATTTTGAACTCATCTTTTAATCAATTTAACAATATCGAGTCGCGTAATTTTTTTTAGACAAAAATAATGTTTTTGACACCTGGAGCTGTATTCTTTTAACTGAGTTTATGAAATGTGGAGCCGAGCGGTGAGCATCAATTTAGTTGAAAACAAAATTGAATAGTTTATGGACTACTTTAAGATGAAGCCTAAAATTGTATGCATTTGAGGACGTTAACCATGAAGATCTGACTATTAGGGCTTAAGTTATAAGTCTATTAAAGAGGTTCAAGTAGGTACCTATACATATTCTAGGTTAAACAATCAAACTGATTCAGAAGTAGGTAAGTCAAGTTTTGTCAAAAGCATTTTCTAGTCTGACATTTTACCTTCATTTTCAGAACGTAAATTCAAAGATCCGATAATTAGAACAGAATATATCAGCTTACAAAATCGACCCTTTTCGATTATAATATTTTAGTTGTTTAGCTAAGTTAATGCTACCTTTTGCCTGATTTACCTAAACATACCTTAACCTTGAGCATCTGGCCCTTAGAACTTAAGTTATGTATATCTAAGTTTATTAAAGAGATTCGAGTAGGTACCTACTATGCATATTCTAGGTTCAACAATCGATTGATTTAAAAGAAAGTCAACTTTTGTCACATAATTTCTGTAGACTGATATTTTACCTTAATTTTAAGATTTTATCCTCAAACACCAGATTATTAGAACAGAAGTTATAATCCAAACAAACCAACCAAATCCAACCTTTACGATTTTATTATTTGTAAAATACCTACTACAAATGTTCATGCACATACCTATATGCATACATACATACATACCTACATAAACATAATGTACATATATCATTTTTGTACTCGATGCAAAGCCAATTTTGTTTGCCACGTGGTGTTTTTTGTACTGCACACACTCCACCGTCTTCTCCCTTCTATCAATATGTTCTTTGTTCGCATGTACGTATACATACATACATACATACATATTTTCTTTGTTTTTTTTTTTTTTTTGCCGTGATGAAATTAGTTCTAAAAAAAACAATTTTTCAAGTTTCTAGTACACCTTTGCAAAAATTTTTATGCAGATTTGTAGCCTGTCATTTAAACTTTAATTATCTAGCTTAATATTGAACATCCAATAATTATAACCAAAGTTATAGGCTTCTAAGTGGGCTCAAATCGAGCATTTTTCGAATTTAATAATTCCTCCACTGAATCTCGTCCGTTGGCAATGATGAACATGTAGGTACGCTGGCTGAAATTCATCACTTGTGTTTTTTTTCTTCATTTTATTCATTTTGGTAGTTTCTTTGGAAACACCAACCAAAAATTCAATCGTTCTCCCCCTATACGCTAGAGTTCATTCTATATCTTTGTTCATTTTGGTAACACCATACTTTTATCAAAACGACCCTATAAACATTTTCAATGTTAAAAAAGTATACGCAATATACAGGGTGATTCGCATACGGTATAGGTTGGGTTGGGACAAGAGGGAGGGTAAATTTTCTAAAAAAAAAAATGACTTAAAACAAAAAAAAAAAATTATATAACAATGGTAACACTTACAATGCCATGCTATACCTTTTGCTTTTTGTAAGACCAGAAATCTCTTCTTTTGTTTCCCTTTTAAATAAAGTAGTTTTAGTGAATAGTTTTGGAAAAATTAATTTCCAAACTCAAAATGATGAAGAAAAAAAAAATTTGACAGGTATTTTAGCCGAGTGGTACGCAGCTTCAGTTAAAAAATCTAATTTTCTTTTTTACTGCACATCACTTATTCGTCAATATTTAGCGCATTATCTCTCTTCTGTATAGTTCTAGAATTTTTTGTAATATTTGCTTTGTGAAAAAAATGGATTAGTATTTTGGAACAAACATTTTTATTAAATTTACTTAAAAAAATTAAAATAAAATCTCTTAAATGTTTGAATATCATTTATTTTCAGAGAAAAGCTGTTTTCAACACAACATTCTTATGTCAAAAATAGGTACGGTTTTAGCTGATGTTTGGATATAAAATTTTGAGTTTAAATTAAGCGTGTTCTGCGCATTGAGCTTTACAATGGATTGTGATTATTATACATCAATTAAAAAAGAAAATCATGTTATAAAACAAAATCGCGGAGCATAAGCAGTAAGATATGTATCGGAGGCCATGCTACTAATAGGATTTGGGGTAGGTGCGAGGCTGGGTGTATGCAAAGTCTCTTTTGCATTTAAAGAATCGGGATTTAAAGAAACTTTGCTTAAACCCAGCCTCGAGGGTACATAACATACCTCACTGTTTATACGCCGCCGCCGTTTCAGTTGAAAATTATTATCATATTTCGATATTTCCAAATCGGTTTGGGCGTAATTTTCTTGGGCGTTATTGCCATACGCCCAAAAAAATTTAAATTTTAAAATTTAAATTGATAATCAATCATCGTTATTTTCGCAACAGAAATGCATCTACAGAGAGTGACTGTTTGGTACGGACCAATTTTCTTCGAAAACATTTCGGTCAACGTTGGGCGTTACAGAGCCATGTTAACCGACTTTTTTTTTTACTGAAATTGAAGACATGGATTTGAACGACCTTTGGTTCATGCAGAATGGCACACCTTTGGACTTTTTTTTATGGGGAACCGTGAAGGGCCGATGTTATGCCAACAATCCGGAAAATATTTAAGCAATTAAGGCCAATATCATCCAAGCAATCCGTGAGCTCTTTAAGCGATTGTGTTTCTCCTTGGACCAGAGTGATGAAAATCTGGGAGGTAATGAAACAGCTGCCGTCACTGATGCCTCTGATTTATTCGAAGCTGGTGAAGGCCAATGGGATTAATGATGAATTAGATTTGAATTACATCCTGATGACAAGATCATATCAACAACTCAGATAGATTTTCCAATCCAAATCAAAAGTAGACTATTTCGCTAAGCAACTTTATGATTCAATGCGCGGCATTTGGAACCAAGATCTTCAAAAGGATTTGGTCGAGTTTTGAATACTCTCGGTTTTCTAAAAAGTTGAAAATCTTCAAAAATTGCAAAATTTTACTCCTCAGGTAACATTTTTTTTTTTTTTAATTATTTTTTAATTATAAAATGACAAACTTCAACTGGATAAAGAATACTTTAAAAAGTTAGAGAGTTGCTGGTTTTAAAGTTAGAAAATTTCTTTAACTTTAAACTATACTTTGTCATTTAAAATTTACAAAGAGACGACTCTTATTCTAAAGTTATATTTATTAAGAGCAGACTCCCATTTTAAAGTAGATTTAGAGCCGCGTAAAAATGTTTAATTTTTTTTTTGCCAATGTATTTAAAATAAATAAATAAATTGTAAGAAATGTGACGAGAAAAAAAAAAAAAAACAAAAAAAAAATTGTTATCACTTAGTATATTTCAGCTATACCTAATATGGGTCGAAGTGGAAATACTTCTTTTTCTATTCATAATACAATTATGTTCCAGACGTAAATTATTACAAAATAATAATTCATTATAACGGGTGGTTAGATCTTAAAGGCCGATGTTGAATGTGAACCACACATAAACGTCAAGTTTTTTTCTGCATTTCATTTGACATTTCTCAATTTCAGACTAACTCAATTTGAACCATGGAAAGATACACAATCGAGCAACGGTCAGAATGGTGGCAACAAATGGCAACAATTTTCAATTTTCGAAGACAATCATCTTCAGTGATGAGGCACATTTTCACCTCAGTGGATTCGTCAATAAACAGAATTGCCGCATTTGGGGAATGATAATCCAAGAGTGATTGTCGAAAAACCAATGCACCCACAAAGAGTGACTGTTTGGTGCGGTTTATGGGCTGGCGGCATCATCGGGCCGTATTTTTTCCAAAATGAGGCCGGTCAGGCAGTTACTGTGAATGGTGTTCGCTATCATGAGATGATAACGAAATTTTTATGGCCCGAATTGGAAGATATGGATGTGGACGATATGTGGTTTCAACAGGACGGTGCCACTTGCCACACAGCTAACGAAACAATGGTTCTTTTGCGCGACAAATTCAATGGCCGTGTTATCTCACGTGGTGGCGATGTCAATTGGCCGCCAAGATCATGTGATTTGAAACCGTTGTACTTCTTTCTTTGGGGTTATTTGAAAGAAAAGATGTACGTCGATAAGCCAGCAACAATTCAAGAGCTAAAGGATAATTAATTCGGCACATTAACGGCATAGAATCTCAATTATGCCTCAGCGTCATCGAAAATTTGGACCATCGGATGGAGGTGTGCCGCCAAGGTCGCGGCGGCCATTTGGCCGATATTTTGTTCCATACATAATATTGAATCATACAAATATTATCATAATAAAAAGAAATGACAGTAATTTCCTAAAAATCAATATCGGCCCTTAAAATTTAACCACCCTTTATTTTAGGATAATATGATTTTATTCCTCAAGTTCAAAATACGCAAAATAAATAAAAAAAAAAAATAACTAAATTAAGCACTAATTTCTATACTTAGATGTGTATTATAAATGCTTCATTTCCTTATTGTCAGCGTTGACTTTAACAAACATAATAATATAAACACTTTGAAGAATCAACACACAAAAACATAAATGTTATTAATAGGTTAATAAAGTCATATTAAAATGCGTTCACTCAACTCTACAATAACAAATCTCAATTTTAATATCTCATAACATAACATAACAAATAGTAACAAGTGTTCCACATGGTTCCACCACATTTAGTTAAACATAGATGCTGTGAATCGCAACCAAAATCTAAGTCAACAACCTTCCAAAGGTCATATGCACATTCATTTCATTTCGTCGTCTATTGCCCCCAACCGTGGCGTGGGTGAGAATATTCAAGTGCCGCATGTTTTAACAGCACTTAGGCCAATGTCTAGGTCATATTGGATATAAATCATGCACAAGAAAGTTCCCGAAAAAAAAATCGATCAAAATTGTTTTAGCGGAAATATTTATATACATACATATATATTAAATTAAACTTCCTATTGAAGTAGGCGAGTTTTTTCAGAGGTATAGACATACATATACCTAATCTTTTAAAGGTTCGATGATCGAGGAGGAGGCTTAAGTGATTAGGTTAATAGCGTTAAGGCTATTTAACCGAGTGTGGGATATACAAATACATTACATAGGTATATAGTTATTGTATACCTAAATTAATTTGGATTTGATAAAACGCGATTCTTTAACAAGAAATCAATCGCAAGAGTATATGTTTGTATATTTCGTGTTTGAATTAACCCATGATGTTGAACAAAAGTCGTTAACCTAATTAGTCATAAAACTATGCCGATGGCGACGGCCGGTCTTTTACGTATAAACTTAAGGTTTACGAGATTTTAAATAAGATCTAATCAAGTATTGATTGAATTTTAAACAATAGACATAAGGTAATTCCATTTGTAAAGGTGTGATGTTAATTGAACAATGAAAACTCCATGCTTTATTTAACAATCTTATATTATATGTGTGTGCTGGCTGGTAATGGTGGCGTTTCCTTTTCCTCGTCCTTTGACATTTCTTTTATATGCAGCTTTGTGTGTTGAATTTCCGATTAAATTTCATTCGTTTGAAGAATTTGTGTACTTTGCAAAGCAAAGTCACGTCGCAAAAGTGTAAATATACACAAGAATACTAGCCAAACTATATACCTTCTACTCCAAGCAAGCTTTATGTACCTATACCTAACATATACAGGAATGTGTAGATACCGAGCTAGTTTTTCTTTTTCTTTTGGATTGCATATTCTGCAATCAGTGCTGTGCAGCACATGTTTTTCGATGGTGGAATGTGTTCAAACGAGAATCTTTCCCCGGGCTTGAATGGAATTCCTTTTTTTTAACACTGTTATAAAAATTTAAGGGTAAAAACGTGTTTAACTTGTTCTTTTTGATTTAATTGTGGTTAAAACTATAAAATGCTCAACAGAGCTAGTTGACAAATGAGCAAGAGTGAGAAAAAACTAATTTAGAAACTGTACTTCTAGGAAAAGTAGGTTTTATCTTGGTATTTGTGTTGAGCTTTAATTTTAAGTAAGTTTAAATACTTTGTACTTTGTCTTGAAGTTAAGAATGCCAATTGAAGAAATTGTGGGATTTTTTTTTTTTTTGTATTAAAGTGATGCAGTTTTTTAATCATAATTGCACCAAAATAGACTAAAAATATCAAATAATGAAAATAATAATACTTAAGTTGATACAACCTTCCTTAAAATCAGAGAAGCATATGATAGCATTTATTGTCAGGAGCTTAGGTAAAGCGACGGCCGAATTTGAGATTTTGGGAAAAGATATACAGTTGTCTTCCGTTACAGTGTGGTATCTACTATAGTAATTAGATCTTCCGAACTGTTCCATAAAAGCACAGGGTTTCTTCAAGGATATTTACTATCATGAGATTTCCTCAATCTTGTTCTAAAAGAGATAATTCGCAGGGTAGGTTTTAATAAGGAGGACGATATCTCCACACATCCATGCTGACTTCGATAGTAGTAACTTTGAGGTAGTTAAGGAGTTCATCCACTTTAAAATTAACATTAACTCTACAATTATTAACAGTAGTGTTCAACAATTCAAAACACTTCGATTCGACTGTCACGATCATCCACACCGAGCGAATGAACAACAATGCTCAAGTCGAGATTATCTTCTCCAAGGTTCGAGATGAAAAGGAAGATCAAAACTTTGTCATCGAAATGAGCTGGTTTTTGGTCATTGGCGCGACTTTGACGCTTAACTTTAAGACTGTGGCATGCTTGTTTCGATTCAGGTAAGCTCATTGGACGGGGTAGTTTTTCCCTTGGTAAAACATCTTTGGCTCAAACTCATTTAAAAAAAAGAATAAAATAGAAAATGGGATATCTAAATATTAGACGGACAATGGGACCGAACGATATAATGAAAGGAAAATAAAGAAACACATTTTCACTTACCTTTTGTCACTATTTTGGCGAAAGAACCGACGAATGTTGATATTTGTTTATTTTACTTCATTAAAAAATTGCGTTATTTAAATATAGAAATAAAAAAAAAAATTTACGTTAATGAGACTAAAACTATAATTACTTCAAGCTTTTTATGTATTTGATTTAATGTAACATAAATTTTAAAGGATACAGGGATTCACTTTGTTCTTCTTTTTCTCGGGTTCTTTATTTTAATTTCTTTCTCTCTTTCTTTGTATTATTTATGTATCTTCAAGTTCTTTCTCAGATGTTTCTCATGTATACTTATATAAATATAATAACGGGTCATTCATTTTGTGGTTTCAAGTTTGTAGCGCTGGCATTTGACAACTGTCAAACTCAGCTGGTCATTTGAAGTGCTATAATATTAGTTGTATGTGTGCCATTTACGATAATGGATCGCTTAATAATCGAACAACACGTTAAAATTATTAAAACTTACTAAAAAAGTTGTGATTCAAACGTAGCCACTTTTTGCGCAGTACGCAAAAATTATGGTCGTCATAATCGACCGACTTCGCAAGCAATTGATAAAATTGTGAAGAAATTTGAAGAGAGTGGAAGCGTTACTGATGTCGTACTCGTTAGGCCTGTGCATCATCGTAATTAACGCTCAGTCGAAAATATTGCTGATGCAAATGCAAGTGTTACTAATGATCCGAATTTATCGATTTCCCATTGTTTGCAGCAATTAACCGATTTTTGTTGGCCGGCGATTGAAGATCATGACTTGGACAATATGTGGTTCCAACAAGACGAGGCAACAAACCACAAAACACGACCAATAATTAAGGCTTTATTGAGTGAGAAATTTCCTGGTCGCGTAATTTCACGTTTTGGTGACGTCAATTGGCCACTAAGATCATGCGATTTGTAACCGTTAGATTTTTTTCTGTGGGGCTACGCAAAAGACCGTATTTACGCGAATAATCATCAAATTCTAGACGCATTAAAAACCAACATTACTCAAGTTATGGCCGAGATACCGCCCGAAATGTGCGAAAAAGTGGTTAAAAATTACCTCAAAAGAATCGCATGCTGCGAATTTTCCCAAGACGAGGCGGCCATTTGAATGTTATTGTTTTTCACACTTAATGGCAAAGTCAAAACTTTATAATGAAATAAAATTTTCATTTTGTGTTTTATTTAGCTTTACTTTCGTGGGTGTCTGGAGTGTAATGTCTATTTTTATTTGAAAAAAAAAAAAGTACCCGTAGTGTCGAGAATATTGCTGCACCTGAGGCTTTAGTTGCAGAAAGCCCAAATATGTCTCTCACACGTCGTTCTCAAGCGTTGGGCATCTCTGTGACGTCGTTTTGGCGAATTTTGCGAAAAGATCTTGGCCTACATCCTTACAAGATTAAATTAACGCAAGAACTGAAGCCGCTTGACCACCAGAAGCGTCGTATGTTTGTGAATTGGGCTGAGCAGTGAGCAACAACTTGAAAATGATTCGGATTTTCATCGAAAAATTATCTTCAGCGATGAGGCTCATTTCTGGCTGAATGGCTTCGTCAATATACAAAATATGCGGTATTGGTCAGGAAGCAATCCACACGTACTCCATGAGTTATCATTGCATCCCGAAAAAATTATGGTTTGGTGTGGTTTATGGGCCGGCGGCAGCGTCATTGGACCGTACTTCTTCCGTGATGATGAAGACCGGCACGTTACTGTGAATGGGGATCGCTACTGTTCAATGATAAACGAATATTTTTGGCCCCAATTGGATGATATGGACTTGGAGGACATGCGAATGTCACAATCAATTTATTAGAAACCAAGTTTGGAGAACGTGTTATCTCACGAAATGGTCCAGTCGCTTGGCCGCCCAACAAGCCAGCGACGATTGATGAACTTCGTACGAATATCGAACGTGAAATTGCAGCAGTATCGGCCGATTTATGCTTGAAAACCGTCGAAAATTGGGTTCAGCGTCTGGACTTCTGCAAGCGTGCCCGTGGTGGCCATGCAAAAGAAATCGAGTTTTATACATAATGGCATTGAACGTACTCTCACAAAAATAAAGAATTTCATTCATATCCAAAACCGTTCTTATTTTATTTAAAAAAAATTTTGTAGCGCTCTTATTGAAAAACCCGATACATATAATATTTCAAATTTATTCGTTCTAAAATTCTTAATTCCTTATCAATAAAAGTGAGTTAGCTATGATTTATGATGCTGAGCTGGCTATACACTTTCTTAACTTTCTTAAAAACACGACTTATTTTAATCGAAGTAATGAAGTTAAAGTTTTAGAATTTTATTTGCCTAAATAAGTAAAAAAAAAGCAAAGAAATTATTTTATTAAAATACCCAAATATCTTTTCATAAAAAAATGCGAGTTCTATTGGAAAAGCTATCCATTGTATGGCACGATTTTACTTGCATTTAAAATACAAGAGCGTCCGTAGGATTATATCAGCCGATAAAAACTTAAGTAGAATCATCTACTAAAGATGGATTTTTTTTAACATTGAAAATGTTTATAGGGTCGTTTTGATAAAAGTATGGTGTTACCAAAATGAACAAAGACAGAGAATGAACTCTAGCGTATAGGGGGAGAACGATTGAATTTTTGGTTGGTGTTTCCAAAGAAACTACCAAAATGAATAAAATGAAGAAAAAAAACACAAGTGATGAATTTCAGCCAGCGTACCTACATGTTCATCATTGCCAACGGACGAGATTCAGTGGAGGAATTATTAAATTCGAAAAATGCTCGATTTGAGCCCACTTAGAAGCCTATAACTTTGGTTATAATTATTGGATGTTCAATATTAAGCTAGATAATTAAAGTTTAAATGACAGGCTACAAATCTGCATAAAAATTTTTGCAAATGTGTACTAGAAACTTGAAAAATTGTTTTTTTTAGAACTAATTTCATCACGGCAAAAAAAAAAAAAAAACAAAGAAAATATGTATGTATGTATGTATGTATACGTACATGCGAACAAAGAACATATTGATAGAAGGGAGAAGACGGTGGAGTGTGTGCAGTACAAAAAACACCACGTGGCAAACAAAATTGGCTTTGCATCGAGTACAAAAATGATATATGTACATTATCTTTATGTAGGTATGTATGTATGTATGCATATAGGTATGTGCATGAACATTTGTAGTAGGTATTTTACAAATAATAAAATCGTAAAGGTTGGATTTGGTTGGTTTGTTTGGATTATAACTTCTGTTCTAATAATCGGATGTTTGAGGTTAAGGTCTTAAAATTAAGGTAAAATGTCAGTCTTTTAAATCAATCGATTGTTGAACCTAGAATATGCATAGTTTGGGTAAAAACTTAACTAACTTCTAAATCAATTTGATTGTTTAACCAAGAATATGCTTAGGTACCTACTTGAACCTCTTATATAAAATTATTACTTAAGTTCTAAGGGCTAGATGCTCAAGGTTAAGGTATGTTTAGGTAAATCAGACAAGAGGTAGAATTAACTTAGCTAAACAATTGAAATATTATAATCGAATAGAGTCGATTTTGTAAGCTGATATATTCTGTTCTAATTATCTGATTTTTGAGGTTACGGTCTGAAAATGAATGTAAAATGACAGACTAGAAAATGCTTTTGACAAAACTTGACTTCTGAATCAGTTTGATTGTTTAATTTAGAATGTGCATAGGTACCTACTCGAACCTCTTTTTAATAAACTTATAACTTAAGCCCTAATGGTCAGATCTTCATGGTTAAGGTCCTCAAATGCAAATAAAATTTTAGGTTTTATCTTAAATTAGTCCATAAACTATTCAATTTGGTTTGCAAATAAATTGATGCTCGCCGCTCGGCCACACATTTCATAAAAGAAATAACATTTCAGTTAAAAGAATACATCTCCAAGTGTCAAAACATTATTTTTGTCTAAAAAAAAAATCACACGACTCGAGATTGTTGAATTGATTAAAAGATGAGTTCAAAATATTTTAAAATAAAATAATTTAAAATAAACACAATTAGTCAAATCATGTTTGCAGTGAGGTTGAGCTTTACATCAAAATCTTTGTAAATTTGGTCTCGAGTTGAAAAAGGTTTACTTGAACAGTAAATCAAACGTCTTGACTTTATAAAATATACGTAGTTCAATGAGTTGAAATACATGTAAATCAATTTGGAAAAATTCAAAATCTTTTGATTTTCTCATCAACCGTCAAATTGATCAAAAAACAAGCCAACAAAAACCGACTGAGTCGAGAACTATGTTGAACCGTATATAATGTATGCTTTAATCGATCTGTAATAATGCAGTTACCTTTCTGCAAAGCTTAGCTAGGCAAAAATGTCAAATATGTACCTAGATATACGTTAAGACAGATGGTATATATATTTTTAATTTCGTGTATAAGTGCTGTACCGGTGCGGATGAAAATAAGTATGATTGAGTAATTGCGAGTTAAGCTACAATTAAGACTGAGAAGTTACATTAAAATACACAAATTGGTATTTTAATTTCAAATTATTCTGAATAGTGTTCAATATTACCAAATGTGAAATATAAAAACCAGGTAGGTACTGCCGATGCTATTTTTTGGAATTTCTTACTGTACTATGTATAGATTATGAGTGGATTTTTTGTTGCATTGAAATAATCATAATCATTCGTAATGAATTTCAGTTATTTTTTAGCATTATATACATTGTTTTTTTTTTTTAAGAACTGTCCTTCAATTATTCTTTCTCATTATTATATTTATCAAAGGAATTAAAAATCGTCTTCACAGATTTAATTTATTCTTGTAAAATATCTTAATACCATATATTAAGATATTTTACAACATAATGGCCGTGTTTTGGTGATTAATAAAATTAATAAAATTTTTGCATGCAAACAATATAAAATTATTGTTTGTTTTCTATATAAAACAATAACAAAGTGTTTATAATTTTTGTTGTTATTGTTTGTGTGTAAAAATGCTTACTAAGTTGCTATACACTTTCACCAAAACACGGCCAATATCAAATTATATAGAAATCTATTTATATGGTATAGTCTAGTCAAAGTATTATGGAAAATACTTTTGGGTGCGCCTTTCAGATATGCAATGAATTCAGTGCAATGTTGGTATCAGATAATAATTATAAAGTGTGGTTGATTTAGTAATAATGTAAAAGAAAATGTGAAATAAATATTATATATATATGTATTTACCTATGTATTAAAATTGCTACATTTCTTTAAAAATTTTCTGTGCAAATAAGTTCAAGCAACTTTACATTTTGTTGACTTTATAAATACATAATATAGATACATAAAATAAAAAATAAAATGCTTGACTGAGTTGTAGGCAGTGATGACAGACTTTTCCAATTGATTTACCCACGACTTGGACCGAAAATGCCTTTTTAGCCCACGATATTGTCCACGAATGCCCGCGATGTTGCCCACAAAAAAAAAATAGAAGAAAAAATAAAAAAAATATTAAAAAAATTAAAATAACAAATTTCATTCAAATAAATAAATAAATAAAATATTTCATGAAAAATAAAGAACTCATAAATTAAATTTGGGATCCTCTTGCCACCTTATCTGGAAACGTTTCTTGCTTCCCTTTTCTTCACACATTTTAATAAAAAAAGATCATTCAATGCCAAAAAAACACTTTATAAATAAAAAATATTATATTTTATTAAATTACCAGCTTAGCAGATCTCATAAGACATAAGCATTTAAGAGTAATTAATTGAAATAACGAATAAATTATTTGACATGTTGACATTGACGTTCGAAAAATAGAGAATGAAATCATTCAATACAATACAGAAATACAAATGGATTGCTTCAAAATATGAACTTGAATGGCTGCATTCAAGTATAAAACTATTATAAGTTTGAAAAATTAAAATGCCCTTTTTTCAACTGAGAGGCATGAAAACGTCCTTTCGCCATTTTATCTTATTTTTTTAAGCAAATGACCACAAAAAAGGCATTCGTCCACGATCTGGCATCACTGGTTGTAGGAGCTTGCTCTTATGTGCCATCACACTGTGGTTTTAAATTCTGAATAGTTCAGATCCATTCCACTGACTTTAAAAGAAGTAAGTTAGCCTATATTTTATGCCGCCTGATGTCGAATACGTAGCATGGAACTTACACTTAAGGCTAAAAAATTTCTAATATTATTAGAAATTAAATTGATTAAACAACCTCTGAAGTTATTGATGTATGCCATCTGATTTTTCTTACACAAATCTAAATTTATGAGAAAAAACGCCATTTGTTATTACTTAATTAATGCAGAGTTCAAAAATTAATATTTAAAATAATTCATTTACCCTTTTTCGAAGTATCGAATTTCAAACCAATAATTTTGTTTTTTTTTTTTTAATTAAAAATCAATTTTTTAAAAATATTGATATGCAATATTGATTAAACTTATAAGAAGCTCTTGTGTAAAACATTAATTAATAATCAAAAAAAAAAAAATTGTTGATCTCCAATACTTTTAAAAATTTTAGAAAAAATTGATAAAAATTAGTTGAACGGTTTTTGAGAAAATCGATAATCAAAAAAAATGGGGAAGTATCTACCAATTATAATCATTTTTCGGAATGTGTTTTTTTTTATATAAAATGGTATTCTTATAATATAATTTATGTATATAGTCTTGCCATTCAGAAGTTTAAGAAACCTGCAGTAAAAACAATTACAGAATTCTACAGATACTTTTCTTTTAATTTATAATTTTTTTCGCGAAACAATTCACAAAAAGCTTTAATATTTTTCCCGGCTCTTTTTTTTTCATAAAAATTGAAAAGCTTTTCCTGAAAAGTTAAAAGTTTGTTAAATCTTGCTCTTGCAACAATGGTGTACCGTCTGCAGCACTGACTACAGTACCGTCTGCACACCGTCTGCATAACCGTCTGCAGTTGCATTACGTTGTGTTCGTAACAGTAAATATGAGTGTATTGAATATTTTGATAGCTATACCAGCTCCGTCTCCATTGTGTTCAGGTAGTAAGGGGCGTTTAGTCATATATACGCACAAAATGTAAACTTAACTGCCAGGCAGTTAGGTGGAATGACAGTGAGAGATTTGTCTTCTTTTAATTTCTAAGTTAATAAAAAAGATTGAAACGGCGGCGGAGTGAAAACGAGACGTCAGCGTTACTAGATCTCTTTGCAGTTGTTTTCTGTAAAAAAAACAAATTTTAAGCAGTGAAATAATACATAATGAATTTCTTGTCATCACGTGTGTCGCGTCAAAGTGACATTTAGAGTTAGTATGATACGAAAAAGTTAAAATATGCATTTGGTGATTTTGGTAAAACAAAGCACAATGCTAACTCTTTTATAATCTTGAAAATCCTTTCCATGAAATCGTCTAAAATTTTGCGCCATTAACTTTAAACTTATCTAATATAATGATAATAACAAAAACTATAATACTTTATAACCTAGTAAGTTACTTGTACGTACGATGATGTACCCACAACCTTTTATATTTTAAAATTACCATTCCTATACATGCACGTTTTACTCTGTTGAGTCTAATCGATTTATTTAAATTGAGAACAGCATCGCCACCGCGTGGCCAAGTGACATCGTTATTTCAAAGTATGATGTCAGATGTCACTTTAAGACACGAACCCACATATTGTAATTAATCGTAACTATATAAAAACTTCTATCTTCGTATAATCTTCTGTGACAAACCACGCTGGCGACGACACACGCCGCACCACCATTAACAGTGGTATAGCTTCCACAGCAATATGTATCCAACTATAGCTTAGGATTTATTATGTAGATATTGGTCAATCATCAATGTTATATCCAAAGTTACGAATCCAAGTATTAAGGAAGGTTAAGTCGGTATATAGGTATCAATCGCATCACGGGCTTTAAATCTAATAGATTGGCAGCAAGTTTACACTAACTTATCACTGTCAATAAATATTCTTAATAAAATAATCGTGTCATCCTGACATTTTAATGAATTGAAGCATAAAAGCAACAGAGCATAGAGCTTCAGAACGCGTTGCTGTTGAAGTTGTTAAACTTTTCTAATAAAAGATTTAATTAGAGTGTCTCTTAGAAAAGAACTCAAATCCTACACTTCCGATGTTTATTGTATTTTTTTTTTTTTTTTTTATTTTTGGAAACAAATAATTTGTTCACAGTTTGACATCTAGACATCGTTTTTTGTTTTTCATCGTTTTTTGTTTTTCTTCTTAAATCACGTGTAGATTGAAATCACCAACCGAACGCCACACTCCTGACCGATTTGATATGTAAATATTGAACACGAGATCAAGAAAATTTGCTCATAAAATTAGTTTATTACAAAAAAAAAAAATGGCAGACAGAGCGGCACCGCAGCAACAGAGAAGATAACAGTCATCCAAGTTGAACATGTGAAACAGACGTGCTTATGAACTTGTTTGTGTATTAAATATAATATATGTATATAGTCTTGCCATTCAGAAATTTAAGAAACCTGCAGTAATAAAATTACCATTTTAGTTTTCTAAGAAAAAAAAGTACAGATTTTTCAAACATTTTTTTCTTTGTATATAATTAACATTATATTTATAATATTGTTAAAAGTGCATGCTATTTTCTAAAAAAATTAATGAATTGTATAAATAACACTTCGGCTCCCCCCCCCCCATGCAAATGAGACTCATTTTTGGCATCAATATATTTAATATACCATCAAAACAAAATGCGGTGTATACAAAGTGTGTAACTGGATATTGATATTTGGCGCACGATCACGACATATTATTCAAAAATTCTATATACATCTCTACAATAACTGTTAACTTAAATTTAATTAACAAATAATTTGTAGGGGAACCTGAGGATTCATGATATCTTGGGGAACAACGTAAATATGAGATAGATAATTCCCACTTTTATAACGTAAAATTAACGAAATATGGCAATATTGATTGCCATTTATACGTAACGCTACGTACATGCTATATTAGTTACCGTCAAAAAATTGTATTTTAAAATAGTCGAGAAGCTTGTATATTATTTGATTTAAAATAATTTTGTAGGTAAGTTTCCTGTTGTTTATTAATTTTATTTGTGTTTTAACTAAAATTAGTTGAAATTCAAAAAAACGTAATTAATTAAGAGTAAGAGCTATTAATAAGAGAATTTATCATTTTATAATAAATTAATTTTATTTTTTCCCATCATGTGTTAAGGGACACTTGCTTACGGGAATAAGTTAGATACCCCAGATAAAACAAAAAATATACACGACTAGATGGCACTAAGTTTCTCTCTTGTAGTTAACAACTTTAAGGTAGGCTAAATTTTAATGGTAAACAGTCGTATTTATTAGATTTTTGTCAACTTAGACACTGTCTAACTATTTTCAAATTGGTGAAAATATGCTTTATTTAAAAAAAATAAATATTACATTATTCACGGTTAAAATAATCTACTCTTGTGTCTAATTTAAGCAGCTATAAGATAACAATAAATAAAGTTTTTTAACACATTTCCCAAAGTTGGACAGATGTCTAAAGTTAGACAACGTTTATAAATAAGACCAATAATGTTAAAAAAGTCAAAAGTACTAAGAAATTGGATTTTTTGTTTTATTTGTTGATTTGTTTAAAATTAAATGATTTTCAAAAATTTCAATTGCATAAAGCATCTGATTTCGAATTTATAAAAAAAAATCGTTCAAGTCATTATACTTCAACAACTAGAAAATAAGGCATATTTTTCAAAACATATCGAAATACTTTTCCCGTAAAATAACAATTTTGTTGTCAAAAAACTTCAAACACAGTTTTCCTTTAAAAACGATATGGCGCGACCCTAGAACAACAAGGTACTAACTGACAATTTTGAAAAAAATCAGTTATATATCAATTCTGGCTAATATGGTAGCGCTCATTCGATTCCCGCTGACTATTTTGCTTTATCTACTACCATTTCTAAGAAAGGCAGGGATACAGATTTCTATCTGACAATTTTTCATTTGAGATTTAGTCAAAAAGGTTCCAACATCCACATAGAACTTTGTATCACAAAATAAAAAAAAAAAAAAAAAAATCGAAATAGAACTTTGCTGCATTTTAAAATGCAGGTAGAACCTTAATGCTCAGAATTGATTCATTATTTTTAAATAAAACCAAGTAGGCTTTGAGATTTATTTCACATAAATTTGAATTTGACTGATAAAATGACAAACAATTTATAGTTTAGTTTCAAGTTTGAACGATTAAACAAGTGTTTTTAGGTAAGTAGTATTTTACCTTTTCCTCTACTTATTTCATTTAACTAAGTGGATATAAGTGATTATCTTATAATATGTTAACAATATTTAACTAAATAAAAAATTAATAAATCTACCTTTATTAAATAAAAAAAAATATTAAAATGTTATTATGTTATCGCAACTCAATCCTTTAATATTAGAAAATTATGGTCACCGTCACAAGGTTCTATGTGATGAAAAAATACAAAAACCATAGTCAATAAAGTTCTAAGTGGTAAATAGAACCTCCTTTTTCTGAATTATATTGACGCTTCGCTGAGCAACGAGGTTCCTCACTGTTTTTTAAAATCAAGTTTGAAGGTTAAAACTTTAAATTTATTAGGTTTTTTATTAAAAATCTTATAAATTAAAAGTAAACTCGCCGGTTTTTCCGAAAAATTTTAAATTTATCCTATACTCAGTGATCGAATGAAAGGATTCAAATATTCAGAGACGGTTTTCTCAAAAGGCATTTTGGTGTACATAGAACCATTTTGTCCTAAGGTCGCGATGGGACAAAACTTTAAACAGCTTCATATTATGATATTAGCATGATACTACTTTACAATTTTCTAACTGTAAAGTTCTTTACTAAAATGTTCTTAATTGTATATGCTCTTTAACTAGTATCATAGTAATTTTTTTTTTAATAATCTCCAGTTCAACAAGCCTTGAACAGTGATAGTAGTTAATGCAAACATGTAAAAAGTCGTCTTATATTTTGCGCCATTTAAATTTATCTCTCAGTACGATGAAATGAACAGGTAACCTTACGTCCTAAAATTGTACGCAAATCCTGCCTCCTGGTGAGTAGACGAGAAAAGTCTCAGTCTCATACCGGTAAACTCCCTCCAACGCATCCGAAATGGGACCGTATTTTTTGTACAGAATCTTACCGAGAGTCTCGGCGCGGTGAAAAACAAATCATTCAATGAAAATATTTATCACCTCCTATACACTTAACCAAGGAGGTACATACATACATATATACAATACAAAAAAAGTTCATTGGGACAATAATTTTTTTTATCAATTTTCGTTAGACCATTAAAAAGCGGTTTATTGGCCCAATAAACGTTTATTGATAAAAGCTAAAGTTTATTGATCCTGTTTATTAATAATTTATTTATCTTTTAAAAAATTGGTATCTTGAAGAAATGTACCTATTTGTTAATTAAAGGAACAATTTTGTTAGAGCTATGAAATAGTGTTTTGTGCCGATAAATTATTTCGTTGATTCAAACAAACTTATTTATTGAGCCATGAAATAATATATTAAATTAAAAAAATTGCTTTCTTTTTGCATTCCAGCTTCCTTTTACTAACTCACTTTTTCTAATTTGTTCTAGTAAATCTTCTGAAAATATGAAAGCTGGAAAAAAATCAATTTAAAAGTTCAATAGTGACCTCATCTTCAAAATAAATTTTGCCTAAGTACGACAGTTGCAACTGTAGAAAGGCTACTTTAAGCAAGTAGATTTGCAACTCTAACCGAGCGAATTGATTAAACCAATTGAGTAAGTTTGTAATGTTTTAATAAGTTACAACTGCCCAGTAGATTAGTTCTTCCGACTTAGTACTAAAAATTACAACCGAGATGATGGGCAAAAACAAAGCAAATAAATTTGCTGAAGCATGACTCGGCTGCTTCAGTAAATTTATTTGTTTATTGTTTACTATAAGCGATTTAATATGCTTCTTTTACCAACTTTATTTAAATTAGGCTAAAATAACCCAGTAAGTAGTTTAATAAAATTTATTAAACTTTAACCGTATCAGAGTGTTAAATGAAACAATTGTTTTTAATCGAGTTCACTAGGGTAATATTAACAGAGATAGTTTGCAGGTTGTATATTAGCAGTGTCGCTTATTTAATTTTACGTGAGTTCTTATTTGTTTTTAACCAAACATTTTTCTGCGTGAAGCTCATCAGTTAGATGCTATAGTACCCTTCTAAGATGCAAATTATGGTCGATCCCTATTGACCCTTATAATAATCACAGTATTAACAATGAACTTACCTACTGTGAATTTTATAAGTGTGGGTAATCATCGACTGTAATTCGAAAAGCATTTGGCTTACCCTTATAAACATTTTATTGGGATAAAGTCAGTTATTGGGTCAATGCACATTTTATTAAGATAGTAAAAAAAAAGTTAAAATCAATTAAAATGTTTACCGACTTTTAATTTTTACCCTAATAAACGCATAAACGTGTTTTATTGGCGCAATGTATGAGTAGTTTATTGTGTCAGAAAAATAATTAAACATTAATACGAGCAGTCGGTTATTTATATTTAAATAAACGGAGTTTAACTGGGCCAACAAGTTCTTAAATCTGGAAGTTCTTGCCTACAGAATACAAATGCGCCAAAAATCTAAATACAAAAAACCCCCGGAGATGCCAGGTAATAATCACTGTAGTAGAATACATTTGCTTATCGATGCATTTACATTAAAATCGCGATTTATATCTTTGACTTTCAGTTCAAATTAATGTTTTTTTTTTTAACCGTAGGTGGGGGGGGGGGGGGGGGGGGGCAGTTACAGCGATCAGAAAAACTCTTCACGAAAATTTGAAGCATACTGAAATGCACCGGAATTTTTTTTCTTTACAATAATGTCAGTAGATTTATTATTAGAAATCGGACAATCAGGTAGCACCAAAATTTTTTAGCAAGAACAAATTGTTCAATTAAAAATGTAATTTCACCAAAAAGATTCTGCGAGTTGATTGTCATCGATAAATGTATAGCATTTGCATTTTAAATCGAATGAGAACATCCTAAATAATGCATTAGAAAATGTTTCATGTTTCACTTTCCATATCGCTATCAGAAATTGATATTTAACAACTCAATTGACAAATGTTTTGATCATTGAGAATGGGGTAGGCCATTGGGAATTGCAATAAAGTTAAATATTATTTCGTTTATCAGTATTTTTTTTTATAACTTTAGTTTTAAGGTACCAAATTTCAATATTTATTTATAATTAATATATAATTTACAATCGTAATAGGGCTGTATAACTGGCTAATTACTTGATCGACTTGCTACTTTAAATTGAAAAGGGTATCACAGAGAATGTTCGTCAAATTGTTAAGATTTTATTGTCTATATTCAAATGTTTCCCCTGTCTGTTAATTTCTTTTCGTAAATATTTTGCTTTTAAAAATCGGCACTTGGTTCAAAATCTTAAATAAAGCGAAATTATCTTTATTTATGGCAACACTGTTCTTGCTTTATAAGATGATCCAGAACCACTTTATAGTTTTCATACAGGTTTTTTTTGTTTTAGCTTGTCTGAGGTTTACTTCTTTCTCATGGCAACATAATGTGCTGTCAGTTAACTTAAAAAAAAAAAAAACATTTTTGTGGGCGTTGTTCCCATTTAAGCAAATAATATTCAAATTTCAAAGCAGTTCTATTTTTTTTTTTATTCGAGTATAACATAAAAAAGTATAGCTGGGTCTTGGTTACACGAAATGTCTCTTAAAGGTTGACTTGACTTGATAATTTATTAGGGGTTAGCTAGTTTAATAATTTATTTCTTTAATAATATATTTTATTAATAATTTTTAAATTCAATTTTTGCGAGGTACGTACATACATATACTTCGGACATATTCAAATCTTTTAATAGCGATAAAGTAATATAATTGGCATTTATATAGCCTCTCGTACTAAAAAAATCTAAATAATAACAATCTTAGATGGTATAATTAAACTTTAAACTAATTAATATAAAAATCTAATTGTTATAGAAAATTATGCTGTGTGAAGTGGGATAAATAACGTATTAAAAAAGGGGTGCATTTGACGGGCACAGAGTTCAAGAGACTCAAGCTTAAACTGCCTTTAAACGAAGCAATTATACTCCTTACGATTCTTAAGCCCGTAGTTGGAGGACGTAGACGAGGTGGCTGGGCAGGCACGTAGCCCCCCCCCCCCCCCCCCCGAAAGTCTAAAATAAAAACTAAAACTTTCTAATATACTAAATTCAAATCTATAAAAATAAGGAGACTATCCAGGTAGGTATAGTTTATTTGAAGTTCTCAACTACTTGAAAACACTTCGATAAGAAACAAGAGACTATTTAGGTATGCATACAATTTTGTATTGAATTTAGGATACTTTTTAGGTATTTCATTTAATTTCTTAAGAACATCAGAGAAAAAGCCGAAGTAATTTTTCAGAGAGGCTTTTCAACCCGCATCTAAACTTGCCGAAGACTTATTTGAAGTTGAATTAAGAGCTCCGAGAACTTCATTGAAACAAACAACGCGTTCCAATCCAGAAACCTCTTCTACTGAATTCTATTTTAGAGTTTCTGTATTGATTCATGGTCAACGAAGACGTTCTACCATCGTCGTTTCAAGCTCTTCTCCCAGGTTTTTCAGCAGTTGGGCGAGTCAACGAAATGGAAAAGCTAACATGTTACTTTGATAATGCAATTTCGTTGTCAGCTGTGAAAGCTGAGTACATTCTCTGGTACGAAAAAAATATCGTCGATTGATCCTTCTATCGAAGTTTTAAAATTGCTTGATATATGTGACAAGACTTACTTTAGAGGTATAAACTTCTTGCTTACGGTTTTGGCCACGCCTCCAGTGACCACAGCTAGTGTTGAAAGAACCTTTTCAACTATGAAAAGGATTAAAACAGTGTCCCGAAGCGTTATGGGGAATGCAAGATTAAGCTCACTTGCTTTGAAAAAATGTGTGTATAAAAAAAAATTTAAGTATATGTTCGTTCGAGTACATACAATTTAAAAACTAATAAAAAAAAAATAAATTGAAATAAATATAGTTTTTTGTTTAAAGAATTCCTCGTAAAATTTGGAAGCAAGCCCCCCCGAACCAAAATCCTGGCTACGGCACTGTGGCTGGGGTAAACAAAATTGCTGTGAGGTGCCATCATGATACGACCTTTTAAAAAAGTGGCTATTTGGACCCTTTTTTTTTAAAAAAATTACGACTTTTCTGACCCCATCTCTAGAAAAATACATGCGCAAAAGATAAGTTTTTTTTTTTTTTTTAAATCTTTCCAATCTTCTATTGAAATAACTATATGTTCGTGTAACAAAAAGCAATTAATTAAACCTATTCCACATCACAAAGTACCAGTCACACAGAATCTCAATCTGTAAAACGAAATCGAGTTGAAATGTGTTTGGTTCAACTCATTCGCATTGGTGTTCGCTCAGTTAAGTAAGTCTCAACCTTACTTTTCTCCCTTGATAATCAAACTCGACCTTTCGATTCTACAGAAGAGTGTTATAAGTCCAGGGGCCAATAGTCCATAACGTATTTTTGACTCGCTTAGGTGGGTTGAAGTTTAACCCACCTTGGTGGGTCAGAGGTCAAAAGGACATCCGATCCATAGATTGTGTATTTCTTAAACACTTTAGTGATTTCAAAAATATTTAGTTTGTTTAAGCTTAAGATGCGTTTTAAGAGTTCAATAGGAAATAATATTAAAAAATCAGTTCATCGGGTGGCCTTTTCGCGTTTTTTTTTTTTTTTTTTTTTAATAAAAATCTAATATTACTCCAAAATATATTTTATTTTTGCGAATTTCATGTGATTTTACTATCTAGTAAAAAAATTTTTCAGAATGCAACTTTTTTTTCTCGTGGCCCCTTTTTTTGCGACCTTTACAGCGGCAACACTGGCTTACGCTGAGGAAAAATTAGTGCGTTTAAGTTGAACTTAAGTATTCAAATTTCGTTTCAGGAAATGTGCCTTAGACAATGTTTATTATTAAGTCAGAACAAGAAAAACTTGCTTAAGCGTTTGCTTAAACTTCCTCAGTAATTGAATTTTTGTTTAGGTTTTTCCAAAATTTCCTTTCTCACAGACACTCCCTCTCAAAAAGTATATCTCGTCATGATAAAGTTTTTCTCATCTTATACTGCCTGAACACAATAGAATGCCGCAACTGGAACTGGAGCTGCAGATGCAACAGCTGTGAAAAAGTGTATTACGTGCTATTTTTTTATGTACCCACAATACAGCTGTACAGCTCTTTGCATATTAAAAAAAAAATGACGGTATTATTACATATTCATGCCGATTATGGAATCCGCAGTGATTCGCAGCATAGTGTTCTCTTTTCTTTTCACGACTAATGAGTAAAGAAAAAAGAGAGCCCTGTGCTGCGAATCACTTCGGATCTAGTATTGCGGAGCGGATTCCATAATCGACATAATTTACTTTTTTTATTTCCGTTAATTTTCTTTTAATTAATAATATTTTACGTGAAAAAATAACCACAAAAAAAGCTTCAATATTTTTTTCCGACTCTTTTTTTCTTCATACAAATATTGAAACGTCAAAAGTGCTGCACGTGAAAAGTTAAAAGATAGTGAACTCTTGCAGCACCGAATGCAGTTGCGTTGTGTTGTGTTCGTAACATTGAATTTGTATGTATATTGAATAATTTCACAGCTATTCCAGCTGCAGCTCCAGTTGCAGCTCCGTATCCATTGTGATCAGGCAGAAAGTCGTCCGGATTCGGCAATAATTTATACATGTTCTGTCCATTCCTGTAAACTAAGCACAATACGCACACAGGAGAGGTTGAAGCTTGTAAGTCACTATAAAGGCCCTGTTTCTCCACCAGCTGTCTTGCCACCAAATTTATTTATTTATTTGTTTGACCATAAAATTATGCAAAGTGCCAAGTTCTGCACAACAGCTGTCTTAAATCAAATCATGAATAGACAAAATTTGTTTTCAAATAAAATATTTAGCCAAATCAATTAATCATGTATCTAAATATAGAAACACAAATTATATTTTAACAGTGAAGTGATTGTCGAAATAAGCCCCATCAAAGCTTCATAGATTATACAAGGTCTCTATAAAGCATTATGAAAGTTCAAGTTGTATAAGTTATACCTACATACAATATTTTCTCCACAATAAACTGGTAATATGCTTGAGTTCACAAGTAGTAGATGGATTGGCACCAATTGGTTCTTTTCTATTGTCTTGTTTTACTTAAAAAAAAAAAGAACAAGCTCAATAAGTTGTTAAATATTATGACACAACAACTAAATAATGCCTCTCATTTTATATATTATATGCCATATAATAATTTGCAAAAGCGCGGCATGATGTCTGGCTTTTCTTGCTGTCACAAGATTCTGACAGCACCCATAACAACTGACTTAAAATCGTGCAAAGATTTTGAGGACTGAGGGATCTCCCGCAAAATGAACGAATGCAATCAATTAGAGTCGATTTTAAGTGCGTTGTAGGTGGTATTATATCATTTCAATAGCCACTCTGATATTATTATTATTGTACATCATCGTCGTTTAAGATTTTGATGACTTCTTAGATTTTTTTTTTTGTTAAACATCTTGATGTTGATGATTTAAAGGTGACTGTTCATCAGACGCCAGAATAAGGTTTCTTTGTTGACAAACAACATGGCTTTTATATATATGTAATTATATATGTTCATACAAACAAATGTATTGTGTTACAATGAATTGTTTTGTATATATACATATATAGTGTTTGCTAAGCACAATGCAAATTTCTGCTGTAAATTGACACTTCATTTATTTGAATTTGTTTATTGAGCAGCGGCGGATTTGTCATATTTATTCACCGTAGTTCTGAAACATTTAAAAGAAACCCCTTAATCCAGGAGATTATTCAAAGAGATGGTTTAAATATGTGTTTAAAAAAAGTTACATATATGACAATTTGTTTACTTATCTATTTTATCAAGAATTTAAGTGTTTGAGATTGTACTGAAGCAGGGTTTTCAATGGAAAAAACCTCATGTAATTGATTTTATAAATCTACACTTACAGTCGTATTTATTAGATTTTTATCTACTTAGACACTGTCTAACTATTTTCATATTTGTGGAAATATGCTTTTTTAATAAAAATAAATATCACATTATTCAAGGTTAAGAAATCTCTTCTTGTGTCTTATAGTTAGGCACGTATAAGACAACAATAAACAAGGTTTTTGAACACATTTTCCAAAGTTGGACAGTTGTCTAAAGTTAGACAACGTTTATAAATAAGACAATAAGTTTTTAAATAATTTATCTAGCGAGAACCTTAAACTTAAAAAAAAAATTTCGCCTTAAGCAGTCACTCTGTTGCCTCTAAAGTCACATACACTCCTGAAATTTAAAAATAAAATAAAGGAATTCGTGCAACACACGTTTTTGATTTATTATATTTTCGCGAAAAAAGATGTGCGAAGTGCGATCAACTTTCAACAACTTTGCTTATTCTATTTTTATATTTAATTCTTTTGTATTGTAGATGGATCGACAGCAAGAGCCATACCATCTGGCATTTTAATTATTGTTTTTTTAATATTATTTTTATTTATTTTTTTTTTTTTCAATTTTCTATCTAATACCTACCTACAAATTGATTAATGTTTCATTGATATGCTGCAGGTACTTAGCGGATGAGTGTGTTTTATTTTTAGATCACAAATAAAAACAATCTATACGAATATGTAATCTTTTTGGAATTATATATAAATACAGTGTATTCTCTCCTAACGGACAACCCCCATAAGCGGACAGATTCCAAAGAACGGAACTAAATTCATGTTTTTTTCATAGTATACCTAATAGCTCTCCCATAAGCGCACTGTTTAATAAATGGACAACATTTTAAAATTTTTAAGATTTTAAAATTTTGTATTCGCGATTGTTATACATTTTATTTTATTTTATTAACGGACTTACCGCGTTTAATTAATTAATTAAAATTAATTGAATGTTTTCATCCGACGACGTTTCGACATGGGTGGTCAGTGGTCAACAAGAAATTTATAAAATAACAACAATTACCATCTCAAATGCAATTGCCACAACAGTCAACGCACCGTTACAATTTTCGGAAGAGAGAATAAAAACAAAAGAAGAAATAGCAGCCACCCACAAGTCATCGGTTGACCCGTGACCACGACAAATGGAATTTTATTGAAACGTGCGTCGGGTGAAAACATTAAATGAATTTGAATTAATTAATTAAATGCGGTAAATCCGTTGATAAAATTAAATAAAACATTTTAATACCCGCAATAGAGTTCGATTCTTTCATAAGCGGACAAAGTGTACGTGAAGTATTATTTTTTGAGTTTTTTATAAGATCCATTCCCATACTTTTTTGATAGTAACTCACAACAAAAGAATATAGGGGTGAAATCCTCGGAAGAATAAAATTTCAGGGACAAAAAATTTAGTCATGATTGAAATTTTGTTGTATTCCTCAAGTTCTATTCCTTTTTAAGCTTTATTGCAATTTTTGAATATGGGAACGAACTCGAACTAAAATAAGAAAATTCCAAAATATGAATATACTAATGTTTTTTTTTTAAAAAAAGGTTCTAAATTTTATTTTTTTGTTTTCTCATAAGTGGACACCTCTCATAAACGGATAAATTTCTGGGTACTGTCAGTGTTCGGTTATGAGAGAGTTAACTGCACGTCATACATTTGTAGTCTTGTGCATATAAAGCAGTTATGATTAATTATATAATTAACTTTTATTCGACGTGTGTTAGAAAAAGAAAGAAATCTCCCTTTATTACCTTCGAATAAATACAATTATATCATATTTTTAATATTTGAAAATATAAAAATATCATATCCAATTTTTAACTGCAAACTTTTATGAATTGTCAAAATATTTCAAACATGACAAAACATAATTCTGGAACGCTTCTTTTTTAATTAATTCCCATTTGAATTATTTGTATTATGTACTTACATTAAATGAAGATAATTTTTTATATGCACCATGTTTTTGAGAAATTTTGTCTGATGTGTGCGCCACCTGAGTCGTGGTTTTCCACTATTTCAACTTGGGGATGGAGCCGTTGAATTTTTCTTATTTCTTTAAGCCAGTGCCACTGTATAGCGTAATATAGTTCATTGTTGTATCTTCAATTCCACTCACAGATTATGAAAACGAAAAACCAAAAAATCACCCTAACAATTTTCCTATCATCACAGCCTAAAGTGTTCTTCTACTTTTGTCAAGGTTCATAGCTCCGGACTGGACCATATATACTAGAAGTGAGATGATTATAGTATATCTTACAAACATACATATTACAGAGGGCATTGCTTCTTCCAAACTTAATTTTGGCTCTAAAATCTATCTATTTTATCTTTCAAACCTTTTTCATACTTCTTCTTTTTCTTTCTCAGATCTACATAAGAGAGAGGATCTTTCTTGTTATGCTCATAAAGCCCACGGGAAGCTTCGGTACTTCTATACAGCACTACTTTGTATTCCTCTTGTTTCACTGATCTACAGTGGACTTGATCTTCATGGCACTCATAGTCAAACCAGTTTAATTATGCAGGCTTTGTAAAACCCACCACGTTAAAGGTGCAGGTGGCATATCTGATAGCTTCTCTGCAATATTGTCACTGATTCGCAAAGGATGCTGGTGGCATAGAACTTCAAGATGTTGTTATAAACTCAATCGTCCGCAGCCGTACAATGAAGTAGTGGCGTGGATCAATGTTGAACCCTCGGAACGTGAACTTACCGAATTCCGTGATTTTGTAGAGTTAATTTTTCGTCAACTATAATTCTTGAAAATTGATTGATCGGGATATCAGGTGATGTCGTGCAGGCTGTACTTTCCTACTGTTTCACCAAAAATGTCTTCTTTTAATAGAGGCTAATGGATGCGTCCCACACTGGTAACTTTCCATTGTGGTGCCCTTGGAAACTGACGTCTGTGAAGTTGGCATAACAATTTTCACCTAGACTAACGGGACCTTAACAGGAATTTGCAGTTTTTTTGCATATCTATTCCGGATTTTGCAGTTCACCAAATAGTGGGTGTAACCCCTGTACTGCTAACTTGACTGTAAAGTTAGCAGTACATGATGTTTTTTCAATAAAAAACTTAAACAGCAAAAATCACATTCATCATATCTAATTAACCTGTAGGTTTAAGTGACCATACTTAATTTTCCAGTTGTTTTAGTTTTGCAAGATGACCTTTTTATCATTGCACTATATGGTGTTGCCCCACAATGCACCGCCGCCGCGCCGCCGGCCGGATAAACCGTTCCATTTAAAAGCCTGAGTTCCAAATGTCCCTTATTATTCCATATAAGATGTTCAGTGTTCACTAAATACATCAGTCTGACTGAAATTGTAGGCGCCACCATTGTTATTTAAAGAATAATCTGTATTTTATGATATTCCATCACAATTATGATGGTTTTACAGACAAGTTCACTTTATTTGCTATGGCTAAATCCCAAATTTCTTTTTAATTAAAACTTAAAAATTTAAAATGATGTGTGTTGGATTATTTTTTTGTTCTCAATTATTTATCATTAAATTCATTTGATGTTCTCTTACCTTAAAAAAAAAGTCTGATATAATTATATTGACCTATTTTTTCTATTAAATCTTCATTGACTGCTGCTGCTGCTGCAAAAAAAAATAATAATAATAAAAACAATCTTATAGATGGCATTTAGCATTCAATTATAATATTTGACTATATTATTCAACTCTATCGGTGTTATATCTAGGTATAGTAATTTATAGGTATACGCTATAATAGGTCACGATGGCAAAAAAATAATCCTCTTTAATCGCTCTATAAATCCTCTTTTGTTATACAAAGATAAATCATCACTTCCCTTTTAAGGAGTACAAAAACATTTTTTATTCAAATAAACCACACGACTACGTTGCACGTTGCTACATAGATACATTTTTTTTTTTATATAGATACATTTTTTTTAACTATAATGATATTGTGTCTCAATTGGCTTTATAGCAAAATTTAGTCATGCAAGTTTTGTATTTTCAATTTGTATCACCATAATAAAAAATAAAAGTTTTTGCAAAAATTATATGCTCTGAATATAGCTTTTGTTTTTTTTTTTAAACAAATAATGTTCAAATTTTCACAAAATTATTATGAAATATATAAATAATCGACTAATTTTATTAGTGTCTAAATTCAAACTTTTTTTAAGTGAAATTAAGTTTGCTCTAAAATCTATTACAATGGTTTTTGTTGGAATCTCTTTTTCAGCATATAATTATATAGGCAAATTATTGCAAATCCATAAGTAGCCTTTATGTCGTACAATCCATGCATCATACCAGACCAATTCTTATTTCACTATGTTTATGCTAATTTTGTTTCTTATGACCATGGACTCTTTCTTATTGAATTTTTTAAATAAAACGTTTGAATACCTCTTAAATAATAGCTTAGATCACGCGATATTGTATTTAACTTCCTCCTTCGATGTTATATACCTAGTATATTTTTTTTCGGGGGTGAATGCATATCATAATATGATGATTTAATTTCATTTCAGAATACACGTGTGGTGTAAAAGTTTTAAAAATCTTACTTAAGGGATATGAATTATCACAAGTTCGCAAGGCACAGTCCGTTTGAGGCATACAAATTACAAAATCAATATAATCATAGTTAGGCCACAATTCATTAAAACTTTTCGATATATTTTTCATAATATTGGATATTATGGTTTAAAGAAAAAAAAAAGTTAACTATCGAAAGTTTTTCTATCGACCATACGACGACGTGAACGGAAAATTAATATACATTTATCAAATATAATTTATTATCAAAGAAGAATATTCACTTTAACCAGATTATGGGTATATCGCATCATGGTGTGCTGAGTGTTTGGCTGTAAATATTATTATTATGATTTTGTTGTCCTTTTTCTTTCGCATCGATAACCTTGAATTTAAGATACCCAATGAAGGATTCAATAACATTAAGACTGATAAAATGGATTATATTATAATTACTTCTGCTTTTCCTTCCCCCAAATGTAACTTACCAAAGTGTAAACGCGGTCATAATCTATATTTATATTAATAAAAGTATAAAACTGACTGACTGACATACCAAGGACAGTCGCACTCCTTTTATTTTATTTTTTTTTTATTTCACCACTAGACAACTTCTTTCCAGACATATTATAAATTAAAAAAATCTGAAAACTAAAATTTGCATTATTTCTGGGACATGTTTTAGTATATTTATATTTTTAGGTTTTCTTTGATATTTCATTTGAGAATAATATGCTTATCATACTGAATAATCATATTTTCCAGGGTTGCCACTATATTGAATTAAAGTTAAATTTTTCTTTCGCGAATATGTTCCGTGTTTTTTTTTTTTTATTTTATCAAAAAAAAAAAATGATCTCTACAAAATTATTTAAAAACTATTTTTTTCAAATTTTGCGAAAATAACGAGTAATAAACAATTTCAGCTAATGCGATAGTGTTAATATAGAAAAAAAATGCACGACTGGGTCGCCAGAACTTGCTACTTATTTTTTGCGATAAAACTGTGGTTTTAAACTCTAAATACTACTTTCGATCTCTTCGTCTGATTTTAAAAGAAATAAATTTGTTATGGAAGCCTAACAACGACGTTTGTGATGTTGGCATAAAAACTTTCAACTAGACTAACGGGACCTTAACAGAATTTCATGCTAATTTTAATTGAAGTCGGGGTGTAATATGAATTTTTTTTCTTAAATGAGGACTTCAAAATTTTTGTAAATTTTTTTCTTGAACTGCAAAAAAAAAAAAAAACTGCAAACTTGGATCCCTCATCATTCAAAGTGATAGCATGTCTGGTTGTCGAAAAACACCATGTACTGCTAACTTCACAGTGAACTTAACGATTTTAGTATGAAATTTTTTTCTAACTGGTGACTTCAAATATTTTTCTATTTTTTTTCTGGAACTGCAATTTGAAGCCTTACTTCAAATTCTAAGCTTTCGTAGATGTTGAGAAAACATCATGAAATGATTTTTTTAATTGATGACTTCAAATTTTTTTTTTTAATTTTTTTCTACAATTTCACAGTGAAGTTAGCACTATACACTTATACAGGGGGTTACACCCACTATATTAGGTGAACTGCAAAATCCGGAATATAAATGCAAAAAAAAAAAAATCCAAAAAAACTGCAAATTCCTGAAAAAATAATTTTAAAAATCGTTTAAAAAAAAAAAATGTTTTTATATATTTCAAATTGGTACGCCATTTTTACTATTTATTGTATTTATTGATGACAAATTTTCGAATACAGAATTTTGAAAAAAATAATTTTTGAACATTTTTTTTTTAATAATTTTTTTTGTTTTTTTTTTTATTTTGATATTCAATATTATTCAAACTTATTAGATGCTCTTATGGGTAAAATATTTCCTTAAAATCGGTTTAACAGATAATGAGATAGTCGAAAACCAAAACAATAAAAATGACTCTATAAGAGATACCGTTTTAAATGTATAGATAAATTTTTTTTCCAATTTTTTTTTTTAAATCAAAATCGTAGGAGTCGTTAAGAAAAATGAGAATTTCCTTACCGGTTTTTAAACACTTTTATGGGAGGTACATAGGTGATGTTTTTTTGGTAATCAGAATAATTTTTATTTACAATCTGCTAGATAATGTTATCAAACTATAATATTATGCTTAATTTAATAAAATCGACGAAGTAGTTTTGGAATTATGAAGTTTGAAAGATTTTTAAAAGATTTTTATAAAAAAGAAAATTGGTCAAAATCACTTGAGCGGTTTTTCAGAAAATCGAACCTTTTTTTTATAAAATGGTAGTCTTTTTGTAAAAACAATTACTATTTCTTTCTTTTTAAGTTTTGGACACGTTTTTTTAGAAAACTTAATTTGGTAAAAAAATTGTTTGCTAGGTACCGTTAATTTGCTCTTAAAAATGAAAAAAAAAGTGTCTGTTCTTTTATTTTTTTTTAACATTGAAAATGTTTATAGGGTCGTTTTGATAAAAGTATGGTGTTACCAAAATGAACAAAGATAGAGAATGAACTCTAGCGTATAGGGGGAGAAAGATTGAATTTTTGGTTGGTGTTACCAAAGAAACTACCAAAATGAATAAAATGAAGAAAAAAACAAGTGATGAATTTCAGCCAGAGTACAAAATTTTGATCATTGCCAACGGACGAGATTCAGTGGAGCAATGTATAAAATTCGAAAAATGCTCGATTTGAGCCCACTTAGAAGCCTATAACACTAGTTAAAATTATTGGATGATCGATATTAAGCTAGATAATGACAAGCTACAAATCTGCATAAAAATTTTTGAAGAGGCGTACAAAATTTCATACTAGAAACTTGAAAAATTGTCTTTTTAGAAGTAAATTCATCACGGCAAAAGAAAAAAAAACAAACAAAATATGTATGTATGTAGGTACGTACCAACAAAGAATGTATTGATAGTATGGAGAAGATGGCGGAGTGTGTGCAATAAAAAAAAACACCACGTGGCACGTGCGCAAGCAAAATTGGCTGCATCGGTCACAAAAATGATATACATTATGTTTATGTATGTATGTATGTATGCATGTAGGGATATGCATGAACATTTGTAGTAGGTATTTTACAAATATTAAAATCGTAAAGGTTAGATTTGGTTTGTTTTTTTTGGATTATAACTTCTGTTCTAATAATCGGATGTTTGAAGTTTTAAAATTAAGGTAAAATGTTAGGCTATACAATTTATGTGACAAAACTTAACTTACATCTATATCAACTTGATTGTTGAACCTAGATATGCATAATAGGTACCTACTCGAACCTCTTTAATCTTTAATAAACGTATAACTTAAGTTCTAAGGGCCAGATGCTCAAGGTTAAGGTATGGTTAGGTAAATCAGGCAAAAGGGAAATTAAGTTAACTAAAAAATATAAAAAATTTACCCGATTTGCCATTCCAGCATAGTTGAGGAACATTAGAAATGAAAAAAGCATTTATGTATTTATGTATGTACATTGAATGTTAAATTTAAATGTTGGGCAACTTTTTTTGAACATAGGTACCAACATCATAACTTTCCTAAAAAGGGTCAAATACATGTGGTTTAAAAAATTATTGTTTTGTATTAAATTTTTGTAAGGTTTTTCATATAAGTATAGTTTTATGTGACTGTGCAATGATATAATACAAAAAATGTAGTCCGATATTCTAGCTAAATTTTAAGACCTTAAACCGAAGTTATAAGCAAGCCAAACCAAACACAAGGTATCTTTACAATTATTATACCGACTACAAATTTAGGTACATATGAACATTTAGCATTTTTTTTCCGACGCGAAGCAAATTTGCCACGATTGTGGTTTTTTATTGCAGAAACTCCGCCGCCGCCGGCTATAGAATACTATATTCCTCTCGCCAATTGGTGGTTGAAAGTATTTTAATGCTTTTTTGTTTTTATCAACTTCTCATTGAATTAAATTATCTGTCCGATATTTATTTTCATGTTTTTAGTATAAAATTTTGAATGATTTTGAAAATTTTTGTTTGCACTAACACGCCAGTCATTTTTCCTTTAATTATATACCTTAATATTGAAAATCGGATAATTGGATCGAAAGATATAAGCATTTAAGTAAACGCAAATTGGGTATTTTTCAGATTTCGCAAAAATTATCATCAAAAACATACCCATTTTTTTTTCTACGAACATTTTCTGTCCGTTTTATCATCTTCTTCGTATTTTGTTTCCTCAGAACAAAGCATGAACGAAATAATTTTGTTTATTTTGTTTATTTTGATTATTTTGTTTATTTTGTTTATTCCCCTCACGTTTCACCCCCTTTGCCTACTAGGCGTTTCATATTTTTGAAATTCTGTTGATTTTTTTACATTGTATGCCTCCGTTTAAACATTTCTAATGTTAATATTATAATCGAAAAAGGTCGATTTTGTAAGCTGATATATTCTGTTCTAATCATCGGATGTTTGAGGTTACGGTCTGAAAATGAAGGTACAATGTCAGACTCGAAAATTCTTTTGACAAAACTTGACTTACTTCTGAATCAGTTTGATTCTTTAACCTAGAATATGCATAGGTAACTACTTGAACCTCTTATACAAAATTATCTAAGGACGAGATCATCAAGGTTAAGGTCTTGGTTAGCTTCTTACTTCTATTCTAATAATCGGATGTTTGAGGTTAAAGTCTCAAAATTAAGGTAAAATATGACAAACGTTGAATTTTTTTCTAAATCAACCTAAAGAACCTAGAATATGCTAGACAACGTTTGGGTAAATTACGCGACTCGATATTGTTAAATTGATTAAAAGATGAGTTCAAAATATTTTAAAATAAAATATAGAATAAAAACAATTAGCAGTGAGGTGGGGCTTCGCATCGAAATGTCTTGGCCTTAAAATACTTGTAAATCAATTTGAAAAAATTCAAAATCTTTTGATTTTTTCACCAACCGTCAAATTGATAAAATAACAAGCCAACAACAACCGACTGAGTCGAGAACTAAGTTGAACCGTATATGATGTATACTTTAATCGATCTGTAATAATTCAGTTACCTTTCTGCAATGGTGCTGTACCGGTGCGGATGAAAATGAGTATGATTGTGTAATTGCAAATTAAGCTACAATTAAGACTAAGATCTTATTAAAAAAATTAACAACATTAATTTAACCGCCAACTGGGAAGTGACACTAAATATACAAATTGGTACTTCAGACTGTAGAATGGTTTCTAAGACAGTTTGTAGTGTCCGACCGAAGGTCGATTTTCAGCCGAAGCCGAATTATTAGGCTGAAAGAAAATCTTCGGCCGAAGCCGAAGCCGAAGCCTAAGGTTGAAAAAAGTCAAGAATTCTCCTTTCCAATTGGATAAAAATATTATTTTTATTAAAATTTATTGCTTAAAAAACATAAGACAAATAAAATAAAAATAACTAATAACTAATTAGTAATTATAAAGAAAAAAGAAATAAATAATTCATTTTTAGTAATAATTTTTATGATGGCACACATGTGTTTTGAAATTTTTGTATACCTACCGAAGAAAAGATTGCAATCTTTTCTTCGTTATTCAAAAATTTCAAAAATTGAAATTTTTTCCGGCGCCTAGTACGATGCTCGATATAATAAACAGATTCTTCGGCTTCGGCCAAAACTTCGGCCTAAAATGCCGAAACCGAAGGTTTGGCCGAATGTTGTTTTTTTGGCCGAATTCGGCCGAAGCCGAAGCTTCGGTCGGACACTAACAGTTTGTGAAGTTATATTGCAACAATAGTATACAAAATTAAAATCTCTAAGATTTGGCATGATTTTGTTTTATCGACGTAATACAAGTCATTTTCAATTTCCCCATAGTTACTCTATGAGTGAAATCTGTAAATTTTTTCAAATAAAGTTGTTTTAGTAGATATACAGTTCCTGAAAAATTAATTTTTAAACTCAAAATTAAAAAAAGCAATTCAAAATAATTTTTTTTCAAAATTTTACCTAATTAAGTAGGTACTATTTTTGGTTTCAAAATTATATCGCTTGCTGGTCTTCTAGTTAAAAAAAAAAATGAAAATAGCTAACAAAAAAAGTTTCCATTAATTTGACTTCAATTTCATTAAGAAAATTAGGAGGTAAAGTAGATTTAGTAATTTTCAATTTCCTAAAAAAAGTAGAAAACATAGTTTGAAATTAATTAAAATTAATTTATCGAAAACTATTCACTAAACGTTGGGGAGTTGACCCCCTCCCCTTCTATTCCATTTTTTTTGTTCATGTCTTAACCCAACCTACGCCTTATGTGAATCACTCTTTATATGCAGGTATGGCGTAAATTGGGGTTAACACAACAAAAAGGCGTTAGATTTTAAAATCACTTTGTTATAATAATTTGTATTATTTAGAAGATAGATTGGATATGATAATTTAAAGAATATTGTTTTCTTTTCAAAATTCAGTAATTTTTAGGGTGAATTGTGGTAACAAAAGTCGTTTACTATGTTTAAGATTTGAAATTTCATTTTAAACCTATAGATTATCTATGGGGATTATCGTATGCGAAAATTAAATAACCATTGATTATCTTCTTTGGAACTCAAGAAGGTTCTTACAACCTTAGAGTACGTACATTATTTAGAGAACCGACTTAAGGGTTTTGTTCTCTTTTACCCTATACAATCTTTTAGTTCACTGATGCCAACTATTGAATGAGTATGTTTAGTTGTCCGCGTGCATTTTAAATGGTATCAGAGCCAAAACTTAAAAAAATATAATAAACCCCCTTTGTAACCCTTTGTCGATGTAAATTATAATAAATATAATTTTTTGTTGCTTCTATAGCACATAAGTCCACCATTCACACGGATTCAAGGATAGGAAAAAAAGGGAAAATGAGAAAAAAGAGAATTTTCGCTTACTCACCTCAAATAAAACTTACGGGTGTATTGTATATCAGGCAAGACGGGTACCGGTCACTTCTCTAGATAATATACCTACTCTATGCGCTTTCAACAGTGAAGAAACTTTATTATTTATTATAAACATTTATTAATTATTTTTTAGACTATTTTATAAATTTTGCATAAAGGTACATACTCTTACTAAATGACGTTTACTGCCTGCACAAAATTAAAATGCTGCAACTGGAACTGGAGCCTCAGCTGCAACAGCTGTAAAGAAGTGTGGTAGGTTTTTATTTGCCCACAATGCAGCTGTAGTTACAGCTTTTTGTATAAAATATTTTTGCGAAACTAATAAGCATAAAAAGCTTAAATATTTTTGTCCGGCTATTCTTTCTTCATACAAATTGAAACGTGCTGCACGTGAAAAGTTGATGAACTCTTGCAGCACCGACTGCAGTTGTGCTGTGTTGTGTTCGCAACATTGAATTTGCGTGTATTGAATATTTTAACAGCTATTCCAGTTGCAGCTCTGTATTCATTGTGTTCAGGCAGTTAGTTGTAAGAACAATCGAATTCTATCTGTACAGCAATTTTCGCGAACAAAGTTGGTCGGGTAATTTATAGTCATAAATAACATTTATATACCTAATAATTAATTACAATATTATCGACCAACAAACTTAGATAAAAATATTTTCCCTGATTCCCACTCATACTTTATCAGCATAAAATAATAATATTAAAAGAGATGGAATTTTTATTTCAGATACGTGTCAAGCTAACATGTGGGTAGCCCGACAAGCCACACAGATTTGTTTGGAAAAGGATTTTGGTTATTTTGGCGACCAAAAATCAGTGGTAAATGTTTATAATTAGATATACATACTAATTATATATTCTGATTTATAATATTGTTAGAGATAATTCACCCTCACCAATCGCCATTGCGTCACCGGTTTTAATTATTATTTTATGGGGCATATAATATGAACAGGGATGTTCTAGGGTGTATTAGCTTGGGGGGACAGGACATATGTACTTATTTTTAACATAAAGACTGATATAGCGATAATTTGTGATGTTGGTTTAGGTTTTATACGGATATATACTTACATATACATATATACGGATAGAGGTAGGTACAAGGTTACTAAGAGATGAGAGCATTTTACTTCTGTAAGCAAAAAGAATTTTTGATTATATCTAAATAAAAGAAAACTATTAATATTTGATGTGCAAATTCATGTGAGTAAAATGTTCATCATTTCTTTGTCTGAAAAAAAAAACACTACGATTTCATTATTATCGAAAACGATATTATATTTTGCGTTTTCCAATAGGGACTTGACAACTTTGAATATAATTTGTGAAGGCACCCTTTCACTAATCATCGAACTGTCATTGTTAATTTATTCAGTAAACTCAACACGAAGGAGCAACGTCTGCAAATTATATTTTTTTTTTTTACCGAAATTCGGAGTCGGTGACCGCAACTTCAAGAGCGTTAACTCCAATTTTCGGGACGTAAATGACGAAGCTCATTTTTGGCTCAATGGGTTCGTCAATAAGCAAAATATGCGTTATTGGTCGGGTGAAAATCCACATTATTTGCTTCATGAATCACCACTTCATCCACAAAAAATTACTGTTTGGTGCGGTTTGCATGCCGGTGGCGTTATTGGGCCATATTTTTTCGTCGACGATAACGATCGTCACGTTACTGTGAATGGTCAGCGTTATCGCGCCATGATTAGCTATCATTTTTTGGCCCGAATTGGAAGATATGGACTTGGACGACATGTAGTTTCAACAAGATGGTGCCACACAGCACACCTTACAATCGATTTATTGAAGAGTAAGTTTGATGAGCGTGTTATCTCAAGAAATTGGCCAGTCGATTGGCCGCCTCGTTCGTGCGATTTAACGCCTCTAACTATTTTCTTTGGGGATACGTTAAGGTTAAGTCATTGATTTATGCCAACAAGCCGACGATGTTTGAAGAGCTCAGAGCCAACTTTGAACGCGAAAAAGCGGCCGTTTCGACCGAAATGTGTTGCCGAGTCATCGAAAATTGGGTCCAACGAATCGACCGCTGCAAACGTGCCCGCGGTGGCCATATGAACGAAGTCGAGTTCCATTCATCATAAATGTTTTGATTGTACTTCAAGCCGATAATAAAGTTTTTGAAATATCTCAAATGGTTTGCGTTTTATTTAAAAAAAAAAGTTGTCAAGTCCTAATTGGAAAACCCTTTAGTATGGATGATAACAGTAAAGTTTTGAACATTTAAGTAACTTGAAAGATTATTTTTTCGATCAAAATTCGGTACATTCGTTTAAGACTTCAAACCGTCTCAATCGCACGATTCATTAAAATATTAAACTAATACTCGAAAAATTTATCATATAGAACAAACTAATCCTAAGACTTACATTTTTGAATTAAACGCCCCTACAAAACTGACTTTTCGTATATTATTTTTTTGGATTTACCATAGGGAATGAAGTGATTTTAAACTTTGCAACAATGCTTTAAAAAATTTCAACACGTTATTAATATTTAAACAAAAACAACCCTGTATGCCAACATTTTTTTGTAAAATAAAATACAGTCGGAAAAAATCTTTTTCTTTTCATTTACGAATATTTAGACCACATTGAAAATATTCTAATTCATACTTGTCTTAAATACGACAGGAAAAAGTAATTTTTCTTAAAACGCATTGAAAATTATCTACGCAGTTATAATTTGAGTCAATAGAAGCTCAATAGCCTATAGATGTCATTGGAATTGAAAATAAGATTACAAAAACTATCGGCGTTGATTTTCCTGTTTAAAATAATGCCATAAATATGGTCAAAATATGTAATTCCTAAAAACCAAAATCTCAATCAGACAAAAAATGCATATTCCTTCCAACAAGACAAAATCTCCGTGGGGATAGACGCCCTAGGTACAAAATCTCTAATAAATATTTTCTTTTGCTAAAATCTCAAAATCTCCAAAAATATAAAATATAACAAATTGAAAATTATTTTTTTTTTAGAAATAAAACCTATCTAATCCATCCGTACATAATAAAACGAGGCTAATGCTGAAAAATTTTGAATTTAAATGTTTCTTTTTTTTTATCGATCACCTCTTATGTTTCTGATGAAATATATTGCATTGTCTATTCTTTGAATTTTTTTTTTGTTGAGTTTATGTTGATTTGTCTTATTTTCATTGGATACAAATTATTATGAAGTGGATTGCAGAACAGTTTGTTTTTATTTTATTAGAAATCTAGAAATCTAATCTATTTATTTTTGCCCAAAAAGAAAATGTGCAAGTTTACTACTTGGCTATAGAATCTCGAGGTTTTATTGATTGATTTACTACTTGCACATCTTTTTATGGGAATTGGCGACAAATTATGTTAAAATGTCTCTGAAAGATTGTATTTTCTCAAACTCCTCATCATCTTAAAACCCTATAGACCTGGGACTTATTTTACCAAACACTTTTACCTTTGCAACTTTTCGCTTTTACCTTACAAATTTCGTTTTACCGAACTCAAATTTGCAATGAGGAAAATATTGAAATGGAAAGATGAAAAGTTTTACTGTTTGCAAAATACGTTTCACCAAACGCAAATTCGCAAAGTGAAAAGTTCATTCCAGCAAAGTGAAAAAAAAAGTTTTGTTAATTTGCAAAGTACATACATATTTGTTCTTTTCGTTTTCCAAAACAAATAAACTTTGAAATTTATATTTAGAATTTTGAAAAGCTTTTCAGTAATATGCAAAAGAAAATTTTCATTTGCATTTGGGTTTGTTTTAGAAAGTTGTTAAAAAATAATTAAAAAAGAATTAACCGTTAAAGAATTTTTTGAAAACGAAAAGAAATAAAATAATAGTAGATCGGTCTTTCTGTGCTCGAAACGTAAACTTTCCAGGTATAGCGAGCATAATGCAAGAGTAGTGATAATTTTTCGTTTGGCAAGCAATTTCAATGCAGATTAATAACACCACTAGAAACAAATCTGGAAAATCCATTATTGGAACAGAGATTTAACAGGGTTCTTAAAATCAGTTTTGGTATGAGATCTACATTATATTTGTTTTAGTTTGCAACTTTTCAATATACGAACTTAAATGCAAAGTTCTATTTTTAATTAGTTAGTTAAACACTTTTACCTTTCACTTTTTAAAAATATTATCAAAATTGAAAAGTGAAAAAGCAAATTTTGTGAAACACTTTCGCAATGTTAGGGTTCACCCAAACCAACGCTAAACATTTGGAACGAAGGCCTGTGAAAATATATGGTTGGTCTGCATAAAACCGCTAAAAAAAAAAAAAACTCTCTGTTTGCATGAAAATCCTACCGTATATATTTCAAAAAAAAACAACTGTTTTTTGTATGGTTATGGTATCTCGCATCTTTTATAATTTCACACTATTATCTAAAGGGTTCTTTGGAAACGCCTTTGACAATTTCTACTAATTTTCCTTTTCATCTCTATAGACACCTGTATTAATTAATTAATAAGTAAGTTTTGTTTTTCCAAAAAAATATTTACATATGTATGTATATATTTTTACAAAATTAAATTTTATTTAGACTTTCATTTAAAATTACGTAAATTGGTGCCGTATAGCTAAGTCTTGTCGAAGTACCGTCTCAGTATCATCTCAGTTTCATCGTGTTTTTGTTTTTTTTCTGTCCAAGAAATATTGAACTAAGGTTTGAATCTAAGAATTTACAGTGGCTCACAGCTTATTTGATACAAGATGGTCGGTCTTAGAAAAAACGAAAAGTTATTAAGTTTTCGTGCTTCTTTCTATATTTTATGTGGTATTCTTTGTACTTTTTAAGATCCTGGAGTCTTTTTAGCTGGAATCAACAACCTTCTTTGTGATTTTTTGGGTAAGTTTTTGCTCCCATTCTTCTACAAGTATTTTTTTTACTTCATTTTTGTATGAGATTTTGTGTTTTGAAATATTGTTGTAATATTTTGTAATACTAAGCACGGAAAATTTTGCATTACATGTCGTAAAAGTTACCACAATATCAAATGCCCCGCATAAGCAAAAAAAAAAGTTATTCCAAAAATATGTCAAATAGAAAAACTGATGTTTATTTACCGTTACACACCAAAACACATTCTGTTATACTTATCAAGCCACACCCACTTAAAAAAGAAACAAAAGGAAGACTCAAAGTTTGTATGGCTTTGAATTTCAGTATTCATAAGATGCGTCATAATACCACCATGGGCCATTTATGACCGTCTAACTCAGGCAATTGCGTATGCCGATGATCTTATTGCGTACAGATCAGCTACAAAAGTTGAGGTCATCAGAATTCTTTTGCAGCGTGACTTCGACAAGATTCAGCGATATTGCGATGACTGGAAGCTGAAAATCAATTTTCAGAAATCCGAAACCATTCTGTTTAGGATTCCGTTGGCTGGAGCCCCAAGGGATACTAGAAAGAACTGGCGCAAGCTGGTGATCGCTGGGCCGCATGGGCGTCCACTGGCGAGTAAAAGTATAGTAAAGTACCTTGGCATCTGGTTGGATCAGTATCTGTATTTCGACAGACATATAGATGCTGCTATGGCCAGGGCTAGGGGAGCCTTTGCCCTGACGAAACGGTTGTTTTACAGCAGCCGGCTTGACACCAGGATAAAGGTGATTTGCTACATGGCCCTCATACGGCCGATGATTGCCTATGGATGTCCCGTATGGGCACAAGGCAGTGCTGAGCGAATTCGGTTCAGTAGGACTGTGTCCGACCGGGACCGAAGAGCAAGAGATAGGAAGAGGCAGGAGAACCATTCAAAGAAAAAAAAATGTTAAAAATGTTAAAAAACGCTGCTGTGGCTTTTCTAGTTTTTAAGTAGTTTTAAGTAATTTTAAGTAGTTTTAAATAGTTTTAAATAGTTTTAGTTAGCTTTAGTTTAGTTTTTTAAATAGTTTGTAAGTTTTAAATAAAATATTAAAAAAATGATAAAGAATCAAAGTTTTTTGTAAATTCTTTCTTGGAAAAAATAAAACCATTATTGAATTGTAGAATTAAGTTAGTTTTTAAGCCGAAAGGCATTAGCATTAAGCAGTGCCGTAGCCAGGATTTTGGTTCGGGGGGGGGGGGGGGGGGCTTGCTTCCAAATTTTACGAGGAATTCTTTAAACAAAAAACTATATATATCCCAATTTATTGATTTTTATTAGTTTTTAAATTGTATGTACTCAAACGAACATATACTTTAATTATTTTTTTATACACACATTTTATCAAAGCAGAAGACGTCTTGATTTTCTTATCTTATCTGGATCCACATTAATATCTGAATGAGCAGATATCATAGCAAGTGAGCTTAATCTTGCATTCCCCATAACGCTTCGGGACACTGTTTTAATCCTTTTCATAGTTGAAAAGGTTCTTTCAACACTAGCTGTGGTCACTAGAGGCGTGGCTAAAACCGTAAGCAAGAAGTTTATACCTCTAAAGTTAGTCTTGTCACATAAATATCAAGCAATTTTAAAACTTCGATAGAAGGATCAATCGACGATATTTTTTCGCACCAGAGAATGTACTCAGCTTTCACAGCTGACAACGAAATTGCATTATCAAAGTAACATGTTAGCTTTTCCATTTCGTTGACTCGCACAACCACAGAAAAACCTGGGAGAAGAGCTTGAAACGATGGTAGAACGTCTTCGTTGATCATGAATCTGTCCGTAAGATCCTAAAAAAGCAGAAATTTAATTTTCATAATTGTTAAGGTATGTTGTTTGAAATTCTTCGAACAGAATAATTTTTGACTTTTTGACGTGTAAACATCTATTACCGGCGGCGGCGGTAGGGTAAACTAAAAACGTGGAAATTTCTGTAGAACATTACGTTGTGCTGTTACACGTTATGATACGTTTATGTATATTGGATACGTTAAATATTGGGTACGTTCCTTCGTAGCTAAAACTAAATCGAAAGGTCGAGTTGATTTTGGGTTGAAATTTGGTTGACAGTTCGAACTCGCCGCTTTCTGTGATGTAAAACCAGCACTTGAATGTTTAATTTGATGTTTACACATCATAACCGTAAGTCCCGGCACTCACACTTATTTTTAAACACCCACAGTAGTAAACTTAGCCTCTCAACGCTCTGCTTCTTTAATTTCTATTGAACTATAGGTACCTACATTCTAGTTAAAATTTCTCTCATCTATACCTTACCTATAAGTATATAGGTCATAGTTAGGTATTTAATATGTTTCTTCTTCTACGATTTCCTTAAATAAAACGTGCTATTCTTTTCTATCTAAAAAAAAAATCATTTTCCACATTTTAGTATCTTTTCACCTTAGATTTGCAAAAAAACATAATGCCGGCTGCCACTTATTTACACTTGTTTGTATTTATTTAACACTTTTTATGTATTTTTTAGTGCTTGGCCAAAAGCCAAAAACACCAAATTACAGGCCACTTGCAAGGCACCAGAAATTCTCAAAAACGAATACGAAACCTCTCTTCCTCCCCCAACTATAGAAACATGACTACATCTACATCACCAAACCATATAATCATTTTCAGCCAAATGCGGTCTAAAATTTCCCTTTTTCTTCTCTGTTCGTCTGATGGTTCATTCGTCGTGTTTTCTTTAAATTTCAAAGCACTCCAAAAGTCAATGAAATCCCAAATGGGACTCCCGGTGTGCCGCCGCGCCGGTTCTGTTATATGTTCTACCCCACTGGGTATACTATTTTACCCTATAATTTTTTCTGAAACCCCATTCTTTAGGTTTTTTGTCTTTTTGGCCACGTTCGTCGAACTATGTATAAACTAGAAAAGTGTATATGTATCTGAGTTCTTTTTATACGGTGACGGTGACATTTGCGTTTTATTGCGAAATTTTTGTAATGCAGAGGAAGCTGCTGCCATTCAAGACGACAAACATTTTTCGCATGAATTCATGGAAACTTAAATGTAAGTATCTTTGATTCAAGCAAAGACAACAAATTTAACTCGGCGACATCTAAAAATGTCGCAATTAAATTTTGTTCAAAGAAAAAAAAAATTCTGACAGAAGTATTGAGCGTTAAATTAGTTCAGCAGTGCAATTCTTATAGAGCTATATAGTGGAAGCGGTTAGTGCATTACAAATAGAAAAATAGCTTTTTACGATGACACCGAACACATTTCCCAAAGAAAAAAAAAAAAAAACATTAAAATAATACTAGCTGAATCGTGTCACAGAAAGTAATTAAAAAAGATTTAAAGCATCCTTTAGCTATATAATACATAATCCTACAATAGATATATTTGGAACTTTATGACTTTTTCTCTAAATCTCTTGCATTAGTTTATACACACAGAGAAATTTACGCAATAAAATTTACAAAACCGTGCAGTAAATTTTACAAAAGGCACTTGTAGTGAAATTTACAACAAAAATTATGAAAACGTAGTACTCGTAATAAAATTCACAACAAAAACTCCGAGAATGTAGCGCTAGTAGTAAAATTTACTGTGATTTTAAAGAAATTTGCAGCGAAAATCATTGCAATTGTAATGAAATTTACTACACTGATAGTACTACAAATGCAGTCTAATTTACTTCAAAAAAAGTAGAATTTACTATCAATGTAATAAAATTTACTATAATGATTTTGTAAAATTCACTACAAATTCAGTATATCATGTACCCGCCGTTTTTGCAAACACTTTTATTGTATTTACTACAAATACAGTGAAATTAACTGCACATACAATAAAATTCACTACTTTGCTGTGGTGAAATTTACTAAGTGATTTTGTAAAATTTATTGCTATTGTATTTAGTACAAGTACAGTTAAATTCACTACACATGCAATCAAATTCACTACTATAGCGCAGTCAAATTAACTACAAGCTTTTGTAAAATTCATTACTATTGTGTTTAGTACAAAAACAGTGAAATTCACTACACATACAATTTAATTTACTACAAGTGTGATAAATTTTACTACCTGATTTTGTAAAATTTACTACTATTATATTTAGTACAAATACAGTGAAATTTACTACACATACAATATAATTCGCTTCCTTGGTGTGGTGAAATTTACTTTCTGATTTTGTAAAATTTATTATGAATGCAGTATCTCTTTTCCCCCCCTTTTTTGAAAACACTTTTATTGTATCTACTACGAATACAGTGAAATTCACTACACATACAATAAAAATCACTACTAAAGCGTAGTCAAATTTACTACGTGATTTTGTAAAATTTATTACAAATGCAGTTTCTCCCTGCCCGCCTTTTTTAAAAACACTTTTATTGTATTTACTACGAATACAATGAAATTCACTGCACATACAATAAAATTCACTACTTTGTTGTGGTGAAATTTACTACGTGATTTTGTAAAATTTATTACAGATGCAGTATCTCCTTGCCCGCCCTTTTTGAAAATACTTTTATTCTATTTACTACGAATACAGTGAAATTCACTACACATACAATAAAATTCACTACTAAAGCGTAGTCAAATTTACTACGTGATTTTGTAAAATTTATTACTAATGCAGTATCTCCTTGCCCGCCCTTTTTAAAAATACTTTTATTCTATTTACTACGAATACAGTGAAATTCACTACACATACAATAAAATTCACTACTAAAACGTAGTCAAATTTACTACGTGATTTTGTAAAATTTATTACAGATGCAGTATCTCCTTGCCCGCCCTTTTTGAAAATACTTTTATTCTATTTACTACGAATACAGTGAAATTCACTACACATACAATAAAATTCACTACTAAAGCGTAGTCAAATTTACTACGTGATTTTGTAAAATTTATTACAGATGCAGTATCTCCTTGCCCGCCCTTTTTGAAAATACTTTTATTCTATTTACTACGAATACAGTGAAATTCACTACACATACAATAAAATTCACTACTAAAGCGTAGTCAAATTTACTACGTGATTTTGTAAAATTTATTACAGATGCAGTATCTCCTTGCCCGCCTTTTTGAAAACACTTTTATTGTATTTACTACGAATACAGTGAAATTCACTGCACATACAATAAAATTTACCATTAGTGTGGTAAAATATACTACGTGGTTTTGTAAAATTTATTACGAATGCAATATATCATTCGCCCATTTTTTTTTTGCAAATACTCTTGTGGCAATTACTACAAATGGAGTGGATTTCACTATACGAACAATAAAATTTACTACACATACAGTGAATTTTACTATCTGTATAGCGAATTTTATGAAAATAACAAAAAATAATAGTGCTCAAAATGAGGTCCAGAGAGGTGGTTTTTGTAAGTTTCGAGGGTATCATATCATTATTAGTATTAATGATCTCCCAAACCAGAGACGCAAGACATTTGGAACGACCGACGCAAAATATATTTACCGACCGATATAGCAACACTAACACGAGTGGTTAAGCGTTTAAAATATATTGACGGCAGAAAGTTTCGTCATCGTTCCCAATGTTTCGCATTTGTTTGGTAGAACCATAACTAAGGTTTTTCTTGGCGTTTTCGAAAAAAAAACAATCAGAAACAACATCAAATAATTTCAGAAACATAAAATACAAATTACTTAAAGATCAAATATTTCGCGGGTTAGTTAAATGGTTGATATTCAAACCAGATTGTAATTAAACCCATTATAATCGGGAACAAAGACGTATTTCGAACGGCAAATTGTTAAGAACAAAAAAAATAAAAATTTACATTTATTCCTAAATTTTAACTTAAATACCAAAAATGTCATTACTGTGGCGTGTCCCAAAATGTACTTTCCCTCATAAAAAGCAAAATATTAATATTTTGAAATACTAACCCACCCGGAAAAGTCAAATTTTAATCTCGGATGAAATTTAATCGAAACACATTGTCTAAGACCTTGACATTGTCTATTATATATTTTTTGACTCTTAATTTGGGATTTGTACATTTTTGTGATTTTAATTTGTATCTAGTGTTGTGCCGTAACTTATTTCAAAACTAAGTTCTTTTAAATATGTATTTAATTTGTGGATACTAAGTGGGGTTTTATAATAATAACAATACAAATTGAATATATCTCATATTTTCATTCTTCCATTGAACTCTTCATTTTCTTTGCTTTTTTTGGCAATTAATATAATTTCAACAAAAATTAATGAACATATTTTTGTATAAAGAAAATGAAAAGCTTGTGCAATCATTAACGCGTGAAAATTATCTCCTTCAATATTAATTCAATTTGCATGTAGTCTTGTGGCAATTACTACAAATGCAGTGAAATTTACCATAGATATAATGAAATTTACCAATAGTACGGTAAAATTTACTACGTGATTTTATAAAATTCATTACGAATGGAGTATTTTATTTACCCGCCTTTTTTGAAAACACTTTTATTAAATTTACTACAAATACAGTGAAATTTACTACACATACAATAAAATTCACTGTAAGTGTGGTGAAATTTACTACCTGATTTTGTAAAATTAATTACGAATGAACTATATCATTTACCCGCCTTTTTTGCAAATATACTCTTGTGGCTACTACCCATGCCTTGTAATTTGCCTTTTACAGTTTTACGCTTTTGTTTTTAAACTTTTGTTTTAAAAATTTATTTAATTTTTGTGTACATCTGGTTATAATAATAACAACTATAATAATCATGATATAAGAATAGAATATATCTCATATATTTATTCTTCCACAGAAATTTTCGTTATGTTATTATAGAATTTTTGACAATTTATATAATTTCAAACAATTAAATATAAACTTAATAAAAATTCTCAAAAAATGGTAGTTTATATATTTTTTCTAACAAACGTAAAATTCTTTTAATTTTCTTTTCTTCTAAAAGTCACAATGACGTTTGGTTAAGTTTTTTAAAAAAATTGATTAATTTTCCGCAGCGAAATCCTTGAGGTTTTTTAACTACCTATAAATTGTGTAAATCATTTCTCATAAAAAATTTGACAGTTCATTAACCAAGTAGTAAACTTAAACAAATTTTAAACTTATCTTGTGTTTTACATCAGTGTATGAAAAGTTTTAGGTTTACTTCACCCATTAAAAAATATATCCTCTAAAATTTGCTTGTTAGTCCTATTTGTTGACAGTCAGGCATATTTATTAGATTTTTGACTAGTTAGACAGTGTCTTGACAGTCCGAAATATTTGGAAATAATATATTTTATTTGATTAAATAAAATGTTACATTAAACAACCGAGTCTAAGTAAGATAACGTTTAAAACATCAACTAAAAATGTTTATCTATAACTTGGATGGTTGTTCAATGTACTACTACGTTCATAAATAAGATCGAATGTTTCTTTACCAATGAGGTAGATAGTCTCATAATTTTGTGTTCCTTAGTTCAGGATTTGTTATGCCATACTTGAAGTTTAAGTGAACCATCATACACACATGTGAACACTGGTTAACTGTTTTTATGCCACAACATGTTATTTCACCTCACGGAAAATTTTTAGCAAGAGATGTTATTTTCTTGGCATGGACACAATTGTCGTTTTAATAGTACCTTATTGTAAATAAATTGTAAAGAAATAAATATCATTTGCAAAAAAAATCTCTTTATTATCACTCCAATATACTACCAATGAGTAGCTACTGCGAAGTGTATAAGCAGCTTTATGAGACGACAGCACTGGCAACCATACCAAACACTAAATTCAAAATGGAGTTCTATTTCATTCGTTTCAGATTTCGGCGTGGCGCGGTGCGTTTAGTTTTAAACAGTTTAACTCGGCATCGGTATTTATCAAAAAAGTGAAAAAAGAAAAATCATTAAAACTAATAAATTCAGTGAATAAAGGTATGTATGTGAAATTGTGATAGTGTTTATTACATTGTCTAGAGCTTCTAGAAAAATGATAAAAAAATGTGTAATGAGAAAAAGCACTCTTAAAATACATATATAGGTTCGTACATATACGCGAGTTCCAAAAGAAATTTTTTTTTAATGGTGATTCTTTTTTATCAAGTTTTGATGCTTGCGTTTGAAGCATCAATTGCTGATTCCAAAAAGGTATCAACCATCTCTGTACGGCTTACGGTTGGTCAGATATACTCCAAAACGTTTTTGATTATTCTTCAGGATGGCAGAAATTAGGAAAATTGAAAAAGGTTTTGGAGTGTATTTGGCCAACGGTAAATCGTACCTTTTTGGAATCAGCACTTGATGCTGTTAAAATAAACATTAAAATCTTTTACTTAAAATATCTAATGAGAAAAAGCACTCTTAAAATACGCATACGGGTTCCTATATGCGAGTTCCAAAAGTAATTTTTTTTAATGGTGATTCTTTTTTAACATATTTTGATGCTCGCTTTTGAAGCATCAATTGCTGATTCCAAAAAGGTATCAACTAGCTCTGTACGGCTTACGGTTGGTCAGATACACTCCAAAACGTATTTGATTTTTCTTCATGATGGCAGAAGTTAAGAAAATTGAAAAAGGTTTTGGGATGTATCTGACCAACAGTAAGCCGTACAGCGATGGTTGATACCTTTTTGAAATCAGCACTTAATGCTGTTAAAATAAACATCAAAATCTTTTACTCAAAATATGTAATGAGAAAAAGCACTCTTAAAATACGCATACGGGTTCCTATATGCGAGTTCCAAAAGTAAATTTTTTTTAATGGTGATTCTTTTTTAACATATTTTGATGCTCGCTTTTGAAGCATCAATTGCTGATTCCAAAAAGGTATCAACTAGCTCTGTACGGCTTACGGTTGGTCAGATACACTCCAAAACGTATTTGATTTTTCTTCATGATGGCAGAAGTTAAGAAAATTGAAAAAGGTTTTGGGATGTATCTGACCAACAGTAAGCCGTACAGTGATGGTTGATACCTTTTTGAAATCAGCACTTAATGCTGTTAAAATAAACATCAAAATCTTTTACTCAAAATATGTAATGAGAAAAAGCACTCTTAAAATACGCATACGGGTTCCTATATGCGAGTTCCAAAAGTAAATTTTTTTTAATGGTGATTCTTTTTTAACATATTTTGATGCTCGCTTTTGAAGCATCAATTGCTGATTCCAAAAAGGTATCAACTAGCTCTGTACGGCTTACGGTTGGTCAGATACACTCCAAAACGTATTTGATTTTTCTTCATGATGGCAGAAGTTAAGAAAATTGAAAAAGGTTTTGGGATGTATCTGACCAACAGTAAGCCGTACAGCGATGGTTGATACCTTTTTGAAATCAGCACTTAATGCTGTTAAAATAAACATCAAAATCTTTTACTCAAAATATGTAATGAGAAAAAGCACTCTTAAAATACGCATACGGGTTCCTATATGCGAGTTCCAAAAGTAAATTTTTTTTAATGGTGATTCTTTTTTAACATATTTTGATGCTCGCTTTTGAAGCATCAATTGCTGATTCCAAAAAGGTATCAACTAGCTCTGTACGGCTTACGGTTGGTCAGATACACTCCAAAACGTATTTGATTTTTCTTCATGATGGCAGAAGTTAAGAAAATTGAAAAAGGTTTTGGGATGTATCTGACCAACAGTAAGCCGTACAGCGATGGTTGATACCTTTTTGAAATCAGCACTTAATGCTGTTAAAATAAACATCAAAATCTTTTACTCAAAATATGTAATGAGAAAAAGCACTCTTAAAATACGCATACGGGTTCCTATATGCGAGTTCCAAAAGTAAATTTTTTTTAATGGTGATTCTTTTTTAACATATTTTGATGCTCGCTTTTGAAGCATCAATTGCTGATTCCAAAAAGGTATCAACTAGCTCTGTACGGCTTACGGTTGGTCAGATACACTCCAAAACGTATTTGATTTTTCTTCATGATGGCAGAAGTTAAGAAAATTGAAAAAGGTTTTGGGATGTATCTGACCAACAGTAAGCCGTACAGCGATGGTTGATACCTTTTTGAAATCAGCACTTAATGCTGTTAAAATAAACATCAAAATCTTTTACTCAAAATATGTAATGAGAAAAAGCACTCTTAAAATACGCATACGGGTTCCTATATGCGAGTTCCAAAAGTAAATTTTTTTTAATGGTGATTCTTTTTTAACATATTTTGATGCTCGCTTTTGAAGCATCAATTGCTGATTCCAAAAAGGTATCAACTAGCTCTGTACGGCTTACGGTTGGTCAGATACACTCCAAAACGTATTTGATTTTTCTTCATGATGGCAGAAGTTAAGAAAATTGAAAAAGGTTTTGGGATGTATCTGACCAACAGTAAGCCGTACAGCGATGGTTGATACCTTTTTGAAATCAGCACTTAATGCTGTTAAAATAAACATCAAAATCTTTTACTCAAAATATGTAATGAGAAAAAGCACTCTTAAAATACGCATACGGGTTCCTATATGCGAGTTCCAAAAGTAAATTTTTTTTAATGGTGATTCTTTTTTAACATATTTTGATGCTCGCTTTTGAAGCATCAATTGCTGATTCCAAAAAGGTATCAACTAGCTCTGTACGGCTTACGGTTGGTCAGATACACTCCAAAACGTATTTGATTTTTCTTCATGATGGCAGAAGTTAAGAAAATTGAAAAAGGTTTTGGGATGTATCTGACCAACGGTAAGCCGTACAGCGATGGTTGATACCTTTTTGAAATCAGCACTTAATGCTGTTAAAATAAACATCAAAATCTTTTACTCAAAATATGTAATGAGAAAAAGCACTCTTAAAATACGCATACGGGTTCCTATATGCGAGTTCCAAAAGTAAATTTTTTTTAATGGTGATTCTTTTTTAACATATTTTGATGCTCGCTTTTGAAGCATCAATTGCTGATTCCAAAAAGGTATCAACTAGCTCTGTACGGCTTACGGTTGGTCAGATACACTCCAAAACGTATTTGATTTTTCTTCATGATGGCAGAAGTTAAGAAAATTGAAAAAGGTTTTGGGATGTATCTGACCAACGGTAAGCCGTACAGCGATGGTTGATACCTTTTTGAAATCAGCACTTACTGCTGTTAAAATAAACATTAAAATCTTTTACCTTTTTGAAATCAGCCCTTAATGCTGTTAAAATAAGCATTAAAATCTTTTACTCAAAATATTTAATGAGAAAAACAAAAAGATATTTTCTATTGTCTTTAAGTAGATACGTACAATGTCTGACCCTGAACTTAAAGGAAGCCAACATTCAGAGGGTGATTTAATTGAAGAAGTTTTAGAAGACTCAAGTGAAGTTGATTTGGGTGAAACAAATGAAAACTTAGATTTCAATCAGCAAATATCAAGCAAACACTCAGTCGCTGTAGAATATGTTTTCTCATATAAGTTGCAAGATGAAGCAATTAGCGATATATTGAAGCGATGGGGACTTTCAGAGCTCTGTGAGTTGTTTAATGGTAAATCATTATTAGTTTAATTTTTCCCTCCAGATTGTTTAATATCAGTGTTTTAGAAAAAAAAATTGATTCAGATTGCTTGGAACACATAACAGTTTCTGACATAGACAATTTAATTCCTCTAGAAATGATGGGATTGCGGATCAAGTTTAAGGCAAGGTTAACTGAATGGAGATCTTTAAAGGTAAGATGTCTGTAAAAAGAGGAAGTTCGTTTTATAATACATAGGGCTCACGATGTTTAATAACTTTTTAGAGCTTACCCTTAACTTCAATATCCGAAAAACTTAGTGGGTGTTCAAGTAGTGCTGTATCTGTATCAAGCGACATTATGGAAGCATTTCCCAAAAATTTACGATCTGATTCCGAAAATAGTTTCAACCAAGAAGTACAACACATGGTGAGTCATAATACCATTGAAATACTGAAAATGGAGATCCTTATTTTATTTGTTAGTACATTTTTTAAACTTTTCACCACACACAAAATTTTGATTAATGTAAAAAGTTATCGATAACAGAATTCGACAGCTGCTGTCTTTATAAGTATACATACATATAAATCTATTACACGAACAAAAATAATTTCTTCCTCTGACTGTTAATTGAACGTTTAAATTATGATTTAAAATTCGGTCCTAAATTAACATTTTAATGATGTGCAACGTTTTGAAAATATATGTAGGTTTCCACTTAGTTCGAAATTTCAAATTATTATTGTCTTAATTTTACTCATCAAACTAGAACGTATGTGAAGATTTTAAAATAATTGAGATTTGAGGCTTACATTAAATAACTGTCATCAATTCACACAGTATAAGGCGTATGTTGTATAAATAGCGCGAACCCATTCACTTGGCGTTTTCACTGCGCAGCTCTCTTTAAATTTCTCAGCTCATCTATTTAATTTTGAAACAAAGATACTGACTTATAAAGATGTGAATCCTAGCAGCAATCTTAATTTGCCTACAAGCTACAACTGTCAGACTACGGATAATAAATGAGATAGTAGACATACTTAAAAACCCCCACACATAGACAGTAGGGATCCGCACAACCCCTTTTATATTGTTGTTGGATTTCGCATCTATTCATAGACATGAAATAAAATTATATTATGTTGGATTTTTTTATTATAAGCGAGTCAAAATTTATCAACTCTATAATAAAAAAAATTAAAACAAATAGTACCTACATGTCCTACATGCAATAGCATTTTAATTTAAAAGAAAAATAAAGTTGAGTTAGGCATTGTACAATTTAGGAAATAGGACCTTCACTCATTAAATTGCGCACAATTTTTGTTTTCTTCAATCCTTTCTCTGCGCAGGCGATTGTTGGCCAAGTGATTTGATTCAAGCTATATTATACATAATTCAATTAAAGTAAGTTACCTCAATCGCTCTACCTTAACAGAAGTAATCATCATCTTCGTTATTATTATACCATACATACATAACATACATATACTTGTTTATTGATGTATCAATGTTTTTTTTTTCAATAGAACGTTCAACAGATATTAAAATCAAACTCCAGAGGGAAATTGTTGCTATCCAAAAAAACGGCGTTCAATTCTTCAGACAGAAAAGATCTCATATATTTAATAGTAGACTTTGCTCTATTTAACGAGATTTTACTCGGAACAAAAGAAATAAACTCATTAACGGAACAAATCATCAAACTTTTTCCGTTTGAATCCAAGGTCTTATATTAAATATTAAGAAAAATAGTTAACTAACGAAAATTTCTTATAGACTTCTTATTACGTGCCTAGTGGAAGTGGTGGTAGAGCTAGAGGTCAACTGTATTCAGCTTATAACAATAAAATTAAAGCCTTAAGAAAAAGAGGAGTTTTATCAAGGCGCTCAAAACATCATGTTTTTTTAATGTCTGAAAATTCATCTTCATCATCACCTTCATCGCCATCATGTTCACCGCTGGTAGATAACTCCCAAAGTAAGATGTAATATGATATAATATACATAAATAAATTATTTTATAACTATACAATTAAATGCTTTATTTACAAGTTGGTGGAAACCTAATGTAAGAAAAAAATTAAAATGTAAAAAATTGTTTTCCAAATCTTTGAAAAATATTTACGTAAAGTAAAGTTTCAATTGAGCTACTTGCAATCTATTCGCCAAATTAACAAATTTCAAATCCATGAATCATGATTCTTATCATATTCCTGGAAAATGTTGCTGTTTCAATAAAATTAAAATGGTTCCTTCTCCAATTGAACGAAGAGCAATTACAAGTTATAAGCTGAAAAGCACTTAAGTTGTTCAATTAAATCTCCTAGCCCAATACATTTATAACAAATATAAATCTCATAGCCCAATACATTTATAACAACACTCTTTTTAACAAACACTCTTTACTATTATCTGTTGCATCCACCCCACGAAGGGCTAGGATCGAAGATAAAAACGTTTAAAAACGTATTTTCTTGTTAAATCTGAAATAACTTGAAAAATTGAAACCAAAGGAGCACCAGTAAGCTTTATGAAGTTCTTACTTTGTATAGTTTCTGGTATTTTGTATAATACGTGTGAAATTGAGAGATTTAATTTTTTTCCAATTTTCAAAAAAACCAAAGCTGATTTCCACTGTTGTTAATTTTATGTAACCAAAATGTTTAATTAACTCAACTGAAAACAGTTTTTTTCATAATACGAAAAATGTATTTAGTTTAAGTGATCTAAAGTCATCCATAATATGCACAAAAACTTATTGTTATTTTAATTCCTCAGGTTTAAATGAGAAGGATTGGCTGAAATACAACTCACAACCAATAGAGTTAGTAGTTATTAAATGGAAAAACTGCTTTCATATCAGGAGGGCAGAAATTTTAGAAAAGACCGCAGAGGAAATTTTTAATGACTGGCCACTTTTCACGCAATCTATCGGCCTTCATTTGGTATATTTTTTTTTTGTTTTAATTTTGGTAATGTTATTCATATTAATTATTCTTACAGATCGATTTAGACTTTATTTTTCTTTTCGGTGAAGAAAAATCAGTTTGCTTGAAAAAGAAATGGGATAGCTTTCAAAGAACCTTCTTGCAAAGTGTCGAGAATCAATCTGAAAGTGCAAGCAAACCTGTTAAGCAGATACTCGAGCAAATAAATGGTATTGATAGTAGTCAAGGTAATAAAAAAATTGTTTAAATAACTTTAAAAGCATACATTTTTGTCTACAATAATAAATACATTTCACCATTTTTCACGTATACTAACATATACAAATTAATTTCTTTACAGATTATAAAAACTTATTAACCTACAAGCTCATCCATTATAAATTGCCTCCATTTCAAAAAATTTCACTTCAAAGTGGGAAAAAGTGGCACGCTTCAATCCAGGACTCAATCAATAGCACTATATTAGAAGCCGAAAACCAGGCAGATATCCTGGTTAAATACCAACATATAAAAGAATCGTACAAGGGCTTACATTTCAACATTCAACCAATGGTAGTGGCAAGTGAAAAATTATATTATGTAATATCAGATAACATATTCCATAAAACAGAAAGCTTTTTATCGGCTCTTGATTCGGCTTTTAAATTAATGTATGTATTTAATCTTAAGTATCCACTTCAAAGCCAAAATGTGTGGTTGTTTTTAGAAAACTTCTTTTATGATATTAATTCAAGTCCTCCTAGCTCTGCAACAACAGCCCTGATTAATGAGTTACGAGATAAGCAAAATTAAGTTTTTTTTAAAAACAACACAAATTGTAAGACGTTCTTATAAACCTTATTTAATTGCTTTGGTAGACTGATAAACTTGATACGACTAAGTTTCTAAAGACTTTTTTAACATCCTTTTAGACGTTTATTAGTGCTTAAGGGGATCAAGCTTGATTCTGACTTTGCTACTTAAGACTTTTTTAGCAGCTCTTTTAACAGTTTACTATTTCGGATCAAGCTGATAAACTTGAAACGACTTAGCTTCTTAAGAATATTTTTAACAAAATTTTAATCGTTTATTAGTGCTTTAGGGGATCAAGCTGATAAACTTGATTCTGACTTTGCTACTTAAGACTTTTTTTGCATCTTTTTTAACAGTTTACTAGTCGGATCAAGCTGATAAACTTGAAACGACTTAGCTTCTTAAGACATCTTTAACATCCTTTTTAACAGTTTACTAGTTCGGATCAAGCTGATAAACTTGAAACGACTTAGTTTCTTAAGAATATTTTTAACAAAATTTTAATCGTTTATTAGTGCTTTAAAGGATCAAGCTGATAAACTTGATTCTGACTTTGCTACTTAAGACTTTTTTAGCAGCTCTTTTAACAGTTTACTATTTCGGATCAAGCTGATAAACTTGAATCGACTTAGCTTCTTAAGACTTCTTTAACATCCTTTTAAACAGTTTACTAGTTCGGATCAAGCTGATAAACTTGAAACGACTTAGCTTCTTAAAAATATTTTTAACAAAATTTTAATCGTTTATTAGTGCTTTAGGGGATCAAGCTGATAAACTTGATTCTGACTTTGCTACTTAAGACTTTTTTAGCAGCTCTTTTAACAGTTTACTATTTCGGATCAAGCTGATAAACTTGAATCGACTTAGCTTCTTAAGACTTCTTTAACATCCTTTTAAACAGTTTACTAGTTCGGATCAAGCTGATAAACTTGAAACGACTTAGCTTCTTAAAAATATTTTTAACAAAATTTTAATCGTTTATTAGTGCTTTAGGGGATCAAGCTGATAAACTTGATTCTGACTTTGCTACTTAAGACTTTTTTAGCAGCTCTTTTAACAGTTTACTATTTCGGATCAAGCTGATAAACTTGAATCGACTTAGCTTCTTAAGACTTCTTTAACATCCTTTTAAACAGTTTACTAGTTCGGATCAAGCTGATAAACTTGAAACGACTTAGTTTCTTAAGAATATTTTTAACAAAATTTTAATCGTTTATTAGTGCTTTAGGGGATCAAGCTGATTAACTTGATTCTGACTTTGCTACTTAAGACTTTTTTTGAATCTTTTTTAACAGTTTACTAGTCGAATCAAGCTGATAAACTTGAAACGACTTAGTTTCTTAAGAATATTTTTAACAAAATTTTAATCGTTTATTAGTGCTTTAAAGGATCAAGCTGATAAGCTTGATTCTGACTTTGCTACTTAAGACTTTTTTAGCAGCTCTTTCAACAGTTTACTATTTCGGATCAAGCTGATAAACTTGAAACGACTTAGCTTCTTAAGAATATTTTTAACAAAATTTTAATCGTTTATTAGTGCTTTAGGGGATCAAGCTGATAAACTTGATTCTGACTTTGCTACTTAAGACTTTTTTAGCAGCTCTTTTAACAGTTTACTATTTCGGATCAAGCTGATAAACTTGAATCGACTTAGCTTCTTAAGACTTCTTTAACATCCTTTTAAACAGTTTACTAGTTCGGATCAAGCTGATAAACTTGAAACGACTTAGTTTCTTAAGAATATTTTTAACAAAATTTTAATCGTTTATTAGTGCTTTAGGGGATCAAGCTGATAAACTTGATTCTGACTTTGCTACTTAAGACTTTTTTAGCAGCTCTTTTAACAGTTTACTATTTCGGATCAAGCTGATAAACTTGAAACGACTTAGCTTCTTAAGAATATTTTTAACAAAATTTTAATCGTTTATTAGTGCTTTAGGGGATCAAGCTGATAAACTTGATTCTGACTTTGCTACTTAAGACTTTTTTAGCAGCTCTTTTAACAGTTTACTATTTCGGATCAAGCTGATAAACTTGAAACGACTTAGCTTCTTAAGAATATTTTTAACAAAATTTTAATCGTTTATTAGTGCTTTAGGTGATCAAGCTGATAAACTTGATTCTGACCTAGCTTCTTAAGACTTTTTAACAGTTTTCTAGTTCGGATCAAGCTGATAAACTTGATTCTGACTTATCATCTTTAGACTTTTTTAACATCCCTTTTAACAGTTTTCTATTTCGGATCAAGCTGATAAACTTGAAACGACTTAGCTTCTTAAGACTTTTTAGCATCTTTTTTAACAGTTTTCTAGTTCGGATCAAGCTGATAAACTTGAAACGACTTAGCTTCTTAAGACTTCTTTAACATCCTTTTAAACAGTTTATTATTGCTTTGGCAGATCAAGCTGATAAACTTGATTCTGACTTATCATCTTTAGACTTTTTTAACATCCCTTTTAACAGTTTTCTATTTCGGATCAAGCTGATAAACTTGAAACGACTTAGCTTCTTAAGACTTTTTAGCATCTTTTTTAACAGTTTTCTAGTTCGGATCAAGCTGACAAACTTAAACGACTTAGCTTCTTAAGACTTCTTTAACATCCTTTTAAACAGTTTATTATTGCTTTGGCAAATCAAGCTGATAAACTTGATTCTGACTTATCATCTTTAGACTTTTTTAACATCCCTTTTAACAGTTTTCTATTTCGGATCAAGCTGATAAACTTGAAACGACTTAGCTTCTTAAGACTTTTTAGCATCTTTTTTAACAGTTTATTATTGCTTTGGCTAATAAACTTAACAAATTAAAATAAACATAACAAATTTTTAAGTTAAAAAAAACCGAATCAAGGGCCGATACAATTTATTTTATATTGTGAAGTATTTTATTGTATATACTATTTACATATATAATATATTAAACTTTTAGATTAAATATTAACTGTAGTCAATCATGTTCAGTTGTTTTGCTTGTGAATTAATTTTTTTAAATTTAGATGATTACTATTCACATTTAAAATGCAAGCATAAATATGAAAAAGAAATATATTGTAAACAAGGGGATTGTCCTCAAGCATTTTCCAATCTTTTTGTCTTAAAACGGCATTTAAAGAAAGTACATTTTGATTTAAATAGCAATTCAAACACCTCTACCAATACCACAAATTCTACCACTCTCCTCCCTGCGGAAAATGTAAACAATTTGAATCAAGACTTAAATTCAACGTTTCCATCTCAAAAATCAGAGAGTTCATTACATGCTTATAGTTTCGATCAAAAGTCTACTGAAAATTTTGAAGAATCGTTTATCAATAAAAAGGATGTCGACCTCTCAGAATGTGCTTTAAGATTTGTTTTAAAGTTGATGAATCACAATTCCGTTCCAAGAAATTTAGTATTCAAAGTTGTGACAGAAATTCAAAAACTTTTACTTGACCCTATTAAATGCGTTATTGAATTGAGCGATTCGAGCTTAGCAATTCAAAAAATAAGTCAATTTTGTGATACAGCTTTTTCTAAAATAGAGACTGAACATAAGCTTATAAACCATTTGTCGAAAAAAAAATTACTCGAATTACCAATAAATAGTACAGTTTCATCTGAAATTCAAAATACAATTGAACGGGGTAAACCAATTTTAAAATACAAGGAAATAAAAGGAACTATTCTATCTATTCCTTTCATAATTAAAAAATTTTTTGAAACTGAAAATTTGCTTAAAAAAACTTTGAAAGAAATGGAAGATCTTATGGCACATTCCGATGATATAAAAAATTTTGTATGTGGTTCTGTTTGGCGAGAAATTCATTCAAGATTTTCAAACGAAAACAAAACTGTTGTCCCATATTTTCTGTATAATGATGACTTTGATCCAGATAATGTGTTAGGCTCGCACTCCGGAGTGAATTCAATTTCTGCATTCTACATAAACTTTCCAACTTTACCAGAGCATAAACGTTCTTCTTTGACCAACATTTTGCCTGCTATGCTAATAAAAGCCGAGTATTTTAAAAAGTATGAGCGCCTCGATGTTCTTCATAACCTTCTGAAAATTTTATTAGATTTAGAACTGAATGGCATAATGATTCAGACGGAAGGTGTGGAAAAAAAAATTTATTTTGTTTTAGGCTTAGTAACTGGTGATAATCTTGGACTTAATAAGATTCTGGGCTTCAGATCATCCTTTTCGGCTCTGCATTTTTGTCGAATCTGTAAGGCTTCTAAAGCAGAAACGCAAAATCTTAGTTATGAGTTAAAGAGCAGTTTAAGAACAGTTTCAAATTATGATTCAGATCTTTTACTTAATGACCCAAAACATACTGGAATATCGGAAGTATGTATTTTCAATAGACTTCCGTCTTTTCATGCGGTTGTTAACGTGTCAGTTGATATCATGCATGATCTTTTCGAGGGAGTTTTGAAAAATGATATGTGTGCTATTATTTTATATTTCATTAAAACAAAGAAATATTTTTCTCTCGAAAATTTGAATGACAGAAAACAACTTTTTGATTATGGAAGCATAGACTCGAAAAACTATTCCCTTCCTATAAAACTTGAGGCTTTGCAAAACAAAAATTTGAATATGCAAGCTAGTGAAAGCCATTGCTTTGTACATTTTTTTTCGTTAATGGTTTGGGATTTTGTACCTAAGGACGATAAATGTTGGCTTTTTTTTTTAAATCTTCAAAAACTTGTAGATCTATGTTTATGTACTTCATTTAATAAAAATGATTTAGAAGAATTGAAATCTCGAGTAGCTGATCATAATAAAACTTACAGAGAATTGTTTAATGAAACTCTTAAGCCGAAAGCACATTTTTTGACCCACTATCCCACTGTTATTGAGAGGGTTGGACCCTTAAAAATGATTTGGAGCATGCGAAATGAAGGCAAACACAAAGAATTAAAACAATATGCACAGAGCATAACATCTAGGAAAAATTTATGCTACTCCGTTGGAATGAAGTTGTCTTTAAAACTAGCTAACTTTTTTTATTTAAATGAAAAAGACATTAAGATTAAAATTTTAAAAAGTAAAAATGTATGTATATCTCAAAAACCATATTTCAAAGATCTTCAAGAATTTGGGCTTGATGGTATTCAAATATTTTCAGAAAACATACAATTTATGGGAACACCATACACTTCCGGTTTTTTTTTGTTTCATAAGCAAAGTAACTTTATTTATAGAATTTCTGAAATAGTGATAAGCAATAAACGTGTAATAATTGTTTCCACTAAATATATGTTTCAATACGATGTAAATATAAATGCTTTTATTATAAAAGATAATACAAATATTTTAAGTTTGAAATTAATTACGGAATTTCAATATTATCCTGCTTTGCCACATAATCTTTCTGATGGTAGAATGGCCCTTAGGTTTAAAAATTTATAAAATTTATATTATAGTCATTTTAATTGTCATTACTTTTATTTAAGAGATTTTGATATTAGCTTGTATTAAATATTACCATAGTTATCAAAAATAAAATAAAATAAAAATACATATGAACATTCAAAATGATACCTGCTTTTAATTTCAGATATAGTATTCCACTAAAAAATGAAAAAAAAAAAAAAAATAAGAGAATTTTATTTCAGGAAGAATGGTTTTGACATAAGAAAAAAATCAGTACTCTAAATCTCTGTACAAGTACCTACATATGTAAGTATTCCTACATGCCTACATAATATTTAATTCATCCATTACTGTTTGTATAGGACTAATAGATCTCTGTAGAAAAACTCATGGTAGATATACCATTTTTAATTGTATTACAGATAAAAATCAAATCCATTGCATGAAACAGTGAAATTTATTACATAGATATGTAGTAAAATGTATTACAGATTAAAGTTAAATTTATTGCATGAAACAGTGAAATCTATTACAGATGTAGTTAAATGTATCACATCAAATAGGGGATAATTTACTGCAGTTGTAGTTAAATTTACTACAACTACAGTTAAAAATCCACTATTTTATGTTATA